>CM049847.1:20447619-20772997 GCA_027422415.1 Schizothorax lantsangensis | reverse complement strand
TCAATAATAATAAACATACATTTGCAAAGCATCCATATTTGTCCATGCCATGTTGATTAGAGTATTAAAAATTGAAAAGTTTAATTTAAGGTAACTTGTTTTAATTTAAGGGGAGTTATTGGAGAATGCATTTGGTATTAATGCGATTGAAGCTTGTATAATCGTTGACAGCCATAATATATATATTTATTATATGTATAATGTCGTTTGTGTACACATTGTCTATACATATATATATAAGTATATATATGTATTTATATGTTATATGTTTTATAACAAAATTAGGTATATGTAGATTATTATTATATACTTGTTGATATGTTATATATATTTATATTGATAGGTCTAGAGTTCAGATGAAAAAGCTTCCTTATACAGTGTATACTCTTTTAAGAGTTGGGCAAATGAGGTTTTGTTATCGGGAGTTTTTTTATGTTGAAGCAGTAATTATGTGAGACCTTAAACTTGGGGTTTGAGTATATTAATAGCTAATTTTAATAGGTGAAAATTTCAGATGGAGTTAGAAGTTTTTGCATCTGATCTCTTCAAATAGAGATATGTATTAATGTATATTTGGATTAATCTTTTCTCATGTGTTTTTTGTAACGTCCTTAATTAGATACCCTGTTTGTATGTACAAGATGATTAAAGTGTTGGGGATAGATTTTTTTTCCGAAGGCGTTTGTTGTTTGGTCATGGTGTCTGTATTATAGGTTATACTGTATTTTTAACTGTTGGGCGGAGTCGTTGTTTATAGGTTTGAAATCCCATCAACACTAAAAAACTAGTCTCAAAAGTTGGGGGTCAGTGAGTTGTGGGTGTTTTTTAAATATTGAACAACGGTTCCAGTAAGGAAGTGATTCAAATGGTAAAATGACACTGAAGGACATCTTTAATTCACAAAGATTGATAATTTAATTAAATGATTTATTTTATGACTTATCTTTCTATCAAAAAATGTTGAAAAAATGTATCACAGTTTCAACAAAAATATTACTGTAAAAAAAACATGTTTTTTGAGCAACAAATCAACATAAAAGAATGATTTCTGAAGGATCATGTGAAAATTCAGCTTTTCCATCACAGTAATATAATTACATTTTAATAAACATGTTCTTTAAAGTTATTTTAAAATTGTGATAATATTTCATTATATTACTGTTTTTATTGTGTTGTATGTTTTGTACTGTTTTAAAATGCAGCCTTGTGAGCATAACAGGCTTCTATCAAAAAATTTTTAAATTCTTACCGATCCAAACTTATGCACGGTAGCGTATACATAGTATACAAAATCCATGTAATATTTAAAAAAAAAAATTCCACACAGCCAAGCATCTGAAGTTTTACTTTCTTTGACTGAATATCCATATGCTTCAAACCTACAACACACCTAAACCATCACTCAGGAGATGGCAGATCACACCAACTGCTCTCTACAGGCAACTCACAAACACACAAGGCTACTGAGTTTCCTTCCTGACATCCTCACTGAGCTAGTGCATGGCATGTGTGAAATGAGCAACAGGTTATGCGTTTGTGAAGCATGGATTGAGATGGATCTGTGTTGTGCAATGTATCAGCGATGAAGGCAAAAAGCACTGAGAGATGTGATGATGCAAGCACTGAAGGTCAAATCATGAAAGAAGCTGAAATCACTTCTTATAAATGTTGAGGACAATAAACTGAGACAATAAATATACAGCTGGGGATGGGTATAGCAGTATATAAAAAATATAAGTCATGCCTGAAATTCATATTAACAATGTGCAAAGCTATATAATTTATAAAACTCCATTCAAAAACTAGATAAAGTGAAAGCAAATGCATTTTATGTATGTACCACAAGACTGGCTGTTTCGTCATTTAAAACTATTTCTACATTATCTCACTAAAAGATCTTATTTTTTTCAGATCTGAACCACTAGGCTGATATTTATTTCGGAAGCTCTTACTGTGATGTCTTAAGTGATGGATAACCTTATCGTACTCACCCTCACTATGATGACTTCCTGCGCTGCCACTGTGGAAACTGTGGCAGTGGTCGGAATATCCTGGGGGGAAACCAGAGGGTGGTGTGGAGAAGGGTGGGTGGTAGGGAAGGGCTGGCCGCCCATGGGCCATGGGCCATGGGTTAGTGGATGGAGGGGGGGAGAGGAGCTAATGTGTCCTGCTCTGAACCAGCACCACTCGATCCCTCATTCAAGTTTAGTGTAGCCATAACATATTAAGAAGAAAGAAGGAAATATTTAAGAGGTTAAATGTACCTTTTAAATGGATCGGTATAAAACTTAAAGGGATAGTTCAGCTGATGAAAATATACTCTCTCTTATGCCATCCAAAATGCAGATAAAGTTTTTGTTTCTTCATTAGAAACAGATTTGGAGACATTTTTCATTACATCACTTGATCACAAATGGATCCTCTGCAGTGAATGGGTGCCGTCAGAATGAGAGTTCAAACAGCTGATAAAAACATCACTATGGCTGGCTCAATTTCATCAATTAACATCTTTGTGAAGTGAAAAGCTTCTTACTTTGTAAGAAACAAATCCATCTTTAAACCCTAATAACACATCAGAATCCATCTACATATTTGTATCTACATATCAGACTGTTTTTTGCTTGTAAATGGTGCTTGATTTTGTGCATATTTCTCATCGGATCGAAAGAAAGCAATATTTATAGATAGAGGCTGGAGCTAATGGTTTGAAGATGTCTTAATGATACATTTATTACAAACATGCAGCTTTCCCACTTGACAAAACATTAATTTGGTGTTAGACTGTTGTGTGGATATCTGTCTTTTTTTTTTATCAATCAGTTGTTTGCCTCTCATTCAGACGGCACCCATTCAGTGCAAAGGATCCATTGGTGAGCAAGTGATGCAATGCTAAATTTCTCAAAATCTGTTCAGATAAGGAAACAAACTCCTCTACATCTTGGAACGGCCTGAGGGTGAATACATTTTCACCTAATTTTTCATGTTTGGGTGAAACTATTCCTTTAAAGGAAATGTAGAGATGTGCTGTACTTTGCAGAGATCTCCAAATGTGTAGTAGCACTGTTCAGAGAAGGTGATCTTGTTGACAGTGTGTCGGAGATAGCCATGTTTCAGCAGGCTGCTGCGTATTTCCTGGATCCCGTCGGTCTTTGAATCCATCGACCCGTGAGTAGAGCCAGTCTACTACATCACCTCCTGTAACATGCAAGATCCAGACAGATTACAAATAAAAACCTATGCACAGGGATATTTTAGTTATCTAATACCATGAAAAAATATCACCATAAAATATATTTCTGTAAACTGATAATAATATAAAAAAAATAAAAACTTAAACTTTTATTAAATAAAATCTATAACAGTCTGTGGATTAACAAACATAATTTTTATAATAACAGCAGTAATAAAAGCTTACAAACAGGAAAAAAGGACAGCTCATTAGATTATAGCATTAGCTAGTAATCTTCAGCCACATTCTGTCCCTTATTTCTAGTCCTGAGTCTGGGGCTGCATCACCTTTATTCAGTGGCCATGTCCGTCTTTCCCACTGTAAGAGGGAGATCGTCAAACTCTGTGAAAGACAACAAGATGATTAACATTACGCTTTGCAAAAAGAAGATGTGGTGATCTGTCAGAAAGAAAAGACTGTACCGTTTTGTGGTAAGATCCTGTAAGTGCAGTAGTTGTGGAAATCCATGCTGCCGGGTCAATGGGTCTAACTGGTTCAGCTTTGGAAAAGAAAAAAAGCAGGTAAAGAGTAAGTCCGAGAAGATGGATAAGTATATCCGTGCCTGGCTTTTGGGTTTGAAATTCTGAAATAAAACAAACAAAGTGTGTGTGTTATACCAGACATGTTCACAAGTCTCTGAGGTCCAAGTCCAAGTCAAGTCTCAAGTCTCTGAGGTCAAGTCTAAGTCAAGTCTCAAGTCTTTAAAAGTGGAGTCCAAGTCACGTCTCAAGTCTTTGAGGTGGAGTCCAAGTCACGTCTCAAGTCTTTAAAGTGGAGTCCAAGTCACGTCTCAAGTCTTTGAGGTGGAGTCCAAGTCACGTCTCAAGTCTTTAAAGTGGAGTCCAAGTCACGTCTCAAGTCTTTGTTCTATTTATTAGCAACAGTTCTTTCAGCTAGCTAGGTATTGAGGCTAAATGGCTAAATCAGTTTGAAATACTGATTTCACGATATGATTTTCCTCAACAAAAAAAACTTTAACAAAAATTAAGACAAAGAAATGAAAAGGTGTCCATTTATTAATTGTCAGATAAAATGCTGCACATTTCTTTGTAAAATTGAAATATGTCAAACAACAAAACTACATTTTAAAACAAACCCCAATTAATCAAATGAATTACACAAATGAATAAATCTCATATAAACAAACTAAGGCTTTGTCTGTGCTCTTTTTCAATTTAGAATGAGAGGCAACCACTGTATTTTAAACACAACACAATCCAAACAAAGAGGCTGCATACATCCAGCATGAGCAGTTTTTCATCTAAATTGGATTGTATAATTTCGAAATTTGAAGCAAAAACAAAATGGTCTGACTTTAGTTTTGTGAAACAATTCTACATTGAGAAGACAGGCTGAATTAATGCAGATTCACTCTCTGCCAGCGGGTGGCGCTTGAACAAATTAAACATCGTTTCCTTGGTTTCCGCTGTAAACAAAGCAGAGCTGCGGTTATGAACACTGCTTTAATCTGCATTATACGGAGGCAAGATGAAAAGAAAATACCATTTAAACTTTTTTTTAAGACAGCCAGTTTCCCTCAGAGATAACATTTCTATAAAACTCCTATACCAAATGACTTGCGTTTTTTACGAGTCTCACGAGTCCAAGTCAAGTCTCGAGTCAGCTGTTCACGAGTCCAAGTCAAGTCTCGAGTCTTTATTTATGCGACTTAAGTGCGACTCGAGTCCAAGTCTCTGACTCGAGTTTCCATCTCTGTGTATACTGACCTCTGGGTATTGTAAAGTAACTACGAGGGGAAGGGTCCCAGCATTTGGCAACAGTGAGACTGATGGGCCTACAGAGGACAAAGTACATAGTTAGTTGAAACACACTTACATCTAACTGAGACAATTCAGGACATCTTGATATATGTTCATTCTTACCCATTCTTTGAGACATTCTCTCTGAGATCCTGACTGCATCATCATTGCTCATGTTTTCAAAGTTACGTCATTCACCTGCAAGTCAAAATTGGCATAAACAAACGGTACCATTTTGAATATTCAATTTATTTTATTTATATTTTTTAATTTTGAATATTTTTATAGGGCACTCAACTAAATTTTCAAGGGAAGTCAGTAAGACTTTAACCATTAACTTATTGTAATTCTTTAAAAAATATATTTAAAAGTGTGTTTGTTATTCTTGTAAAAACCTAATAATTAATAAAATCAAAAAGGCCATGGGTATTTTTTATAATGAATATACATTTCTTCTAATTATGCCAAGCCTATAATATTTTACTGAGAAGAAATTGCAGGTGAAACATTTTTTTTAAATATACAAATATGAAGGGCTTTGAATATTGTTTTGGACTTTGTGGGCTTTAGAGTCAAAAAGGCTGATAATAAGGTTGAGGTTGAAGTAAGTTTCAGGTTTAAACTGTATGTTTTCAATTATCGATTCAAAACTGATGTCATCACTCTATGTCCCATGTGTAAACCATGGCCTTATTTATATTAACTTAAAGACATTCACTTTAAAATTAACCTTGTTTTTACATTAAAAATTTTGAATCTATTTGGCAACAACTGGCTGAAAAGTTAATCCTTTTAAATCATTTCAGAGTTTAGCTATATAGTATAAATAAACTCAAGATGCTCAGCACTATTTTTACATTTACACAAGCCAACTGGGACCTTCTACGTTCCTGTATATAAAACAGCAAAAAATGCATTTAACTGATCTAATACTTATATCTTAAGGCAGGGGTCACCAAAATTGTTCCTGGAGGGCCGGTGTCCTGCAGCGTTTAGCTCCGACCCTAATCAAACACCCCCGAACCAGCTAGTCAAGGTCTTGCTTGGTATACTTGAAACTTCAAGGCAGGTGTGTTGAGGCAAGTTGGAGCTAAACTCTGCAGGACACTGGCCCTCCAGGAACAAGTTTTGGTGACCCCTGTCTTAAGGTAAATGTTTCCTAATATCAGCGTGCTACACTGTGCCATGCCGGTATAAGCTGAAGTCTAATCTATAACTATTACTGTAATCTGCTGCTCAACAGGGATCAGCAGCTGCTGCAGGCATCGAAGGCTGCATCTGTATCTACAGACAATCACTAAAGCCACAGAGCACAGAGGCCAAATTTCATCCTAAAAACTAATGTAAATACAAGCCGTATGTCCCTGCAGTGTATAATCGCTTTAATACACCACAGTATCTTCCACCGGCAGAGCCAATCCATTGCATTATACTAATCTGCTTTTCGAACAAGGTTAGGGTAAAAAACTGAGCTATTAGGCTTTTTTTTTACTGAGACAGCCCACCCAAAAATGAACATTTTGTCTCATTTTACTCACCCTCATGTCGTTCAAAATAAGATATTTGAAGAATGCTGGTAAGCAAGCAGTGTTTGTTTTCATTGACTTAAAATGCGTGTTGAAAAATAAAATGGAAGTCAGTGGGAACTGAAACTGTGTGGTTAACTTTCTTCAAAACATTCTTTCATGATTCACAGAAGAAAGTAAGTCATAAGCGTTTGGAACTACATGAGAGTGAGTAAATAATGACAGAATTTTCATTTTTGGGGGTGCATTTTCCCTATAATGCATTTTTACTATTTTGTTAAACTATAATGTAGTAAAATTTTAAATGTAATTTGTAATTTAGTTTTTCATGATTATTTTACACCCTCTCTGAGCCTTTTGCTGGAAATAAGAGGGAGAACTTTGCTCTGCTAAAATCACAGGCTGCGGTTTTTACTCATTTAATATTTAACGGCCCATCCTTTGACAACAGCCTCTTTGCATTGTCTTTTTACATTGTCAGATTTACAAAACCAACTGATGCTGAAATAAAAATTAAAAAAATAGACTGAAATTATCATAAACAGAAGTAACCATTCCCAAGAAGAAGTTTCATTCCGGACACTACAACCTACCTGCAGGCAGCATGTCGCCTGGCTCTATCCTCCCATCTGCTGCCACCGCTCCTCCCTTCATAATAGAGCCGATGTAGATGCCACCATCTCCTCTATCGTTACTTTGGCCCAATATACTGATGCCGAGAAAGTTATATATTCTCTGTGCGAATGAAAGAGAACATGTAAGTGATGAATTTGTGATGTACTGTGTGTGTTCATGTACAAGGCAAGCTGATCTTACCCATATTAAGGGTAACTGTGATAATGTTGAGGCTCATGGTTGAATCTGTGATACTGCTGAAGGAAGATGACTGTGGAAATAAAACCAGAGGAGATATGTGAGACCCTTAGAAGTCACATACAACAAAAATATCACACACATACATGTTTACTTTACTATCTAAATGGGCACATTCCACAGACTTGTATTGTTTTTATGTACAGCCAGTTATAAATATTGTAATTCGCAACCTAAACGTAACAGAAATCATTTTGCATTTTCTTCTAAAAAACTTTATTTACTTAGTTTTTATTTATTTTCTTTTTTTACATATGAGGACATGCTCAAAGGGTGGTTTTTTGGGGGTTTAGCTCTTTTCTGGATACAAATTCATCCCCAAAATATGGTAAAGTAGGTGCACGACACACACACAACACACACACACACACACACACACACACACACATCTAACCCTGTCAATTTGTGCCACTTTGTGTCGCCGGCGCCTGCGCTTATGTCTCTTCATTAACTGAAAAGAAGAGCTCTGCTCTGTGGAACTGCTCAGCCTGAGAGAGACAAACAGAGGAAGAGAAGAATAGATTGATTATTGGAACATATATTATGCTCCAAGAGCCAAGACTAAATAATAATTCAGTTATAAGTCTGGCACAGAGGAAAAATTATATAAAATAATCAAAGGTTTATGCTTTTAATCATTCCAAACCAAACCTGCTAGCATTCTCATCCTCCTCGCTGTCAATGAAGGAGCTTGACTCCAGCTCACTGCTCACCATAGAGCCGCTGTCACAGGCCATGGCCGTGTCCCTCACCACCGCTCTGCTTTAGAGTGACCGTTCAACACGTGGGACTGAAACAACGAGCAGATACACAGTGGCTTGTCAAGGCCTTGTTAAAAAAACTAAATACCAACAAAGAGGTCCAAATACGTGGATATAGTCATGGCTTGATCAAACCTCACGCGACAAACTTTAAAAGAAGAAAACATACACTCCCGTGGGCGTGGCTCTGCCTCAGGATGGCATCTGATTGGCTGGAAGGCTCTGGTGAGGCGGCGGCATCCCAGTGAGCCGGGCTTTGTATATTCCCTCTGGTGGAAACCCGAAACACTCCAGGAGAGTTGGGTGGCCAGTGCTTCTTTCACCGGGCTGATATCGCTCTCTCATACTGTCGATGATATATCACTCACATGCCAGTACTTTTGATTTTTTACTTGATTTATTTGCAGTCGCTAGTAAATTGGTATAGGTAAGGTAAACTGGTAAGTTTGGTTTTAAAAAAAGACAGGCAGAAGAACAGAAGAGATGTAGTGAACTGCGCAACAAACAAAGAACAAAATATGTTTAAATATGTCATTTATATTATGTATTTTATTTAGGATGGAAAGCAAACTAACTACAAAAGATGGTATAGCTTAATGCATCTAGACATAGAGAAGCAATCCTTTACAGAGGCATGTTTGACTTACAGCAATGAAGATAAAGTACTCAATCAGGGTTTCTGCAGATTTTTAAGCTCAAATTTAAGACTTAAGACCTTTTTAAGACCTGCACAAATAAATTTAATACCATATGAGCAGGGTGGGGCAATGTCTATAGTATCATATTAAACTGTAAAATTACTGTAAAAAGCATAATTTACAGTTGTAAAACAAGTTTTCACAAAAACAAAAAGTTTTACAAATGATAAACTTTACATTTCAGCCTTTAAACCATTTTTAAGAAAATGGATGAGTCAAAAGTATTAATTATTATATTAATTAAAAAAATTATTATGAATAACTTGTTATATAAATTAAATAACATAAATTAGGGGTGTGCGATATTGACAAAAAATATATATTTCCTGGATATTTTCTTGGATTTTATTGATAACGATACTTAGACGATATTTTGCTGAGTGTGTTATTGTGCTGGTATCTTAAGGACTACCGTGGACAGCTGACTCCTGAATTTTTTATATTCTTCATATTCTGTGTGCGTGGTCAGTTCACAGCAGTGATAGAAATTAATCTTTTCCAACAAGTTTTATGGGCATTTTTACCTTTAAGCCATTTTTTTTCTAAAAGTGTGCATCATCTTTTGATTCAAACGCTTGCATTTGGGCTGTTACCAAGTAAATGAAATCAGTATCAACAGAATCCATCTTTGCAATGCAGAGAAAACAGAAGTTGCATCTGAAGTGGCATTTAGATGTATTTACACACTGAGGGACATGGAATACTTTAACCTGCAGTTACAAATGCATAAATAATGTTTTGATATTTTAAACATAAAACATTCAAAACTGATGTTTGAAATTAATTAAAACAAAATGAAAAGATAATTTAATGTGAAATTAAAACCACCAGTAGGTGGCAGTAAGTCACTGTTAAGTGAGTCATTGCGACTGAATCCGAATCATTTAAACAGTTGATTCATTCAGGAACAAAACACCGTCATGTTGCTCAGAGACACAAAACAGAGCTGTAGGCTTTGTTTGGAATTATTTTTGTTGGCGAAATAGAGCAAAAACAGGCAATTATGGTGTCTAAAACGTAAGTCTCTTAATATTAACTTCTTGTTTATTGAACTGTTGTATAAAATCAATATCACATTTGTAATCATGCTGACTTTTGGAGAAAAAAACAGCCCTCTTCATGTGATATTAACTATATTAAATGATATAAATATATACCTTTTCAGCCCCCATATCTTAAAGTATGTGATAATTCTAAATGCATTTTAATAGACTGAATCATGCGGTGAAAGAAGGCACTCTAAATTAGGGCTGCACGATATATTGCATGCGATAGTCATGCGCATCTCGTCAGTAAAGACGGTTCTGTGATTAGCGCTAAATCTCATCACCTGTTTTCAAATGGAGTGGCATTTAATACACAGAGCCGTAGTTCACTGACAAGCTACGCAATATCACGTTCAATATCGCATGGCGATTCATCTGCGATTCTGAGCGCGAATTGCTCATGTTTCATAGCCTTTTGAAGTTTAATAGTCACATTCAGCCATATACTGTATAGCAATTCTGGTCTTTCCGTCCCCAAATTTAAGACCTCTTGAAATCATAATTAAGACTTTCTTGTACAATTTAAGTTAAATTTGATTTAACTAAATTTAAGACTTTTTAAGACCCCGCGGAAACCCTGTTAATACATCACCACTATTCGTGTGAGCAGCCTATTTAGCCTAAAGATATATCACATTTAGAGGGATAATATAACAATACATCACATGTGATATATTAGGTTATAATCTACTGAAAATTCACATGCTTGGTAAAATTAATTTAAGTTATTTTAGTCTTATAAAATGTAAAAATCAAACAAACAATCAAATGGGGTAAAATAAGATTAAAAAAAATGTTTTAAACATAACAAAAACATATAAAAACAAAATATGCTTTTAAAACGGCTTTTTAAAGCTATTTTTAATGGTGTTTAAATATTTGAAAATAATGTACAAAATAGTGATTAAGAAAATTACCGCTTTATATATATAGATATATATATCATTCTGTAGATTTTTTTTGTCATAGTCTACCCTTTTTACTTGATCTACCCAAAATACACGCCAATTACTAAAGTATTCCTGATAAATTCACTACAAAACATTTGAATTGAAAACCTGAACACTGTTTATTTGAAATAAAATATGTAAAATGCCTTACCTCAGAAAGCGCTAACGACAGAAGAGCTGCTCTCCGCCGGTGCACACAAATAATCTACTACTACACAGACATAACTCCCGCGGGAGCGCGCAATATGAATTTATTACCCGCCCCTTCTGTTCGCGCGCTGCCATTCATCAACAGCAGCACTGTGCGCGCGACTGTTTCGATGTTTGCGTCTGATGCTCGAGAGTGAGACCATGTGCAATTATAATTACGAGCAACATATGACCACGACGAGATAATGAAGCTTGTTCACAAACTCTGCGAGGTGAGAAAATAACCTGTAAAGTAATTTGAGGATAAAAGATATACTGTCTGAAATGTAACGTTATCTTTGAAAATAAATAAATAATTAAATAATAAATGCTACGCCTGACTGTTCTTCACGTTCTTCAAATACGCATCTACATTTTAGCTAAATAAATCATTATATTTACTTTATTACTAATTTATTTAATACTAAATATTGTAATATTTAAATCAATGTTGTATGCCCTGAAAAAAAAAACATACATAAATAAAAAAATAAATGTTAAGCTTGACTAACTCTCTAAATAGCCTACATTACTTATATATATATATATATATATATATATATATGTATTTGTGCATGTGTGTGTGTGAGACCCACCATATGGGTACATTTTTTTTAAATTGAGATTTATACATAATCTGCAAGCTGAATGAATAAGCTTTCCACTGAGGTATGGTTTTTAGGATAGGGCCATATTTGATCGAGATGCAACTATTTGAATATCTGGAATCTGAGGGTGCAAAAAATTCTAAATATTGAGAAAATTGCTTTTAAAGTTGTCCAAATGAAGTCCTTAGCTATGCATATTACTAATAAAAACTTAAGTTTTGATATACAGAACATTACATATCTTCATGGAACATGTTCTTTACTTAATATCCTGATGATTTTTGGCATAAAAGAAAAAAATATAATTTTGACCCATATGTATTGTTGGCTATTGCTACAAATATACCCATGTGACTTAAGACTGGTTTTGTGGTCCAGGGTCACTTATTTATTTATTTATTTTTCGTAACAATACATTGTTAGTTATTTGGATGTCTTATGTAAATTCTTTGTGTTGTGTGTAGCATTGGGGAAAAATATATATACTGTACATATATGCATGCATGCATACATACAAAAATCCACATCCCTGCTTTGCATTTTGATGGAAAATCAAAAAAGGGCACAGCGAAAAATACCATCTGGATGCCCAGAATCCTTAGCTTCTGCCAAGCTATCCCCAGAGGAAAAGTACATCTTGTATACCTAATATTTGTTTCTCCTTTCTGTCCTATTAATTGTGAAGTCAGTGTTGCACTGTCACCACTGACACTGTCTCCAGACTGGCCGCCTAATTAAGCCACGCTGATTAATGATCAGCAGGAACTAATGGGCCAACAGAGAGTGCCGCGCTGCTGTCACAAACACAGATAAATTACTTTGAGAGGTCTGGGTGTGTTTGTGTGTGAGAAAGCATTTGTTTTGCTAGGGTGAGGACTATGTTGAATGGACGACAGGAAGGGTGTGTGATTCTGCTCTGTTAACGTCTGTTGTTGTAAATAAATTGAACATTTTTGTCATTGTACAGTCTACGGATGTGTTCATTACTTGAGCAGTTATTTACTGTGCCAACAATCAATGAAGGGAAAATCAAATACAGAACAAAGTAATAAAGGGAAATAAAGTGTACAATGAGAGTGTCTGTTAAATGTCATTTAAATGACAGATTGCTTTCATTGTTCTGTAATATTAATGTGAGAACATACTTAAAGATGATGTTGTTTCAGTCTGTCATGGCACGTAATTAAGGATAAATTAAGACTTTCCTCTGAGATGATAAATGAGCTTAATACAAGCCAGTGCACACATAAAAATACAAAGATGAATATAGCAATATTCACAAAACAAACATGCACAAAAAGAGATGACTTTTTGACCCTGGTTTAAAAAGACAAATGTATTTCGCACACTAATAAGGCAAATATCCTACATAAGAGGGGGTAAAAAACATTTGTCATTCTCACGGTAGGATCAAGCCATGATTATATCACTTGTGTTCAAGAATGTAAAATGTTTGTGGTAAAAATAAATGGCTTGTGCAGGAGGGATTTGGTCACATATGCTAAAATTACAGTATTTATTCTCAGAGCTACACTCACATTCATCTCTCCTCCGTCTGGTCCTTTCTCGTTCGCGCTCTCGACGGTGGCAGAGAACAGACTCGCTTCCAGTTTCTGTGTCCATCCCATCTCGGCTGTTCACTGCATTAGCACTGCAGCAAGCACACAAACAGAAACATATGCAGCATGAGCTCTGAGAGACATGAGACACAATGCAACAACTGTATTATCTGATACACACTGCTTAAGTGTATGTCACCTATGTGCATGTAAGATATACTGTACATATGTAAGCGATGGAATGCAGACTATTTTCGCTTTTGTGAGAAGGGCAGAAAGGGGACAAGAGTGAGAAGGAGAGAGATAGTTTACTCAGTGAATAATGACTATGTCACATAGGGGGTGCTTCATCATGAAAGATCGGTTTCTGAATTACACCCCTGGGGCAGACAACTGTACATCTATATGTGTTTTCAGCAGAAACCTGAGCGAGGTGAGAAATTTATTCCACCTTCACTAAGAAACATTACAAACGCCTCGACCAAGCAGACGTAATATGGTACATGTGCCCTATGAAGGACATGTACAGGTGCATCTCAATAAATTAGAATGTCGTGAAAAAGTTAATTTTTTCGTGTGAGTTATTTCAAAAAGTGAAACTTTCATATATTTTAGATTCATTGCATGTAAAGTAAAACATTTCAAATGTTTTTGTTTTAATTTTGATGATTAGAGCTTACAGCTCATGAAAGTCAAAAATCAGTATCTCAAAATATTAGAATATTTACATTTGATTTTCAATTAATGACATCCATGCAGTATAAATTCTGGGTATCTCTTGTTCTTTGAAACCACAATAATGGAGAAGACTGCCGAGTTGGCAATGATCCAGAAGATGAACATTGACGCCCTCCACAAAGAGGGTAAGTCACAGAGGGTCATTACTGAAAGGTGTGGCTGTTTACAGAGTGCTGTATCAAAGCATATTAAATGCAAAGTTGACTGGAAAGAAGAATGTGGGTAGGAAAAGGTGCACAAGCAACAGGGATGACTGCAAACTTGAGAATACTGTCAAGCAAAGCTGATTCAAACACTTGGGAGAGCTTCACAAGGAGTGAACTGAAGCTGGAGTCAGTGCATCAAGAGTCACCACGCTCAGACGTCTTCAGGAAAAGGGCTACCAAGCCACTTCTGAACCAGAGACAACGTCAGAAGCATCTTACCTGGGCTGTGGAGAAAAAGAACTGGACTGTTGCTCAGTGGTCCGAAGTCCTCTTTTCAGATGAAAGTAAATTTTGCATTTCATTTGGAAATCAAGGTCCCAGAGTCTGGAGGAAGAGTGGAGAGGCACAGAATCCACATTGTTTGAAGTCCAGTGTGAAGTTTCCACAGTCAGTGATGATTTGGGCTGCATGTCATCTGCTGGTGTTGGTCCACTGTGTTTTCTGAAGTCCACAGTCAACGCAGCCATCTACCAGGACATTTTAGAGCACTTCATGCTTCCTTCTGCTGACAAGCTTTATGGAGATGCTGATTTCATTTTCCAGCAGGACTTGGCACCTGCCCACACTGCCAAAAGCTGGTTCAATGACCATGGAAGAGATACTGTTTCTCGAGCACTTTCCGCGAGCGCGATTCGAGACAGAGTGAAACACAGAGAAATGCGTCTCATCCATTCTCATCCGCCAACCCAGCCACACACTGAAAAATGAAGTATTCTAATTTGTTGAGATAGTGAATTGGTGGGTGTTTGTTAAATGTGAGCCTAAATCATCACAATTAAAAGAACCAAAGACTTAAACTACTTCAGTCTGTGTGCATTGAATTTATTTAATACACGAGTTTCACAATTTGAGTTGAATTACTGAAATAAATGAACTTTTCCACGGCATTCTAATTTATTGAGATGCACCTGTATATAGGTCATCATAACCCCTGAATGTGATATCCGTTGGATATTTTTTAAACCATATAAAAAATTAGTCTGTCCTTCCAATCTGGAAGACACAAAATATTTAAATACACAGCAGGCCAAAGTAATTGATGAATCTTTAAGGACAAATTAATAATTAAACAAGAAACAGCCATTTCAGTTATTGCTACTTTAATACAAACATGGTGATGTAATAAAAATAACATTCAATAATAATTGTAATTAATTTTTAATTAGCACTAAAACAGTGACACTGAAAAATAGACTAATGGTTGCTGAAAATTCTGCTTTACCATTACAGCAATAAATTATATTTTATATAAATTAATATATGAACATTGAAATGAAAATAGAAAACAGTTGTTTAAAAAACTATAATGTTTCACAACATTACTGCTTTTCCTGTATTTCTGGTCAAATAAATGCAGTACAACAACAACAAAAAAAAATTACCCAAAACTTTTGAATGGCAACGTATTACAGCATATTTATTCTAACCAAAAATGTGAGTTATGCTGCATGAATGTAACAAATGTGTAAGCAGTGAATCAGTCAACCAGTGTATGAAATTAAGGACATGCCATCATAGTTATGTGATCTGATGAGTTTTTGCTTTGCTGTGCATTTTAAAAATCAGCCACAAGAGGGCAGAAATATTACAGCAACAGCATAGTGATGTACAGCACATTCCCATCTGTATTGCTCAAATACAACTTCATAGCCACCAACCATTTTTACCATTGGATATCATTTGGCATTATCACTAATCAAATTAAGGGCTGCAAAAACATACCTTGATATTCTGCAACAAATATAATCCACGCAAATTTGTTTTGCTTTCTTTCCTTATAAAAGGAACAGGATGCATAAATGTGTGACTGTTATAATAATAATTATAATAATGTTCCACACTGTAAAAAAAAAAGTAGTAAGTTTTACAAAAACTAAAAACTTACCATACACAGTAAAAAACAACAACAACTGATTATATGTAATTTTACTGTAAATACTGATTATTTTTTGCAAATTAAAAACTATGAATTACTGAATAAATAATGAAAAATAGCAATTTAACAGGATATTTTGTACAAGCATCATACATTATAGCTCACAATAATTACTACATCAGTCCTGCCCTTGAAACATTTTTACTATTTCTGTTATTTTAATGAATTCACAGCATCTTCTCTATTTATAGACATTCATACACTATCATTCAGGTGACCTATTCCATTTATAGTCCTTTTCATCTGCACAGAACTGTTCTCTTGCCTTCTGAACCCTTTTTTCACTTGCAAAATATAGTATTCTTTCCCGTTCTGGTTAGATGCTAACTGTACTCTGCATAATGACAATAAAGATTAATTTAATCTAGTCTAAAGGTCATAATCTATGAAAATGCAAAAGATGTCTCTCTCTCTGTCCTCCCCTCTGCACATTAAAATCTTTAACATGATTTTTTTTATTTGGTCATTCCATTGCATAACAGTGCAGCAAATTCAAAAAGGTCCCTTCTGGGGTGTTCTGCTATGGGCAGATACACCACTGATTGTTTACCACAACTCCCTTCAACATTTGTGTCTCATGCTTTCTGGATGACTGAGCCCAGTGGAGGAGCAAGAGCCAAAGGGATCTGCTCTCTTTTTGCTGTCGATATTCCTACATCCACAATATAAACACGCGTGTGTGAGAGAGATTAATATGTAAATCAGGGATTCCCGACCGGGGGTATAGGTTCCCCAGGGATTGCATCAGCAGGATTCAGGGGGTTCTTGAAAAGATTTTTGATTTTGCTTTGAAAACAGAAATTATAAATGAAAATTATAAGAGCTGTAAATTCATTTAATAATTACTTGTGATTATTGTGATTGTGTTGTATTGCCACAGTCTTTGTATTTTTTAATTTATTTTATCAATTTATTTATTTTTAAATATAACACATTTGTTTTTTTTTTGATAAGGCAATACACTACATGCAAAAACATTTTGCAACAAAATATATTATATATATATATATATATATATATATATATATATATATATATTTATTTAAATTTTTTATTTTTTTTTACTTCAAATTGAATAAATTATTAAAAATATTAAATACAATTATATTAAATTATATATATATATATATATATATATATATATATATTTATTTATTTTTTTTAAACTATATTTTCTGATTTATGTTGTAAAAGAATGAGATGTCAAAAAATCGTCAACTAAAATTAACAAAATAAAAGGAAATTTTTGAGCCTAGCTTTATCCAATTTTTAGATTTATGTTCTGGAAATGTATGCAAAATGTGTGCATATTTACTTAGATATTTAAATTAAAATGTCATAAAAGTTGTGATAGAATTGTTTTTGCAATTCTTAATGTAATCAATCACCTGGCTAAGTATGGTGAAATCTATTAGTTAAATTTTTTAAGGGTCAGAGAGCTCTTGGATTGCATCAAAAATATCTTAATCTGTGTTCTGAAGATGGACGAAGGCCTTGCGGGTTTGGAATGACATGAGGGTGAGTAATTAATGACAGAATTTTCATTTGTGGGTGAACTTTTCCTTCAAGCAAGAAAGCAAAAAGACAAAAAAGGCACACGTCCTTTAAAAATCAACCCTTTTCTGGTTTGATGTTGATGAAGGACTACTTGAGCCTTATAGATGGTACTGTAGGGGTACATAAGACAAATCATCTTGGGAAACAATGATGTACATGAATGATCAGAGAGTCGGAGCAAAACATTTAGTTCATGTAAAAGAAGCATTGAGTTGTATAAAGGAAGGTGGTGTATAAATGTGTGCAGGTGAAGGAAACACTGTGCAGAATGTGTGAGAGGGAAGGAGTGCATCACTAATGCAAGTGTGCATGTGCATTTAGAGATAATCAGCACATCTGGTGCACACTATAAATGGACGTTTTCAGTGGTTATGCATAAAACACAATGAGAGCATAAAATTAACTATTAAATAACTATTTTTGCAGAGAACACTAAACGTTTCATTTGACCAGGCCCACACAATTCAGTTATATAATACAATTATATCATAGCAATATCAAGAGGTCATACCATTTCTCACATCACACTGCATGTGGAATTGATCCATATGGAACAAATAGTATTTTGTATCTCTTAACTATATAGCATAAGATCAGGTGAATGAGTTTGATTGAGCAAGAGCATTAAAAGGAGGGAAGTCATGTTCATTTGCATGTGTTCTAGCACCTGATTCACTAAAGAACATATGCCAATCAGGTAATTGAGCAATCATGCTCCAAAATAAATTTAAAGCAAATATTGTATTTTAAAATGAAAGTTATTCCTCTTGACGAAGCTGAATTTTCAGCAGCCATTACTCCAGTCTTCAGTGTCACATGATCCTTCAGAAATCATTCTAATATGCTGATTTGCTGCTCTATAAATATTTCTTATTACAATCAAAATCTGTTCAAAAAACATCTTATTTATAAACATTTTATTTTATAAATATTTATAAATATCTTTACTGTTGCATATGTTTAAATTAATGCATCTTTGCTAAATAAAATTATTAATTTCTTAAATACTAAAAAATAACAATAATTTTAGCAGGATTTTTTAATGTTTTTTTATGCTTTTATTCAGATAGGACAGTAGAGAGAAGACAGGAAAGCATTGGGTGGAGAGAAGGGGGAGCGGGAGCAGCAAAAAAACACGAGATGGGATTCGAACTCAGGTCACCGCGAGCGCAGTTGCGCTGAATGTCGGCACACTAACCACGACGCTATCGGTACTGATGCGGATGGAGATTTTTGTGCTGAAATATGACATGTACAAATTGCAAATCTGTTTAGTGGATTCGTCCTGAAGTGTTTGCTGCACAGGATACGTGTGTGTTGATACTCACTGGAATGAGGGCGGTCTGGAGTCTCCGATGCCTCCCGTCCTCTCCAGCGGTGGGGGCAGCTCTGCATGACTGTCAGTGCATACCGACATCCCATCTGTGTGGGAGCTCTCGGCCAATACAAGCTACAAACAGACACAAATGCATGTTTTAAAATGTAATTGTCTAGTTGCTTTTTGTGCACAATGTGCAGGTTTCAATGGCTCTTCTTTATCCCTCACTCAGTTTGGATGAACATGACGTTTGAACATTTCTACTAAAAACTCATGACAAAAGACAGCAACAAACAAAGGCATCAAAGGCGCTAAATAAAAATGGCATCCAGCAGAATGCAATTTCCTGAATAATGCATTACACTTTAGAGTCTGTCCGACTTCAAAGTGCCTTTCAGACTTAATTAGTTTAATGAATCAGTGAACTAAAATTGGTAATGTCCAGTATGATGCAGTGTATGATTTAGGGGCATGTGTTGCATCTTTCTTATGACATATGAATGCATGACTGCCTGCCTTTTCCACTCTGATTCAGATGTTATATAAGACAGAGGTTATCACAGCTCACCCATGACACCACTCTCCCGTTGAAACAAGGCAGTTTGGCGTTATCGTCAGAGACTTCCTCTTTGACAACCCTACAGAGACACAATGGAAAAAGAGGCATGTATTATTAATTAGAATAGCGTTTGAATAAAACTGCTGTACTGTTCCCACTGGGATTTTTGCTGCCCAAAATGACTGAATTTGCCACTTTTCTCAAAAACTGCTTTTTTGTGTTGTTTTGCAGTGAAAACCCATCAGTAACCATGTACACCATGTGATACTGATTATATACTATACATTTTAAATATTATAAATTATAAATACATTATTTCATAATTAATTATTATGAATTATTTAACAGTTATATTGTCTTTTGTTTCAATATTAACTTTCATTATGTCCCACACTCTTAAAATCATAAACATACATGGATTGCTTGCGTATTGATTAATTTGTTGCTGAAATAAGACAAAAATGCAAGCTTCCACAAATAATACTAAGTTTGCATTAAATTCAGTTTGCTAAATCTTAGAGGGACTGATTGCTGTATTCAACATCCACCTACACGTACTGACAAATGAGCTCTCATAGGGACTAGATGACATCTTCATGTGCTGTGTGATGTGTAACTGTGATCCTGTTTAAATGTGTTGTTCAGACTGATTTTGCTAATTGTAAACTGTCACAATGGATTTGAATAGAGGGGCATATGGTGAGGATCACACATGACGGCTTGTCATGAATGTGTCAACTCAAGTATGCCAACCTTATGAAGGCAGGTTTTTTTATGTTTAACAACAGCAAACCAGTCTGAAAAATAACGTTGTAGTGTGAGATGAGCTATTGAAATTAACATACATTAAATGTATGATATCAATGCTGTTATATTATTGCTTATTTTACATGCCGTTGAAACAATCTAGACAGACATTTAAACCACTTGAATTAGGTTAAGTCCACAAGTTATCATACGACTCAAGAAGACTTGAAATACATCTGTGAGCCTTTTCCAACTTCAGCATTTGTACCTGACAAAAGGAAGAGTGTCTGTCTGAGAAAAGAGTGCATGTATTTAAATGAAAAGTTTCAGTGAGGATGCTGGTGTCTGTTTAGCTAATCTGTACTTTGCAATGGAAATTCATCTCGTCTCATGAGAAAGCAAACATATCAGAAACTAAAGACACAGAAGCAAGATTTTAAAGGGGTCATAAACTGAGAAACCAAATTTCCCTTTATCTTCTGACATATAACAGGTCATTGTAATATAAAACATCTGGTAAATTTCAGAACTCAAAACTTTCTCATTAGTTCAAACACAGCCTTTATTAAAACCAATCTGAAAAATTACTATTTTGGATTTTGTTACATTATGATGTCATAGTGCGATGAAAGCCCGCCTCTGCAGAAGATCAACGTCTATTTCTACATAGCTGCCTCTTTAGCCCCGCCCATTGAAATACTAGAGAGACGCAGATACAGGATTACTCGATCAACAAAGCCATAGGAATGTCTCAGAGGATTACAAGACGATGTCTAGTTTAAATTGTGAAAAAAATGCAGGCTTTGCATTGCCTTGTGACCCTAACACTGCATCTACATCGGATGCGAGTTTTGTTGCCTCGTGTTGTGAATCCACTTCAGACGCAGCGTGAGCGCAAGCGCTTGGGCTATGCCCTGGGCCCTAGCTAGTGGGGTGAAAGGCAGTGACGATTATAGGGGCCCACGGCAATGGGGGGGTCCCCTGGCGATTTCAACCGACTGCCCGAGACCAGCATGAAAAACGCTTAGAACAGTTGCTGCACGTTATCACAAAAGCTTCTCATTTGCACGTTTTAAGTCATGACACACGATTTACCATCTGCGCCACTGGAGCTGATGCTTCAGTTCACTCTACTGTGCTTCTTCTGGTTCTTCCTTTACCTTGATTGCCAGATGTCTCGTCCAGTCAGCAGTGAGTAATCTATTCCCAAACCAATGGCGCTGTCTCAAACTATACCTACCTCTTCCGGTTTGTCTGATTTGTCGTTGTGTTTTCTGACTTGATGTTTTGTTTTCGGATTTGTCATTGTGTTTTCTGACTTGTTATTTTGTTTTCGAATTTGTCATTGTGTTTTCTGACTTGTTATAATGTTTTCGGAATTGTTGTTGTGTTTTCTTAATTGTTATTTTGTTTTTTATATTTGCATTTGCGTTTGTAATTTGTTATTTTGTTTTCTGAATCGTGATTTGTTTTGCACTTCTAGGCCACCGTACCACAGCGACGAGCGACTGGACACTGTAGGTTTCCACCAGTCACCCAGTTCACATACTGCATGTTATCCCCAGACACCCAGATCCAACTGGAAAATTATCGAAACTCTTTGATCGCGATGCTAATGGTCTAATCTGATTCAATGATCTATGCTAAGCTAAGCTAAGCTAAAAGTGCTACCGCCAGACCCGGAGATCGGCTGAATGGATTCAAAAACGGTAAAACTCATCTGTTTAACTCTAGGGGAGGTGTAAAATGAGCCTATTTCCAAAAAAAGTGGAGTGTTCCTTTAACTAAAGGACATTTGAAAGCACGTATTTCTGTACATTTCCAAATAAGGTGCATTAAAAGTCAATAAATCCTTGATTAATATGAATATTTTAATTAAAAACGTATCCCCACATACTATTCAATAAAATTCTAGTGCATTTAATCTATTAAATGCACAGCAGAGTGAGCGAGTTTTTGGATATGGTAAGATTAATCTTATTTTAGTGAAATTTTGTTAGGGTGGTTACACAAAATTACATTTTATCCTTGCTTCTAGGAAATCCTCAATCTATATTCTTTCTAACAGCTTCATGTGGCCGTAAACATTTAATTTTAACGTGGCTTTAAGCACTATGCATCGTTAAAGTTTCACTTTCACCAAGTAAAGCCAGTAAATGTGGTGTTTACATGTAATAATCGTAATATGAGTTTACCTTATGGTACGAACCAGAGTCTCCGCATCAGTAAGCAATAAAACGAGCATCTTCCCGCCAAAGACTTGTGTTGCATTTCGGGGGACAAAGCAAAAAAATATTGTCGAACAACAATATAAAATGCGGGAATATATTAATTGGTTATTCTACAATTAATTGTATTACAAATTATACTACAACTGGAAAATACTGTAAATTGATAAACTGTTTGGCATGATGATGTTTAATGTCTCTGACAGTGCCTGTAGTCCCATTTAGCAACTTGTTAGCAACCGTCTTTTTTAAGAAACATAACAGTTTAAAGAAATCACAAGTGGGGTGTAACTGGTGTGTTTTATGTCGTAGAATAAAACGTGAAAGTATCTTGAGCCTGTGTGAACCACGGACCTTATTTAAGGGATTTAACCAAAATCCCATTCAAAAAACCCATTGACTCTGGGACGATGGAACTGGAAGTGCTAAAATTCTAACTTGCTTCCGGGTTTTCGCATACAAAGGGACATCATAGTTCCACCACTCTATTTGGACAGTGCGGTGGATCAGAGGTAAAAAACGATATAAATACTGTTCAGTTTCTTGCACAGACTGATCGTTTCGTGTCTTTACACCTCAATGTTATCGTCACGAGCCGCAGGGTTTAATTTGGTTTTGTCTGTGTATGTTTTTTTTCTCTCAAAGCTGTGAGTACCATTGACTGACATTATATGACTGACAGACTGCAACTACAAAAATCTTCATTTGTGTTCTACTGAAGAAACAAAGTCACCTACATCTTGGATGCCCTTGGGGTAAGCAGATAAACATATTTTATTTTATTTTTGGGTGAACTATCCCTTTAAGAACCAGAATCTAAAAGGACACAGAGATATCTTTAATAATACAGGCACACAAATTTGGAAAAAATGACATGCTTTTCCCCATTTTTAAAATGTCACTAAGAACCCACCATTTTCACCCCACCATATAAAATACTGGATTACTCAGTAAATATTCATTCATGGCATTTAGTGTTTTGGCTTTCTTCTTCAGTTATCTATTTCTTTCAAACTATGGTTGAGTTGACATGGAATTACAAAGTTAGAAGTTTATCTAGGATGCATAAATCTTTCTTTTTTTTCTCTCAGAATTCCATGTTGCAACACTGTATGCAACCTACTACTAAAAGCTAACAGAGGTTACAAAGTTGAAAAGGTACTGGACAACAGGAATAAGTCACTTCTGAACCTTTAACAATCACGCATGTGTATCTGACAGTGTGCTTATCTGAGAAAAGAAAGCATGTATTTTAAATGAGAAGGATCAGTGAGGATGTTGGTGTCTGTGCAGCTAATCTGTACTTTGCAATGGAAATGCACCTCGCCTCATGAGAAACCAAAGCCTTGTGATAAATAATAATTTTGTTTGATCTGAAATCTGTCAGACATCTATCAGAAAATACAGAGACAGAGGAATTTAATGTCAATAGCAATAGGATGTTTAGAAGCTCATGTTTGAAATTTCATTTTTTTTTTCATTTTTATGACATGAGTCTCTCTTCCATCCAATCAATCACCATGCAGCGGCAGACAAGCTGGAGTATGTGACAGGTTCGTTGTTCACCCATCTCCGTTTGGATAAACCAGTGCAGGCCAAATTGTAATTAAGCACAGCATTGATATTGGTTTTCTCCGCTTAGTCACCAGACCAGTGTGATCCGTTTCACACTTTTGTTTTGCCTCTTGCCAAGTTTTATTTTCTTTTATTAAGACCCAATTTCCAGAAACTTTCTTACACACAAAGAATAGTTTGTCACATGTTGTGGTATTCTAATGTACTGGCTGGTTTATTAAAGCATATTCCCCACACAAGTTGAAATAACTGGTTTTGGTCTCATCCACCCACTTCCATGATGAAAATACGCTAATAAGTGCGGCCCAAGAGAGCTGGTTGGCAGAACTGCTGAAATTCTTCAGTTCTGTTACAAGAACTGATATAATGTCAAACTAAAATGCAAATCAATTTATAACTCTTTTCGAAATGTTTTTTTATTTATTTTTTATTCTGTCTCTCACTGTTCAAATAAACCTACCATTAAAATTATATACTGATCATTTCTTTGTCAGTGGGCAAATGTACAAAATCAGCAGGGGATCAAATTATTTTTTTTCCAAATAAATACATCAGGGTGAGTAATTAATGACAGAATTTTCATTTTTGGGTGAACTATCCCATTAATAGCCACCGGTGTTGCTAATAACAAGGATTTCTGTGTTCTACATAGAGCCCCTTAACAGCTAAATATCAACATTTTCAGGAGGTAATCTTTACTGTTGACAGTGAAATAGCTTGAACCATTTTCTTGAGTAGGATTAGGTTGTATGACAATACAGTTTTGCAGGACTGCTTAATTTTTGACATGCTTATAAAGAAACGATAAAGGAGCGATAAAGAAACATGAAAAAATAAAGTGTAGAAATGCTTGATGGTATTTAAGTAAACAGAAATTAGAAGAAATATGGATCAATATATTGTATATATTGTGTAGTGTTAGGGTTAAAGAGTATGTTGTTTATGTTGTTTATAAGTTGTTCAAGGAGGGTACAGCTCTTATATGTTGTACCAGCAGCTAACTGCCGAAGGCTTGGAATAGCAACGCACGCTTTACGCACACATCCAACATCCAGTCTTCATATCGATTTCAGTTCAAGATTACTTTATTGAACATAATGGAAATACATACTTGCAATGATGAATGGTGGACACCTTAGCTCCCAAAGTGTGGTAAAAAACTGTATACGTTCCCTGCACCAGGCCTGTTAACTCTATGTGAATGAAACACCGACTTAAAAACCCTATGTGCACATACTGCCCACAAATGGTGACAGCCCAAAATACATCGACATTAACACATTGGCTCCTACACGTGTATCTAAATGTAATGGCACTGTCTCTTGTACTTGATTGCTTGTAAATATTGATTGTATTTTTGTATTTTCAAATTACAAATTACTTGTATTTTAATGAAATACATTTCTCACACCAGTATTTTTGTATTTTAATTAAATACATTTGATGAACTTGTATTTGTAATTTGTAACTAAATACTTTTTGATGCAATTGTGCCCATCTCTGTTAGCAACCATATGTTAGTACTGATCCCAACCTCTACAGCTCTAACAGAGTCCACAGCTAAATAACTAGCACACATTACAGTCAAGCATTCATCTAACTTTATAGCATTAAAGCCATCTTTGAAAGGTCTGGCAAACGTGCTATCCAAAAGAGTATGTTGTTTATAAAAAGTATGTTGTTTATAAATGTTGTTTATAAGTTGTTCAAGGACTTATAAGTTGTGGCCTAATGGTTAGCGAGTCGGACTCGTAATCGAAAGGTTGCGAGTTCGAGTCTCGGGCCGGCAGGAATTGTAGGTGGGGGAGTGAATGTACAGCGCTCTATCCACCTTCAATACCACGACTGAGGTGCTCTTGAGCAAGGCACCAAACCCCCAACTGCTCCCCGGGCGCAGCAGCATAAATGGCTGCCCACTGCCCCGGGTGTGTGATCACGGTGTGTGTGTGTGTTCTCTGCTGTTAGGGTTGCACGATTATGACAAAAATCATAATTGTCGATTATTCCCTTGAGATTGTAATTGCGATTATTAATAACGATTATTTTGAACAGATTTATGCCATTGTTTGAAGCTGCATGCCATATTTTTATATAAATATATATATAAAAAAAGCCTGAAAACACTCTTCCTGAACTTTTATTGCTTTTCTATAGCATTGAGCCTCAAATGTCAACTATACATTGGTTTGGTTTCTTCTTTAAACAAAAAAAGGTAAAATTATGCATGGTATATGTTATACTAAAACTAAAAGAAAAAAATTGTTTACTAAAGCTATATATTTCATTTACAATTAAACAGAACATTTTTCAGTACAATCTATATTATCAGGGCTCCAGACTAACATTTGAGAACAGTAGCACCAGTACCTGATTTGGTAGCACTGAACATGTAATATTACACGTTTTGTCTCTTAGAAATGCACATTAGAACAGGAGCTTGAGTTCAGAGTAGCAGGAGCTTGAGTTGGGATGCAGATGTACATTTGACAGTACCATTGTGAAAACTGTAACAGCCTCATCTTTTATACATAACCAAAAGTACAGCACCTCATTACCATGGTAAAAAAGTAGCCTAACTATATGGTTTCTATGGTGTTTGCATTGAAAAACAGTAGCCTAAAGACATTCAGTCAATTACAAATCCACATCAACTGATAGAATAATTAACAAAATAATGTAATTATATTCCATTACTCCTTTAACCTATTTAGTATATTAATAATATAATAATACTCAATATTAATATCCTACTTTTCTGCCACCTTATCATTGTTAACCCAGGTATTTGTGGATTGAAACGTCTTCTAACTGGATCTTTGTTGCACTGTTTCTGCATCAGTGTTGATGAGAATAACAGCTCTGATTAATTTGGCTTTAAACTAGTTTAAATTAAAGAGACGTGATTTGTACTGGAGAACTCTGCGCTGAACTCGAGTGCTTCTTACTGGATTTCACAGCGTTTAGTGCGTGATCGCGGGTCACTGTAATAAACACATACACTCTAAGCTCGCGCTGCGCTGTTTTCTTTTGAGGCGCGCGGATATAAGATCTGTGTGGCGCGCAGTTCAAACGAGTACCGCTATTTTGTTCCGCTTTTGACACGTTTGACGTTTAATATATCTATCATGCACAACAGAGTGACAAGGACTATCAGTTAGACAATGTCTTTTATCCAGTGTGTTTGAGTTTGTTAAACCCCGCGCTGCAAACACCTCTTAAGCACACAGAATAATGCAAGTGGGCATTTTTAATTATTTATTTTAGTAATCGCGGCTTTGAACGATTATGTAATCGTGGCATCAATAATCGTAATCGCGATTAGAAATTCGATTAATTGTGCAGCCCTAACTGCTGTGTGTGTGCACTTAGGATGGGTTAAATGCAGAGCACAAATTTCGAGTATGGGTCACCATACTTGGTCGTATGTCACGTCACTTTCACTTTGGTCACTTTCAAAAGCAAACCATCATGCAAAAAAAAAAAAAGTAAAAAATGGAGCAACTACATTTCATTAAATTTTACTGTTAAACTTCAGCAGGTTTTCATCTCTCTATCTCCAGTCACTTCTGGAAACAGAGAAATTCCAGTCTCTCTGCACATGGTCTTGGCTCCCACTTCCCGTTTGCTACAGTGAGGGCTCCACAGCGACTGGACACTGTAGGTTTCCACCAGTTCTAGGGCTGTGCGATTAATCGAAATCGAATCGCAATCACGATTTAAGATGTTGCGATTTGCTAATCGCAAAGCCTGCGATGTGGACGTGATATCACTCTGTTCCAGAGCATATGCATGACTGCCAGCCTTGAGTGGCAGTCTTACTAACCAATAGAGTGAGCGCACCTCTGTTCTCCCCGATCAGCACTGCTCTCCCAACTGCGTAAACGCCCACCATTTAAAAGGGGTCAGATCGAAAGTTAGGCAAACTAAAACTAAAGAAAAACGTATGTAACTTCAGCTTCGAAATGACAGACAACGAACAAAAAAAGTTAATTTGCAAGAGCTGCGTCACAACACATATCAAGAGCTCCCTTATTGGTTCTGCTTTCAGTACTGGAGAATAAAATATATTTTTAGATGTTTTTATTAGTAGGCTACATGAACGTTATCTTACACATTTTATCTCCCCAACAGATTCATTTGAAATAAGTTTATAATGCATGTTCACTAATTCAGAAGACCGCTCACACAGCCCGTGTCTCTGAATGCTACTCATACTCGCTCCACTCTGCCCCACGCAGCGCATCTCCCGCGTCTCACAGACGAGTCGTTTACACACAGCCTGTCTCGTAATGCTTTTACACTCACGGTCTCGCGCCCGGTTCTGCTCAGCAAGTCTCTCACGAGCGCATCTGGCAATATGGACGAGGCCTGACGCACGCGCGCAAACTGTGTCAACTCGCGCCTGGCTCCACGTTTAAAACGAATGTAAATTAAGTCTAAAGGTCTCTGCACACTGAGTCCGAAATTTTCGCATGCGTTTTTTCGTATTCGCAATCCTAAAAATTAATCACGCACAGAGACCTAGCACACCGAGTCCGATACGTATTAATTAATCCATTGCGAAAAAATTCGCAAAACAGTAGCCTACTAAATGGAGTCTTCAAGCATTGAGGATGATTTTGTTGTTCTCTTGCTTATTAAAAAAAGAAAAAGAAAGGAAATATTGGGTCCATCCAATCCTAGAATATAGAGAGGAAGGAGAGTTCCCCTTCTTATTAAGGAGCAGCGGGATTATCACGGGCGATTCAAAATTTACTTCAGGACGTCAGTGGCTCAGTTTGATGCTTTGCTAGCGATACTAGAGCCACATATTAAAAAGACCAGCAATTTCTGTGAACTCAGTGTGCAAGGATCTATATACAGTACTTTGTGCTGCGAGACGAAGTGGATGCATTTGAATCGCCATTCTGGATTTTGGCGTTCGCTTGTACGGTGGCTCTGAACTGTCAAAACACCTCTCAAAATGCTTGCCATGGATGCGAAAAATGCAAAAAAATCGAACCCAATCCGATTTGTTTTTATGACGGACGACAATTTCGGAGGCAGTGTGTAAACGTGATTGACATAACGTGAGGTCGTATTTATTTTTCAACGTGCGAAAATTTCAGCCGAAAATTTCGGACTCAGTGTGCAATGGCCTTAACTGCTTACCAATTTCACTTGGATGAAATTAAACATTCAGCACATTTCCCACTTGTTCTTAAAACCCCAAATACTTAAAAATGAATAAATCAGCCTGTGTAACATGTCATACTTTAATAATCGACTAAAGAAATAGTTCTTTATTTATAAAAAATAAACAAATCTTTCCTGTGAAATTCAGTAATGCTGTAAAAGTAGTAATACCATTATAATCTTCCCTGCAGGAAAAAAAAACAGTAGAACCCCTCCCAAAACACAACAGAAAATTTAATGGATTCAAGGGTTATAATGGGAATTGTATTGGTTTTAATGTAAACTACAATGGTGTCTACTGGTATTTGATGCATTCTATTGGTGGTATGTAATCTAGCAGATGGCAACCAATAGAACAACAGTAATTCCTATTGGAATAATGCCCAAAACAAAAAAAATTGTAATGGTTTTTATGGAAACTATAAGATTTTCTGTGATGGTTTCTATTGTTTTTTTTGTTTGTTTTTTTTCAGCAGGGTAACGATACTCATACTGTGCTGCACATTATTGACAATATTGAGCTGAAGCTTGACTTTGCAAATTTAAAATCGCAATCACAATATCTGTCAAAAATATGATGCCCAAATTTTGCCCAAATCGCACAGCCCTACCCAGTTCACATACTGCATGTTAACCCCAGACACCCAGATCCAACTACCCACCAGAAAGTTCAGCCCAATCCACACAAAATTACTCTGGATGTCTTTATTCTCTTTAACTTTATTATGACCCGTGATTTACCCATGATTTGGGTTCTGACACCATGCAGGATCATAGAGCTCAGAAGTATGGAGCACCAGTAGCAGGAAGCTAAGAAGCCCAAACGTCTCCATGATGAGACAGACAGCAACTGTTACAAGAACTGATATAATGTTAAACTAGTCTTGAGATTCATTTGCATGATGTCATAGTGAGCATTTCGATAGAAAACTTTGAGGTACTCTGTAAAGCTGACATTATTATTCAACTTTTTCACAAAGAAAATCATATTCAAATGAGGGAAACATTCAGTGTTATAGTTACCTAATCTCATAAGGATTAAAAAAACAGAACAACAATAACAAATCATGCTGTTTTACATCAAACACTTGCATTCTGCACTATGAAGACATGAGACAGTGTCACTATGATTTGTCCTGTGACAGGTGTACATTTACCTACCAATCTTTGTGTAAAAATACAGCAATGTATTTGCTGATGTATTTTCAACTAAATCACATTGTGATAAATCACAATGTATTTTCAAATGTTTAGCCAGGCTCTTCCATTTGAGTTGACAATGTTGAGGTTTTATTTCTCCAGAACTCCATGTGTCAATTTGGCTCCAAGTCTCAGGTGAAAATTGTCATTTTGACTACAAAATAGTGCATTACTCAGTAAATATTAATCCATGGCATACAACATTTCGTTTTTTTTCTTCATTTATGTATTTCTTTCAAATGTTTAGCCAGGCTCTTCCATTTGAGTTGACAATGTTGAGGTTTTATTTCTCCAGAACTCCATGTGTCAACATGTGATTTAGTTGATACCCTCACATAAGCTAACACTCAACAAAAGCATATAAGTTACAAAGATAAAAAAGGTTCTGCATAACAGGAATAGGCCTAATTCACCTGTGACCCTTTAACAACTCATGTACCTGACAGCAGGAAGACTGTTTACCTGAGAAAAGAAATCATGCATTTGAATAAATGCAAATGTACATGTATTTAAATGAAAAGGTTCAGTGTTGTGTCTGTTCAGCTAATCTGTACTTTGCAATGGAAATTCTTATTTCATGAGAAAGCAAAGTTTTGTGATAATTTAGAGTACTTGAAATTTGTGAGGCAAAACTTAAAGGGTTACTCCACCCCAAAATGAAATTTGTCATTAATCACTTACCCCCATGTTGTTCCAAACCCGTAAAAGCTTTGTTCGTCTTCGGAACACAAATTAAGATATTTTAGATGAAAACCGCGAGGCTTGTGACTGTCCCATTGACTGCCAAGTAAATAACACTGTCAAGGTCCAGAAAAATATGAAAAACATCGTCAGGATACTCCATCTGCCATCAGTGGTTCAACCGTAATTTTATGAAGCTACGAGAATACTTTTTGTATGGAAATAAAACAAAAATAACGACTTTATTCAACAATTCGGCACCGTAACGTCACCGTAGCGCCATCTTGGAGAGTATCGCTGCACGCAAAATGCGTACGCTCTTCCGTGTCAGCCGCGACACAAGGATACTTTTTTTACGCTTTGATTTGAACGCAAACAGCGCATCCCTATGTCGTGGCTGAAATGGAAGAGCGTATGCATTTTGCGTGCAGCGATACTCTCCAAAATGGCGCTACGGTGACGTTACGGTGCCGAATTCGTTATTTTTGTTTTATTTCCTTACAAAATTATTCTCGTAGCTTCATAACATTACGGTTGAACCACTGATGGCAGATGGAGTATTCTGACGATGTTTTTCATATTTTTCTGGACCTTGACAGTGTTATTTACTTGGCAGTCAATGGGACAGTCACAAGCCTCGCGGTTTTCATCTAAAATATCTTAATTTGTGTTCCGAAGACGAACGAAGCTTTTACAGGTTTGGAACAACATGGGGGTAAGTGATTAATGACAAAATTTTCATTTTGGGGTGGAGTAACCCTTTAAGTTAGACAGTCAGATGACTAATTAAATAGTCTTGAAATTAATTTGAAATATGCCATAGTGAGTTCTTAAAAAAGAAAGTTTATTCTACGTTGATGAAACAAATGTGGGAGTCAATCAAAAACATTAAAGGGATAGTTCACATAAAAATGAAAATTCAGAATTCACAAGAAGTGAGTAGTATTTACAGGCTCAATGAGCAAAATTTATCGCTACAATGATTTTATTTAAAATTAGATGTCTAAGACTCTAGATCAGGGGTCTCCAACACGTCACTCGCGAGCTACCAGTAGCTCGTGGCCTGATTGGAGGTAGCTTGCCAAGACATATATTGACATATCGGCCGTGAGGTTATTTTAATGATCCTGTTACGTATTTTAATTATCATTAAACCCGTATTTGATTATCGCGATTTGTGAAAAACTCACAGTAAATACAGTTCAGCTTTAATCAAAGTTATTAAGAATCTCACGCAGATGCAACACGTAGAGTAGTTTCGTTTTGTGTGAAAACATGACTGAAGGCAGACTGCTGAGGGAAATTATATGAAAGAATATTTGATTTCATTGTGTGAATTTCATTTCATTTGTGTGAATGCATAATAGGAAACCAACTGTCTTCAGAAAATTTTCGATTGCATTTGCTTTCCATCTTCCCTCCGTGTAATGCGTAATAAAGCAGTGTTTAAAGCCCAGCGCAACTTTGTTTACAGAGGTTACTGTGGAAACAGCTCTGTTCTGCTGTTCATAGCGCCATCTGCTGTCAAACTGTGGATTTACAAATTCATTCAGTCTGTCTGCCATATTTTTGTTCAGACAAATGCGAAAATCAGACCAGATTTTTGTTGTAAATCTTAACCGGTCGATAGAAAATAGCCCACCTTGTTATCAGAGGTGTTGAGATTTTTAGAATGCACATTAGCGTATGTAGAACTGTTTATGGAGCAGATAAAATTTAATTTAGCATTCTGACTCATCCTTTTATAAAAATAAAAAATAAAAAAAAGATTTAAAGGCTATGTTATAATTTTATTTTTAAAAAATGGTCAAAACTTTATTTGAACATGTAGTGCATGTCAGTAGATAACATGTTATGAATATTTTTTGTTAGTTTAAAATCTGGACATGATTTTTTTATGTTTTATTTCACTTTTTATGCAAACAAAAAGTGCATAGTGCTGCTAATTTTATTTGTTGGCTTTTGTCATAAAACTTTTCATAAAAAATATTGTGTGTGTATCAGTACTTTTTTTATAATTCCAGCACATTTCAACAACGCCGTGTATAACAGTTATGGATTTATACATTATTTAAGAGATTTAAATACTGTTTAACATTGGTAGCTCTCAGTCGCTTTTATTTTTAAAAAGCAGCTCCTGAATGAAATAAGGTTGAAGACCCCTGCTCTAGATGTTTTATAGAAGGATAATATGAGTACTATTATGAAATGCAATAGATTTATGGAATTTCACTCAAAAAACACAATTTCAGATCTGATATGTTTATACAGTGAACCACTGCCATAATACTACAAGATTAAGATTTTGCCAATTCGTAATAAAAGCAATCATTATGGCAAAAATAAAACAATAATTAACCCGCTGCCCGCATTTGATGCCAGCTGCAAGTGAAGACATAATGAGTAATAATTAACCACTTACAAAACAGTTTGTAAGCTAATGACCTTAGAAAGGATCTAATGGTGCGTTCTAGTATGAACAGCCCGAGGCAAAAGTCTTTGCAAAGAATCCTTATCAGGATCTAAGTATAATGGTCTGAAGTGGTTTAAATCAAAGGAAATTTGACTGGAACTGCAGAATCATATTTGAAATCACTGTTTTGAGACTATCCTACAGTATATACAGAAATAAGTATAAAATATGATCTGAAATTTGCATAACAGGCATAAAAGCAACACATTTACTTATTGCTTGGCATATAAGAATATTCTGATACAGCACTATCTCTGTGTGTACATATATCCTATGCTGTACATTTAAAACAAGCATCCGTTACAATATACTCACATCACAAGATTGGTACACTGTGGTCATAAACTGATGGACATACTCAGATAGACTGTGACATTTAAACTGCTCAACTTGTACTAAGGGTCCCAAAGTGTGCCAAGAAAACATGCCCCACACTATTACACCAGCACCAGCAGCCTGAACTGTTGATGCATGGCAGGATAGATCCATGCTTTTATGTTGTTTAAGCCAAATTCTGATCCTATCTGAATGTTGCAGCAGAAATCTGACTTTTCAGAGATGGCAACCTTTTTCCAATTTTCTATTGTCCAAGTCTGCTGAGCCTGTGCGAATTGTTGCCTCAGTTTACTCTTTTTAACTGACAGGAGTGGCACTCAGTGTGGTCTTCTTCTTCTGTAGCCCATCTTCCTCAAGGATATTCAAGGTTCAGAGAAGCTCTTCTGCATACCTTGGTTGTAACGTATGGTTATTTGAACTCTCACCTATCCCCTGGAACATGTCTGACCATTCTCCTCTAAAATCAACAAGGCATTTTACAGAAACCTACAGAAATGCTGCTCACTGGATATTTTACATTTTCGGATCATTCTCTGTAAATGGTTGTGCGAGAAAATCCAAGTAGATCAGCAGTTTCTGAAATACTCAGATCAGCCTGTCTGGTGCCATGTTCAAAGTCACTTAACCATCTCTACATGCCTAAATGCACTGTGTTGCTGGCATGTGATTGGCTGATTAGAGAATGACAATCACATCAGACTGCTCTCACAAGATTAGAATGGACTCATAGAAATACTTCCTTAGTTTTTTCATTCCACCAAATTAAAATCCAACCAAATTATCTCATAACAAATTACCAGCTTAACATCACAAATGTTCATGCTGACACATATATAGCTTAGGTGGTTTAAGATGGTCTCCCAGTCTGACCAGCAGGAAAAAAACACTAAAACTGACTAGCATGTCCATGCTGGGAGACCAGCAAACCCTCTTAGGCTGGTTTAAGACGTTTTTTCAGCAAGGTTGTAAAGCAAGATTTCACAAGATGACAGAAAATCAGGAATCAGTCAAAGATTAATGTAATTTTAGTCTGTTACTGTCAAGTGTCTGTTATTGCTGGTTGTGTTCTCACTCTTCTTGCTAAAGGTCAAACTTCGGTTACCATGAAAACAAACCAGTTCAAAATGCAAATCAAAGAAGCAAAAAAGATGTACAGCGTGTTGTGTTATGGCATAGCCTATTGAACAGCTAAGAGCATAGCTGCTGTATTCTGATGCTGATCCCACAAAGGAGGAGATGATACAGTCATCATCACCGATGACAGGCAGGTGCCAATGATTACAAATCATCGCTGCCCCGATGACAGCTTCATTCGCAGCCTGGATTGAATACAACGAATGAATGAATACAGTGACAATTCCCATCATTTGACTTACCCAAAATCTTGATCCATAGATTTAAAGAAGAATTTGTAGCTGTTGACCGGTCGGTTGCTGAGGACATTTTTGAAATCTGCCAAAGTTACCTTCTCTGGAGCTACTGACAGTTTCACCAAATAAGGAGTTTCCTCCTCGTCTATATGGTAAATTATTTTAGTCTCCGCCATGAGAATATGGTGGGAACAATTGCCGGAGAACAGCGCGTGTTCCTGATGCTGTCTATACAGACGTGCAGCGACAAGAAATATAATGTCTAAAATAATGGATGCTAAATTAATACAATCACACATTTGGCGCGACTGAAAGCTATGACTTAAGCGTCTTTGTAACGCTAAGGCTAAGAACACAGACATTATGGAGGCCTGATAGATGTCTATTGCAGCCCACTATGCGGAGGTTTTGCTGCCTGTGTTACTGAAACAGGAAGGAAAGGTTCATATCCTTGAGAGAATAAGCTGCTGGAATATCCGAGCCGTTCTTCTGCGCAGTGCTGCCATCGTGTGGGAGACTGAAGACATGCACTCTTCTTAGTCTGGATTCGAGTTGGCTCTTGGCTGTTAATTAGTACTAACGAAGCACATATTAATAATGCCTTCTACATAACTTAACCCCACTCCATACCTAAGCGTAACAACTACCTTACTTCCTATCAATAGCAAGTTAGGACTTTACTGAGGTGAAAACTCCTAATTAATAGTGAATATGTGACTCAGGACCACAAAACCAGTCATAAGGGAAATTTAGATTTATACATATCTGAAAGCTGAATAAATAAGCTTTCCATTGATGTATTGTTTGTTTGGGATTTATTGTTAGGATAGGACAAGATTTGGTCGAGATGCAACTATTTGAAAATCTTCTTCTGATGGGTTCGGATTCTGAGGGTGCAAAAAAAAAAATTTGAAATGAAAATTGCCTTTAAAGTTGTCCAATTGAAGTTCTTAGCAATGCATATTACTAATCAAAAATTAAGTTTTGATATATTTACAGTAGGATTTTTACAAAATATCTTCATGGAACATGAGCTTTACTTAATATCCTACTGATTTTTGGCATAACCCATACAATGTGCTTATTGCTACAAATATACCCGTGCTACTTATGACTGGTTTTGTGGTTCAGGGTCACATATGTGTTCCCAACAATTCATTTCCCACTGCTAATTTAACCAAGTTTGTATAATAATCTACCTGGTCTCATGGCATAAATTAACCTAAACAATGAAATGTAAAAACCCTAACCCTAACCCTGTTTTGGACAGCACAGATATGAAATATCTGTCAAAAGTCAGCTGCAATCTTATTGCAGTTCAGCAGACATTATTTGCTGTTGAATAATTTGAATGTTTTATTTTATGTTTTTAACTGTGGTCACGAAAGAGCAATTGGCTGTACTAATGATTTCCAGTATCAAAACTGAGGTGTACTGAGGTATTCGATTTTGTTTGAGCATAATAAATCTTCTACATGACTGGCACATCAGCCTATTTGTGAAGAACAGAAGAAAAAAATACCACCTACATCATGCAAAAGATAATCAGAGGTTACAATGTGTTTATTTTATTCTGCTTTGAATGAGAGAACATTGGCAGTGAACTGGAAAATTAAATCATCAATAATAAAACCACTTCAGGATGATCCATTATGTGGCATCATGTACCAAAAGCATTGTGGTCTACCCAGCAAATTCATCTTGCGACCTCAATCAATGATATTAACACATTCTTATTTGGAGCCTTTAAGGAAATCAAAAGGGAGGCTGGCTGAGTGTCATATAATTATCATAATGGCAAAAGCATTGATTCAGCTTCATAAAGCAGTACATATTGCATAACACTGATTTGAGCATAACACTGGTTTGCATTTATCATGCCTGAATATTTATAGCCATACTACTAAAATTAAATTAGTTTCATGTTTAACAAGTACCTTGATGCATTTGAATCAGTTTCACACTTAACGGTTTGCTGCAAATAACCTCAAAGCTGCAAGTTTGGATGAATACATTAAATGCTAGAATATTCAAATAAACTGTGACAAAGGCAGTTAGTAAGGTTTGTAACATGAAAATAAAGTAAATATGAAAATATACAAACAATAACATGAAAAGACAGGATACTAGAATGACAGGATACAGAAGATTATGATAGAAAATGTTACTCATTAAGGAAATTGTAGATTTTTGTGCTAACATGGTTAGTAATGGTAATAGAATATCAAAATTAGAAAAAAAATACTGATTTAAATGGGTTTAGAATATTATGACTTAATATATTGAAATATTTTGGCTAAACTGACTGTGTGTTCAAATACCAATAAGAATTGACTTTAATCTCCATGTTTAAAACTGTTATACAAAACCAGCAATGAAAATTCCAAGATTCAATCTGGGCTAAATTATGATTTTACATAACCACATAGACAGATCAACAATATAAGCAAAATATACTTGACCTAGTATGATTATTAAAATGGAACTTTTAATAATCATGTTGTTCACTGAAAAAAATGCTACTACTTTTTTTTATAATTTTTTTTATTATTATTTATTTAAATGTAGCTAAAATAAACACATTTAGTTGACTAACTTTCAGCAAAATTTCTTTATTTAAAAGTAGCTAAAATAAATCGATTGCAACCACTTACCTTAAAAATAATTTGTAAATTCAATGAATAATTTTTTTCAGGGTTCATATAATACAGTAAATGTAATAAAAATGCTTATGAATTGTATATTTCAGAAAGCACAGCTTAAACCTATTGAAAAGATAAAAAAGAATATGAACAAAGCCTAAAAATTACAAAATCATCTAAAACTGTACCATCTAAATTGCAAAGTTTTTTGATTCCACAAAGAATAAGAAGGTTCTTCCTCACATAAAGCTTCTGAGCTAACTGTTCATGTCAAAGCCTCGGCCAGGCCTCATCCTTACATAGCCCATACCTCACACCAGTGTAAACATTCTGACACTAAGGACACAGAATTCTGGGTATGTTTTATTCTCACTCATAAAGCGTGTGGCAGCACTGGGCAAAAATTAATTTAAAAAATGCAGACTCTTACATTTTTGTAACTTTTTGCTTGTCTTTTTAGTGCTCTAAAACAGTTGTTTGCCATTAGTCTGATATATCAGTTGTCCAAAATACTGCTGGTGAGACTCTGGTGCTTCCTGCAAGCTTCACAAGAGCCAAAAATATGAAGGATCTTGAGTCAGGACACACACAAAAAAAAAAAAAAACAATACAACTGTGTCCTTCTCTCCTTTTCACTTATTTCCTTGCCATATTGTCACCTCTCCACATTTCATTCTTCGTCCATTTCCAAATCTGCCCCTGGACCAGCCAGTGGCAAGGTACCTCTTATTTCCAAGATGGCTTCTCCATCTCTGCAGAGAAAAAAAAATAAAGAGAGAGAATTTGCAAATTTTGGAAAACAATCAAATTTCAGAGCAATTTTATTTCACAAGTTTGGGCTACGCTTTATTTATTTTTGTTGTTGTAAATATTGTATCCAGTGTCCCATGATCCTGAAATCATTTTAATATGCTGATTTGTTGTGTAAGAAACATTTCTTATTACCACAGTGCTGCTTTTTTTCAAGACTCTTTGATGAATAGAAAGTTCAAAAGAAATGTATTCTTTACTGAATTCTTTACTGTGATATTTAAACAATTTAAAGCAATTTAGTGCAATTTAATGCAATTTGATAAGTGTTTATCTGCATCCGACAACTAGTCTGGTATGTCAGTGAACTTTTGGCTTTACTCTTTGAAGTGAGCCACATGTTAGATTTGTAAACCTCTCTCAGACTAGAAAAATGGCAAAACCAATCACAACCAATGATTCTACCTCTGTCCAGGTCAATAGCTTTTTGAGAGCAAATTTTGGACATTTCTGCTTCCTTCAGAAGATTGTTCTTGTAATCTGTGGAGACGAACAAATACGTTTGTTCAAGTCTTTTCACAGGCTTTTCATTATGAGAAGAAATATGAGGTAAACTCACCCAACTTGGTCTCCTCTTGGTTGCTTGACTTCACCTCTGGGATGCTTCGCTCACATTCTTTCTTAACACATGATGTGTGGCCCCTAGATATATGACACACATTGACAGTTGATGCTTTATGCATAACTAATGTTCACAGATGGTGTTTATAACCTCAGTAGGTACTCACACATACGTCACCGTTGGCAGAGGTGGACTTTCGACTTTCCGTGGATCAAAATCCTGGCCTATGTTTAAAAAATGCAAATATTAAATCAAGTACAGAGTACATAATATTTGAGCATACAAATGTCATATATTACCGACATGTTATATATATAACTATATGGCTGAAAGACACTTCTGAAGTGCAACAAAGACATTTACATTATATGTACAACTGAAATATAACTACATGCCTTTTTAGAGCAATAAAAATCAAAAAACAGATGGAAAGGACCAATAAAAGGACAGAAAAAAACCTTGTCTTTTCCAGTGACGTGTGAGGAGAACGACAGCCAACACGATAAGGGCCAGTAAGAGGAGAGTCGCCAGGATGTAGCCCAGCTGCTGCAGGAAGTGACTCCTTTGCTCTGGCAAGATGACATTGATTACGTGTGGCGGCACTTCCACCATTTTGGTGTCTAAAAGAGAAGATGATCAAGTATATGTATTGAGGAGTTTGGCCTTGAACTTGATAATTTTTTGTCATTTTTAGTAACCACCAGAGGGCCCTGTGCCATTTAAAAAGATTGATGCTACACAGAATCTTTTGCTGTGTAAATGCACACTTCAGCACTCCTCAAGGAGAGATATTACAGATTTAATCATAATCTGATTTCATGCCCTCTGAGAAATGAGACCAATATCATCTATGCTCCTGAGCTATTTATTCGGCTTCACATTAGCTTACATAGTATGACATAAAATAAATACAGCATAAAAAATAAAGTGTAATGCAAAAAACACTAAGCAACTGAACATAACAAAAGCATATTTCAACAAAATAAGAATTAACATGTAAGGGCTTGACCCTCAGCTAAAGACAAGTGAAGAAGCAGTACTGAGATGTCTGGCATTAGGGCTAAACAGATGTTGGAGGCGATTGTTTCTGGAGTTCAAAACATTGTGTTGGCAACACCAAGGTCATGGGATTGACTCTCAGAAAATACACACACTGATAAATATATACCTTGAATGCATTCTAAGTGGCTTTGGACAAAAATATCAAACTTGCCAATGTAAATGTTTTAAGCAGCACAGTTTGTGCACACGTTTATTTTAATTGTACTCTGAATTCTGTGAGAAGTGCCGGAAACTGCCACGTGTTTTTCAGCTAGAATGAGATCCACTGTTTTTGTTTTCCTGGCAGGAAAACATGGATTTAAATAAGACGAGTGGTGGAAAACAGAGGGAGGATGGGGGAAATGGGGAGGTACTACGTGGTTTATTTTACTGAGTGACTTTGTCATTTTGCTTCCACAGGAAAATTAAATAAATTTAATAAATAAGCCAAACTTGCACCTCTTTGTCTATGATACAGACATAATAAAGACACGCAGCCTAAAATGATGACAGTAGATGACAAAATAATGTACGATATCATAGTTCCTAGAAAAGAAGTATTATGAGATGTGGAAAATCACTCAGAGACTATTATGTTTGGACCAACAAAAGAGCCATGGCTGCCCTAGTGAAAAATAAATATACTCAAATGTATTTGAAATATATTTATTTCATGCTAAGTATGCTACAAATACATATTTACGTGTTAATGTACTTAATATAAATACCCTGCAACTGTACTGAACTGGTATACTTAAAGTCTACTAAACTGGATCAACTCATTTTGTACTTAATGCACTTTAATTGTGCGTAAATAGTGCTGAAGTCCAGCTAAAGATATACTGAAGTATATCTGATTGTGCTAAAGTGGAACTATTGCAAGTATACTTCGGGTACACTTTAAGTATCTTGCATTTAAAGACCGATATTATTCAAAGGTCATACAATCCTCGTCAATAATATTAAGAAATGTGCATTGTGCACAAATAAAGTTTAAATATAACTTTTATATCAGTAAGTCTCGAAGTAATATGTCAATAAATATGTTACTAGACTGTATTTTAAATATATAACTTTTTTACTAGTGTGAAAATTAGAGAGAGGTTCTTGCCTCTTAAGATCTTATTACTATGAAGTTTTATTGTTATTACTGTTTGAAGCTTTTTAGAGGCTTCTTACAAAAACAGCCTGCACTTTTGAATGTATATACAGTGTATTAATGTATATACAGTAAAATGTAATTAATTATTGCCATAAAAATTAAAACAATGTTATTTGTAATATTTCTAACAGACCACTACAAATTGTTGTAATGCAATCTTTCTATCGCCCACTCTCTGTGGAAAAAGAGCAAATTCTGCCAACTACTGTTTAAAAACATACCCATTAAGTAATTGTTACCTGTGAAAAACAGTTTCTGGCCTGTAATCTCAATCTTAATCTGTTATTGTGTATGTCTGAACCCAGAGCACTGAGGGCAACACAGGCTAATATCGTAGGGTAGATTACTGTAATCAGTAACAGCTGAAGGATCTTCTACCCTCGTTTTTCAGAAGACCTCGTAAAAAAAGCCGGATATGACTGGTTACTGGCAGTCAAGAGCCGTGGTAAAGAGCAATATGTGTTCTATGAGAACATTGTACTGTTTTGCCTTTAATAAAATTCATTTCTACTGAAATGGCAACTACATCATTTCAAAACACATTCATTTCTGTATCTTTCACCTTTGGTATACCACAAAACCACAAAGCAGGCTTCTCCACAAAAGTATTTCTCCAACAGTGATTTATAGTTATTATGCAAAGATGTGTTTTGCTTAGCTTCAGACTTCCCTTGCATGTTCACATCACAGATAATTTTTTAAAAGCAAACAATTGCTCAAAAGCAATAATACATCTTCCAGATCTCAAGAAGCAGTCTTTATTTTCTGCTTGTTCATGAACAGATGTCTTCAAGAATAGTCGTGTTTATGATGATGTTGAGTTTGGGCTCATGATGAAAGCTGAACATTTATAGGCCAAACAATCCAGAACAGGGCTTCCATGGGGACTTGTCTTGGACCGTCCTGCTTCTAAGACCATCGGGGAACATCAATATGCTTAAACCTTGGAAATTTTGAACAGTTATTGAAATGCCAGATCCCGGGAAAGCTGAAAGTGAGTGATTCACATGATTAGAACCACCTGGTCTAAAACGTCTGAACTATAGAGGATAAACAGAATTATGAAAAGTCCTAAAAGGAAGTGATTTTATGTAATGGCTGTGCTGGATCCAGACAGTTGTCTTTTTCTTCATGCTTAAACAAGACAGAGGAAAGGACTGACACATTTTGGATGGCTTAAGAAAGGGTTGAGGGAAGGTTGAAGGGGGAATGAGGGGATATTGAGGGTGGGCTGACCTAAATCCACAACAGTCTCCTCCTTATGGCTTATGGTCTGATGTTGAGCTCTAGCTACAGCTGGCCAGATGCTTTACAGATGAGGCAAACTTCCCTTTTCCTGCAGATAAACAAGACGCAGTCCAAAAACACTCCAGAAAGGACGGAGACGGAGGGTAAAAAGAGAGAGTGGCCAGAAAAGAGAGAAAACTACGCAGTAAGAAATGAGAAAAAGAGCGACATGGGCAAGACAGATCAACATTAAAAAATTAATGCTATGGCAGAAAATGACAGAAAGAAGTAGGGAAATGGAATGCACAAGGAAGGAGACAAAAATCATGAAAGAAAACAAGAAAGGAAAAAAAAATGGGCAGATAAATAAGTCAAACCACAAAGAGATGCAGCAGTTAAAAGAGAACAAGTGAAAGCTTAGAAGACGAAAAGACTGCCAATTTGTATGACATTTGTAAACAGTCTGCACACTGTAACAAAAAATAGCTAGGGGTGTTGAGGAAATTTGATGCTTTAAAGGAACAGTTTCCCCAAAAAAATAACATTTGGTCATCAAAGTACCACATTATTCTTTTGCTGCTTCTGCTTCTGAGTCATTTGTCGCATTGAAGTACTGCAACTGGGTCATTTGAACTTAAGAGCTTGTGAATGAATCAACCAGACCAGTGTGAACCAGATTGATGGATTCATTAAAAAGGATAATCAAAAGAATGATTCAAAAGAATAAATTAAATGACTCAAAACAATGATTAGCTGATCAGTCACAGCTACTCATCTCACAAATATGCAAAGGCAAGCATTACGTTTTTCAGTGAATAATGACTTTTGGTTTGTTCTGAGCACAAACTTGTCATAAGGCTTCATAAAACTTGGAATATATACTTGCACAGGTTGTTTGGACTATTTTTTTTTTTACAATATTCTAATGTGATTTTCCAGCCTTTTAAAGCTTCTGTGATGTGTTCCACATAAGAAATAAAGTCATATGGGTTTGAAATGACATGAGGGTGATTAATGATGTCAGAACTATCCCTTTAACTCAAGGAAGACAAGCCAAGACAAACAACTGCCATCAAAACAAAATACAGACACTGAACAACACAATGTATAAACAAGCAGTCACCGCAGATGCCCAATGCTTTTTGCCAAAAAAAAATAGGCCATGCAGAAATATTTTGTTGTTAATAATGAATTCAGCATTGAAAAAAGTGTTTAGCTCTTTCATTTCTTGCCCAAAAGTCTGTGATTATCCTCAAGATTCCACTGAGGTTTGTGTAGTCTAGGGTCCAGTAGGAGCAGTATTATTAAACCACAGAAAATGGCTTTCCCACATTCTCTTATTAGTGGTTTTACTGCCAAATCCCCACCCGTCTTCTCCCCTTTCTCTTTTGTCACTGTAAAAAATCATTAAAATGTATGCATCAATCCCTCTCGGTCTCTTATATATTTTCTTCCTTATTTTTATCTCCCAATTCACATCGCTGTCTTATGCAAATAAAAAAGCACTTTCTTATCCTCTTTTCCTCCTGTCTCCCTGGCAATACCTCAAAGAAAAACATAAGGCTATCGAATGATCCGAACCAGAGCAGAACTCAAACTGAGAAAGCGAGCTGTGACAGTGGGAGAGAGAACGGCAAGTGAAATGCAAGTGAAAAAAAGAGAAGAGAGAAAAAGAAGCATGCTTGAAGCAAAAGAAGAATAAGCTTTAAAGGAGAACTGCTGCATTTTAATGAATGTGAACGTGGCAACCCAGACAGCAGGGTAACCAGATCTGCAGACTTACCTCAGACTGTTATAGGTCAGGATTGTTTGTTTGAGTTCATGCCCAGTGATTACATCCAACCTATTTTCTTTCTTCTTTCTTTTTACTAAATTTGTTTATCATTTGGTCAATACAAATTCAATTCTGAAGACATAAAAATGAGTCCCAGGGTGTTTTCTTTTTTCTTTGGCTCAATAAATGCTTATCAAGTAATTCAAAACTGTTCTGTAAAACATGTGTAGACTATATCAGTAACAAGCATCAACCCTTGCCTTTTTCTCTTGTGAATATAAGCAAAACCAAGAACTTTAACAAATAAATAAAGGCAAATTAAATCAGGAGAACTCCCTAGCCTGGGGCTCTAAGTTGCAAATATAGAATTGAACACATTTCTTCAGGAACATGCTGAAGATGTTCCAAGAGGGCTGTTCTATTTTCTTGCATTTACACCTGTTCAAGTGCTCTGCACTGGCATTTATCCACACGCAACTTGCAACAATTCTGCTGGCAACCATTTTAGACTCACATTGTGAACAGCAGACTCGCATTCAGAAGAAAAATATTTACATTTACATTTAGCAGACGCTTTTATCCAAAGCAACTTACAGTGCTTTCAGGCTATACAGTTTTTTTTCAGTATGTGTGTTCCCTGGGAATTGAACCCACAACCTTTTGCGCTGCTAACACAATGCTCTACCACTGAGCCACAGGAACACATTTACTGGAATCTGTGGTGCAAACAAGTCATAACGAGCCAAAGCAACAAACAAGAACTCCTGACAGCAGCAACTATTCTGTGATAAATTGAGGTAATTCTGGAAAAACCCTTGTGTGCTGTGAAAGTGTTATGCATGACTAGTAAAAAGCTGAAATAAAGAAAACTGAATAAATGAACTTGATTGAATTCATGCTTCTTTCTCATGATTGATCTCTTGATTCTCATGATGAATATCGTTTTATCTTTTTAATATCTTTTTATCTTTTTAATTCTCGCCATTAACTACGACTTTTTCCTCAATAAACTCCTAATTTGCTGCTTATTAATAGTTAGTAAGGTAGTTGTTAATTTTAGGTATTGGGTAGGATTAGGGATGTAGAATATGGTCATGCAGAATATGTGCTTTATATGTACTAATAAACAGCCAATATATTAATCGTATAGGCATACTAATAAGCAACTACTTAATAGAGAGAATTGGTCCCTATACTAAAGTGTTGCCATTTTTATTATACTTTACTGTTACTGTGGGTGTTTCTCTTACTTGGTTCTTCTTTGGGAAGATACTGAGGTTCATCTGTGGGTTCCTGAGGGATCTGAGGGACTGGAGGTGTCACAGTAAGCTGGAAGATGCGTCTCTCATGCAGGCCGCAGTAGTGATGGTGGAGATGACAGGAGTATAGCCCCTGATCCAGAGGCTGGATGTCTGAGATGATCAGAGAGAAATCTCCCTGCGAGAACGCTGTGGCAGAAATATTCATCTTTTGCTGAACGAACAGTGGTCCGTAGTGACGCCTCTCACCAGAAGCGTACAGGTCGATGAGCCGATCGGCACGGTCGTGTCGGACCCCTGGAGGTTGACGGTCCCAGTGCACCACTTGTTGTTGGTCTTCCTGACTGTTGCCCTCTGTCCAGATAGGCCGGCGGTTAACGCAAGGGAGAACCACCGTGCTGCCCACCAGAACCACAAACACTGCCTTCTGACCATCCCAAAACCGCCTCTCCTTACGTGCTGAGAGAAAACCACAGCAACATGGATATATGAGCATGCATATATAATCAGCGATGGGTAGATTACTTACAAATTGCAGTCTGTTATTGATTACAGATTAGTAATGTAATTTAGGTTACTCATTTTAGGTAATGTAATTCAACTACTTTTAAGATTACTTTTAGGTTACTTTTATCAAACTTCTTTTAAACGTACTTTTAACATACCATATTTATATAAAAAGCAAAGAAAAAGAAAACATTCCATTTTTATATCAACATCATAAAATGCATTAAACATTACATTACACCAGGGTTTGCCAAACTGGGGTTAATGTAAGAACTGCAGTACATTTGTGAGATTATAAAAAGCTACAAATTAATTAAATCGTAAAAATGTACAATAAAAATAATTTAAACCCTTGAACACTAAAAATATTAATATAGGCTATTACTTGTTTACCTACATATCAATGAGACCATTAACCGACATTAGAGAACTCTAAACATGTGAATGTGTTGTTAAATTACTTGAAATATGAACTTCCTCAGAGATATTTCAAGTATTTTTTTATTTTTTATTTTAAGGAGTTCAAATTACAAAAACATTTCCCTGCATTATATGAGGAAAAATTAATAAACATGAAAACGATGACATTACACGCCCAAAGTCTTCCAGGTTTGAAATGTATTTGTCCAGACTTCCATCATGAATAATTTACTTCCATTGTGTGAATAATGTAATCATGTAATCCATAACAAGTAACTGTAAGTGGAGCAAAATGTAATATACTCTAATTACAAGTACTTATTTTTTGGGGAATCTGATTACATAATCCAGATTACATGGCATGCAATCAGTTACTACCCAGCACTGTATATAATTACTGTTCAAAATATATATGTGACCCTGGACAACAAAACCAGTCTTAAGTGTCACTTTTTTAAAAATTGTGATTTATACATCATCTGAAAGCTGAATAAATACGCTTTCCATTGATGTATGGTTTGTTAGGATCGGACAATATTTGGCCGAGATACAACTATTTGAATATCTGGATTCTGAGGGTGCAAAATAATCAAAATATTGAGAAAATTGCCTATAAAGCTTTCCAAATGAAGTCCTTAGCAATGCATATTACTACTCAAAAATTAAGTTTTGATGTATTTACGGTAATAAATTTACTAAATATCTTCATGGAACATGATCTTTACTTAATATCCTAATGATTTTTGCCATAAAAGAAAAATCTATAATTTTGACCCATACAATGTATTGTTGGCTATTGCTACAAATACACCCCAGCGACTTAAGACTGGTTTTGTGGTCCAGGGTCACATATTTTCTACTCTTTTGCACTTTCTATTCATCAGAGAAAAATATATCATGGTTTCTACAAAAATATTAAGCAGTATAACTGTTTTCAACACTGACAATACAAAGAAATATTACTTGAGCACCAAATCAGCAAATTGGAATGATTTCTGAAGGATCATGTGAAACTTGAAAATTCATGGAAAATTTCAGCTTTGCCATCACAGGAATAAATTACAATTTAAAATACATAAAGGTTATTTTAAATTGTAATAACATTTCACAGTATTACCGTTTATGCACTATATTTTTTAAAAGGTCGGTGACTGGAGATGAACAGAAGAGTGCAAAAGTTTCATTTCAAATGGTCTTCACATTCTTTCCATTCTTTAATCAGCAGCCAGCTCCTTATTTGGCATGAACTTTAACAGACTGAGCAAGACGCAGGTTAAATGCCAAGAAAACCCAGACAAAAACCTCCTCTGAAATATGAAGTGAATTTACCAACCTGATTTGGTGACATTGAGCTGAACTTTGATTGACTCATACAGGTGGCAGTAATGATGATGCAGGTTACAGGAGTAGATTCCTTTGTCACTCATTGCAACATCTGTATGAACCCAGACAAAATGTATTCATTTATCTAGAAAAGAAACATCAGGGCTTTTCCTAAAAGTTTTGAATTGTGAAGATTTCTATGGAGTTTCAGGCGGTTGCCTTTGTATTGCCAAAAAGTATCTCACCTTTGATTACCAATGAGAAGTTGCCATCCTTAAAAGCAGTCTTGGTCATCTTAATGCGGCCCTGGTTGTAGCCGTTGTAGATGCGCTGGTCTCCAGCAGAAAACATATCTATGACACGTTCCATTGCGTGGTCTGGGCCACTACGAAGTAAATCCCAGTGCACTACCCTTTGGCGGTCCTTTAAGCGGTCTTGTGTCCACACCATGCGCTGACTATGACATTGCAATACCGCCTGAGATCCCTGGGAGGCACTGATATTGTACATGGCCACCACCACGCCACTGCCATCAATTTGGCCTAGCGCTGAAACACAAAGGGCCGGTTTCCCGGACACAGATTAGGCCTAATCATTGAAAAGCACTATCATATGTGATTACCCAGAGTAAATGGAGCAGTGCTGTTGTTATAAACCATATGTTGCTTTAGTGCCAGTAAACTAGTGTTTGAAGTAATTATAGCATGCTCAGTCCTGCAGCTGCAGATACACTACTGTTCAAAAGTTCAGGGTCAGTAAGTTTATTGAATGTTTATAAAAATAAGTCTGTTATGCTCACAAATATCCATTTATTTGATCAAAAATACAGTAATAACATTACAGTTACAATATTACAATTACAATTTTTTTCATATATATGTATATACGTATATATTATTAAACACAAATCTGGTCATTACTGTCAATTTTGATCAATTTAATGCATCCTTGCTAAATAGCATTCGGCTAATTTCTTTTAAACCATACTGACCTTAAACTTTTGAATGGCAGTGTATATTTTTGGATATTTATACTGTTAGGTAATACACTTTTGATGAACATTTTATAGTTTTAAGATTCAAGTAATGTGCTTACCAGGGCTGAAGAGGAATAAAGCCAGAACTGTAAAATAAGCAAACAGAAAAACTAGTTAAAATTACATACATAGGCCACCTCATGTTTTGTTTTTTGTTTTTTTCCCCACTAGGTTAAAGACTAGATGTGGGAATTATCACTGTGTTTTCAGAAATAACTTTTTAAATGATTAGCTCTGAAGAATCAACAGGCTCTTGAGCTGCACTGTTAATCTGATATGCTGGGTGTTTTATGGCAAACTACTCTCAGAGGGCTTCTGAGCACAATAAAACAATATACTGCAGGTATATTATGTGAAAAATACAGCAATACACAAAGAGATTGATAAATGCAGTGATGGCCAGCCATGTAGGTTTCCCTGTTTGTGTAACATTTCTATGTTAGCAAACATTTTGGGAAAATAAGCAGCACCAATATTTTGCAGACCTTATGTCTGGAAGGACTATTTATGGATGTTTGTATGAGTCTGTAACCCTCAGAAATAAACACATCTCCGTACGTCTGCAAGAAGAATCAAAACACTCCTGGCTAATAAAACACTCCTTTTTAATCTCTGGTAAACTTTAGACTTAAAATACAAACATTTAACTAAATATTACCGAAGCCCACATTATTCTCAATTACTGACATTTTTGTCAATTTTAAATTTAAAAAGGGATAGTTCACCAAAAAAAGAAAAATCTGAAATGCACTTGTTCATGAGAGAATGTTTGATCTGTTAACAAAACAGCCATATGAATTCATACAGGTTTGGAACAAAATGAGGGTGAGTAAATGATGACCATTTTCATTTTATGAACTTTATGACTAAGGGAGTGGTTGGATTGTCTCAGATCCTCTCGCATTAAGATGGTCTGGGACAGTCCAACCACTCCCTTTGTCATAAAGTGGGAACATTTTCTGTGCTTTCTTTTTCAACATGCTGAAAATATGAGAGATTTATAAAATGGGTTGGCTTACTTTTTTAAATTCTATTCTCACAACCTACACATTTAAAGAAATACAGTACAAAAGAAAAACATACAGTCTATTGGATGAACAAGACATTTTAACGGTTCACAACCATGTGAAACACACCTAGCATTGCATGAAAATTCAGAGCAGTGTGTTTTTTTTTTTTTTTTGCACAGCTGTCTTCAACAGCTGCGACTACCATTCAGATAATTTAACCACTGAAACAGTAAATGGTCAATGTCTGTACAATTACGTTTTCAATTGTACTATTTTAGACTGCTCTTCCAGTTCCTCTGAAAGAGCAGTCTAAAATACAATGCTTTTTAGAGACAATAAAGAAAGAAATCATCATAGTTAAACTGCACAGTAAATACTTCTCCTCACATGGGTTTTCATCTTTGTTTGGTCTTTGAGGTTTGTTGTATGTCATAATGATTTTTTGTCAAATGAGAGAAAAAGAAATGTACAGCAAATCCCGAGGGCATTAGAAAGGCAGTAATAAGGATGTGTTAGAAGCCAGAGAAACCACAAACATCAGAGTGAAAGGCAGAGGAGGAGGAGGAGGGAGAGGGTCAAGGGTTTGGAATCTGCTGAGGAAGCACTTTGAAATGCAACGACTTGTCCGTTTGCTCATATATCCGGATTTCATTCTCACATGCACACTCATATTCACACAAACATGTTGAGGGCAAAGGCACACCAGCACATGATTCTGTAAACCTACAAAACTGCATCTCTCGTTCTATATCTTTCTCATATTTTCCCAAAAATGACAATTCTGTGCCATTTACAAACCCACATGCCACTATATGACTTTCTTTCTTCAGTGAAAAACAAAAGAAGATATTTTAAAGAATGCTCTTCTTTCATTACATTCATGGAGCATGGAAGCTTCAAAAGAACTGAATATAATTGAATAAGGAACTGTATTTTTAATGATGGAAATTATTTCATAGATAGTTGTACACCTGAACTGAGCCAGCATTCTCAATCTCAGCCCAGAAGAAAACTCAGAGCAGTGCTGTTTGTCAGGCCTGGGTATTTTAAGGCTTGTAGTCAAGGTTTGTTTACATGGGTTAAACTATAGGTAAGACTTCACCTTTATTGACTTACAGACCTGCTGAATGTGCAGAATCATAATGTTATGGGATTTTTCCACTCAAGACAATAACTACAACAAAATGTCTAGTGTATTAATTTAAGCTGAAGGGTCAATAAAGTGAATATAGTAAGTATAGTGAACATTTTACTTCAGTAATTCAGTGTATGGAGCATTTAGCAGGCTAGATGGATGTAAGAATCATTTTAGAAGATAATATGGTGGTGGCAAATTCAAACAGAGTTCAGTTTACAGTGAAACATAAAGCTCTAACTGAGAGAAGAAAAGAAAGCCCAATGGGCCAGTCTTAACTGACCAAAACTGGTTAATCATACATTTACAATAATGAGTCAACCTGTGATAAGATGAGTAGATTTGAATAATATTTGTTTTAAATAAAACCTTATGTCTTTGTTGTTTGTTAAGTGAATCACCCTGAGTCACTCCTGAGTTCTAAATATGCAATTATGTTAGATAAGGGGAAATTTCTTGATTTGGTCTTCAGCGCAAAGACCTCCACAAGAATAAGCTTCAGCTCTTTGTAACTCATCACTGGATCAGATACTTAAACAAGAAGAGAAAACCAAGGCCATCTTGGACAAACATCTCATACTTACCACCACAAAATAAAATGCCATGCCACATCTGTCATTTATTCCACAGAATGTCCAGAAATATAGTCTTTTTTCTTCTTCTTCTTCTTTTATGTGCTTAACTTTGGTGCTTCTATCAAGCAGACCAGTTTGTTGAGAGCAGAAACTTTTCTTTGGGTTAGTTCAAAACAAAGTCATCAGCATTGTAGCCTACACGAGTTTGAAGTTATCTATGCCAGATGGTTTTGGCATTTGGGTCTTTGTCTCAACAGTGCAAAATACAGACTGAAAAAACATTACATGACATTATAAAACGTTTAAACCGCAGAGAATATTCGCAAACGTGTACAATGACTCGTTGTAAAGAGACATGCAAAGATATACACTCAGGTGAGAGGACAGTGGCATGTTTCTTGCACACCATATAATACCACACAAACACGCACACTTTGATGAGCATTTAAGCCCAATTTAGCATTTTAGAAGTCGGTTTAAATATAATAGACCATCTTTATTCATTTACCTATTCTTCTCTCAGCTGTCAATGTAAACAGAAGCACAATAAAACTAAAAGAACAACACTAACTTTGTCTTTGGATACGTAAAGGTAAAAGGTATCAGATACTCACGTTGAACCAAGAAAAGCGCTCGAGCGCACAAGGGTACAGCCAACTTCATGTCCGTTATCCTCTTGAGTTAATCACTCTAGGATGTGTTGAAAGCAGAATAAAGCCGAATTAGCACTCTTTATTCTCCTGACAAACTTCTATGGCGAAGGAAGACTTGCTGTTAGTCGACCGGCGACATCAGCAGCAGCAGTCTGGTCCACAGACCCACCTTCAATATCCACGCTCTCTCTCCGCCTGGCCTGCCCCTTTAAACACGAACAACTAACCATTGAGCTACTGTCTTTGTTCATATCCCTGTAATCCATCAGGGATGCGAATATATTAGCTGATGACTCAAGTTTTACGAGCAAATGACAATCTCAAAGACAGTTCATATGAGGAAATTAAATGCGCTACAGCAAAAGACTAATGTCTTTCAGATTTTGTGTTTTCGGAATTTTGTGTAAAAGTTTCAACACTGTTAAAATTTTTATATGAGGATTTATGTAGCTATTAGCCTGCAGCAGTGAACGGTTCGATTTGACAGATCAAACGAGTTCAGCCCGATCTCACGGCAATTCGTACATATTTTACGAGGTGGCTAATTCGTATTCGTACGACCTCACTCGTACAAATTCATACGATTTTTGCTAAATCGTTTGTATTTACGAGTTGGCAATTCGTATGAATTTGTACGAATGATCTACACCTAACCCCGCCCCTAAACCTACCCGTCACTGGGGTTTAGAAAAATCGTACTAAACCTACTCCTCTACACCACTGTCTACGAATTCGTACGAATTAGCCACCTCGTAAAATATGTACGAATTGCCGTGAGATAGCGTTGACGATTTCCGAGCTAATAAGTTTGCGTTTCTTTTCTAAAGGAAATTTTCGTTGCATATATATTTTTCTCCATAACCATGTCCCCTTATGGAATAGAAATCAGTCACTTCGTTCAACTCTTAATTGCTGTGCTAGATCGGCTCATCAATCTGTGAATTTGGCGACATGTAGGCCTATGTAGGATGCTTAGGAGTAGGCTACTATAGTTTTGAAGGCACAAAATATACAAACACATAGCCTACATATATATATATATATATATATATATATATATATATAAAAATGATTTTAAAATCATCATTTAAAAACTGCATTTTGTATTTACTTGCATTATCTAAAATTTGTGTGATTATCTGAATCTTTTAGCTAAGTGTGACAAATATGCCAAAAATAAAAAAAACAGGAAGGGGGCATAAACCTTCTCACGGCACTGTATATAGGCCTATATATATATAAATATATGCAAAAAAAAAAAACAGGAAGGGGGCATATACCTTCTCACGCCGTGAGTGCCGTGAAGGTTTATGCCCCCTTCCTGTTTTTTTTATTTTTGGCATATTTGTCACACTTAGCTAAAAGATTCAGATAATCACACAAATTTTAGATAATGCAAGTAAATACAAAATGCAGTTTTTAAATGATGATTTTAAATGATCATTTATTAAGGAAAAAAAGCTGTCCAAACTTACCTGGTCCTACGTGAAAAATGAATTGCCCCCCTCCTGTTAAATCATGAAAGAACTGTGATTAACCACATTATTTTAGAAATCTGAGTTAAATTTCACTAACCAAACCCAGGCCTGATTACTGCCAGACCTGTTGAATCAAGAAATCACTTAAATAGAACCTGTCTGACAGAGTGAAGCATGCTTAAAGAGCAACACATCATGCTGCGATCTAAAGAAATTCAAGATCAGATGAGAAACAAAATAGTTGACATGTATCAGTCTGGAAAGGGTTATAAAGCCATTTCTAAGCCTTTGGGACTCCAGCGAACCACGGTCAGAGCATTATCCACAAATGGAGAAAACTTGTAACAGTGGTGAACCTGGCCTACCAAAGTCACTGGCCTACCAAAATTACTCCAAGAGCGCAATGACGACTCATCCAGGAGGTCATAAAAGAACCCAGAACAACATCTAAAGAACTAAAGGCCTCACTTGTCTCAATTAAGGTCAGTGTTCATGATTCAACAATTAGAAAGAGACTGGGCAAAAACGGCATCCACGGGAGAGTTCCAAGGCAAAAGCCACTGCTGACCAAAAAGAACACAAAAGTCTTGTCTCACATTTGCCAAAAAATATCTTGATTATCCCCAAGAATTTTGGGCAAATATTCTGTGGACTGATACGACAAAAGTTGAACTTTTTGGAAGGTGTGTGTCCCATTACATCTGGTGTAAAACCAACACAGCATTTCACAAAAAGAACATCATATCAACAGTCAAACATGGTGGTGGTAGTGTGATGGTCTGGGGCTGCTTTGCAGCTTCAGGACCTGGACGACTTGTCATAATTGATGGAACCATAAATTCTGCACTCTATCAGAAAATCCTGAAGGAGAATATCCGGCTGTCAGTTTGTGATCTCAAGCTCAAGCGCACTTGGTTTATGCAGCAGGACAATGATCCCATACACACCAGCAAGTCCCTGGCTCAATAAAAACTAAATTAAGGTTTTGGAGTGGTCAAGTCAAAGACTGGGCTTAAATCCAATTGAGATGCTGTGCCATGACCTTAAACAGTCCATTCATGCTCGAAAACCCTCCAATGTGGCTGAATTAAAACAATTCTGCAAAGAAGAGTGGGCCAAAATTCCTCCACAGCGATGAGAAAGACTCATTGCCAGTTATCGCAAACGCTTGATTGCAGTTGTTGCTGCAAAGGGTGGCACAACCAGTAATTAGATTTAGGGGGTAATTACTTTTTCACATAGAGCCAGGCAGGTTTGGACAACTTTTTTCCCTTAATAAATGAAATCATTTCAAAACTGCATTTTCAATTTACTCAGGTTATCTTTGTGTAATATTAAAATTTGTTTGATCTGAATCTTTTAAGTGTGACAAATATGCAATAAATAAATAAATAAAAAACAGGAAGGGGGCAAAAACCTTTTCATGGCACTTTATATATATGAAGTGCCATCTGAAAATTTATTCTAAAATTAGTATTTTTCTCAAGCTCCTATGTTTATGTTCAGTTATTTCACTTTAATGGTAATGCAAAGAACCTATTAATTGCCATTAAAGTGAAATTACTGAACCTACACATAGGAGCCTGTTAAAAATGTTAATTTTAGAAAAAAAAATCAAATGGCACTTAAGAGGCTCTTGCATCTGAACTCTTCATATATATATATATATATATATATTACAGATGATCTTTCAGTTGCATGGCCTACCATATCGACAGAGACATGTGGTGTAAGACCTGGTAATAATTAGTGAAGGTGGCCCCAGTCGCTTTTTCATCAGGGTGTTGGTGCTGTGTTTACAGGCGTTGCTCACAGCATGGCTATGAGCCACAGTGCAGACTCAGCTCCCGCAATGAGCAATAAAACTCTGGGGTAACAAACACTCAAGACTCTCCTAACAACCCAAAGACGTTCTGCCAACAAAGAGAGAAGGGACAAGTATTACTACAGTTAGGCTACTTAAGGCTATAAAGTTGTGGAAGCTGATTCTTCATACTGAAAACTAATTGAAGATTTTTTTATTTGTCACATACACGATTATATAGAGAGTATATAACCAGCAGTGAAATGTATTCTCTGCATTTAACCCATCCTAAGTGAACACACACCCGGAGCAGTGGGCAGCCATGTTACGGCGCCCGGGGAGCAGTTGGGGGTTCAGTGCCTTGCTCAAGGACACCTCAGTCATGGTATTGAAGGAGGAGAGAGTGCTGGTTATTCACTCCCCCACCAACAATCCCTGCCGGACCCGAGATTCGAACCCACAACCTTTGGATTACAAGTCTGACTCTCTAACCATTAGGCCACGACTTCCCCAATTGTTCCCCAATTGTCCCCCAATTGTCCCCCAATTGTCATAACTGATATAGCACATGGCACATTTATTTCTAAACATTATATCTTATTTCTAAACATAGTGCCTAAGAGGATCTCGGCCTGTTCATATTTGGGTTTACATAAAAATGATGATGATGGAAAATGACCATCTCTCCATCAGCTGTACAAACAACATGAAGTCAAAGACTTAAAAAAGTAGATATTTGCTGCCACCTTGTGGATCACTGGAATATTCCAATTTTATATTTGACAGCTGAACAGCTCACAAGTATGACCCTGTAGTCTTTGCTCACTGCACTCTATAACCATGTTGCTTGAAAAGGTTACAAAATTAAAAATAGGCACATATTGTAAATTAAACATGATCGAGGTGAGACAAGGAGCATTCAGAATTGCTTGGAAGGACATAAACATTTGTAAGTCACTCTCAGCCCCTTCTTTGTTCTGATGTCAATTTTTGGAATATCTTCTCATTAACAACAGATGATATTCATTCAGTTTCATAAATAAACAAAATGGACACATTTTGGCAGTGGATTTGGCATCTGAAGCATTTTAATTGGACGTTTGCAGGTTGTGTTTTCTCTTTAGAAGGACTGTGCAAATTTGTAACCTGTAAATATTGAAGCTACATATGTAAACTGATCAAATCCAGGCATAAGACATGGATTCAGCCCTTATTTTGATGTCAATTGACAAATCAGCGACAGTGCTAACCATTCAAATAGCAAAAAGAAACATAACAATCAAAAGGCATCAACAATAAGGATATTTTCTACAAAACAAAGCAGGTTCAATAAATACCATATTTACAGGACACTGAAAAAAAAATGCATGCAAGTTGATTATTGTGGCGTTTCAAGCAAAAGTAGTCCACAGTTGTTCTTTTTTTTACTTTTTTTCATATCAAGTATGATTCAGTAAATTCCTACAACCTAAAAGAGTAAATCTATTTTAGGCGTTTCAGGAGCTACATCATCTAGCATTGCAAAAAAGCCCTTAGGACTCAGAGGTCAAATGAAATGACTGGAATTAAGAGTGCTTTAGAGTTTATTTTCATACTTTGTGTGAAAACAGACCTCCACAGGGCAGTAATGCATGGAGTAGAGGTTAAATGTTAGACACAATGTCCCTTTTACTCTGCAAAAGCCCTGACTGGTGCATCGTTAAATAAAAATTGACTCACGTCTCTTTTTGTCAGACAGATATTATACAAAATTAATGTCTTTGTATATATGACCCTTTAACATCATATTCAATATTAAATTAGAGAATTATGATCATGGCTTTTAACCGAGAGTTCCACAGCGTTCTGCCTGTTTGTATTTGAGTCACTGAGTTGTACGTCCTCTTGGGTACAGATGTAGTCTTGGACTAAAGACTTGGTTTAAGTCCCACCAATAGACCAGCTAATGGCTTCAGCTTCATTTACTCAAACGCTAAACTTCCCTAGAGAAAAAGAGAGAAACAGAAAAATGTTAATATAAATAGCAAATTTATAATATATCTGTGATGTGACATCATCATTTATATAATTTCAAAGCAACTGCCTAGCATTTCATAACAACAGATCATCACTCAAACATAAGGGAACAATTAGAGACCTTCCACAAGGTAAAAATAGAGACAATACATGGAAACAACTCAGTGCTCAGGATTCCAGATCCAGTCATTCTCTCTGATGGTCCAATTCTCTAATAACTCTGGGTGGAGACTGAGATTATTAGATAAAAGACACTAGGGACAAAAGCGCTGAATGTTGAAATGCCAACTTCCCATGAAGGCTATACAATAGGGGCTTGGCTATCCTGTGCCTGCCTGACTGAGATCAGTGCGTCTCAACCTATTAAAAGCTATATCAGAAGAGCACATTGTCTTCTAATGGGCTGAGTACACACTGATGGCTAATGGCATGCCACACTCTTTGGAGAACATTAACAATGAGGAGGACACGCTGTGTGAGCATGTCTGGACAATGAGGGAGAGTTCTGTAACAACGTGCAGGAACAAACTGTCAGCAAGCTATTAGAGAGAAGACGAGTTTGAGGGGTACATACTAATGCCTAGTGTTGACATCTTTTTATAGCAAGTTTATAAGAATGGCTAATTTACCATGTGCAGTAGGTGAAGAAAGACAAGGACTAAGCAACATGTTTGAATTGCAACTTGCTTGTGGATACAAGACTGAAATTATATTTTGCATTAAATATCAAACCTGTTTTAGGAACATTTTCATTACAATATATATATATATATATATGTCCAGGCACAAGCACAAAATTAAAACCTGCATAGATTAACTTTACAACAAATACTATCAAATTGTATTTTACAAATGTATACTACTGTTTAAAAGTTTGGAGTCAGAAGGATTTATTTTAAGGATGCATTAAATTGATCAAAAATGACAGCAAAGACATTTACTAAATAAATAAATGTTGTTGATTTGAACTTTCTATTCATCAAAGGTACCTAAAAATATAGTTTCCACAAAATATTATACAGCAGTATTAATAAAAATATTGCTTTGAATATTAATATTTTTTTAATATTAATAAAAAGAAGAATTGTTTCTTGCAACAGCAACAAATGAGGACTGAAATAATGACAGCTGAAAATTCAGCTTTGCCATCACAAGAATAAAAACATTTTAAAATATATTAAAACAGAAAAAAAATATTTTAAATTGTAAAAATATTTCATAATATTAATGTTTTTATAGTACTTCGGATCAAATAAATGCAGCCTTGCTGAACATATGAGACTCCTTTCAAAAACCTTTAATAAATCTTACTGACCCCATACCTTTATGGTAATATACTTAAAATTTAAATTTTTATATATTTTTTAATTATAGTAATGATAAAGCCACTGACAACTGGGGATATTAGTATTCTTAACTGTCATGAAAATAATGTCACAGTGTAAAAATACCCTAAAATAGGCTATCTTATCTTTGTGCAAAATAAATATAAAATGTATTATATATTATATTTATGAAAAGCATTGTGTTTATATTATACATTATAATTTGGAGTGAAATATGTGAAATATGGTAGACTTACGATGCCGTCAGTGTTGAATTGAGCACCATGGTAGCACGTATCCTGTGCAACTGAGCCACGGTCAGTTTCTTATGCTGCTGATGTGGCTGCTGGGATAGCACCAAGTCACTCTTTTCCTCCAGACAACCAGAGGGCGGTGTCTCATTCTCTGTAGTCTCACAGTCCGCCTCGCCATTAGGGCAGCTGAGGGTCCTTTGCACGTGCCTGGCCTCTGCTCTCCTAAGCGTGTTGGTCAGCTTGCTCGACAGTGCTTTGGGGTCTTCACAGAAGTCTTCCTCGTCTGACTGGAATCGCTCTGTGCTGCGAGACGTCTGTTTGGTGAGGTGTGTCAAGCTCTTGCTGACGTTTTTCCTGCCAGAGGGACAGCGAGGAGCTGTGAGGCATTGAAGCAGGTCGTCCTCGGAGCGTGACCTGAGGGCAAAGTACTGCAGGTAGTCTGGACGGGGCTGGACGGGCGAACGGCGCCGCAGCATATGTGAGCGACAACCTGGGGCCTGAGACATCCCAGAAAAATCATCCTTCTCATTGTTTGCATGGGCATCTGAAACGAAGGACTCATTTACAGTAATCTGAGAGCCATTCCAGGTTATTGAATCCTCCTCATCACCATCTTCATCATCCTCAAATGCCTCTTCTTCCTCCCCAGGATCGGTCTCTTCTCCCTCGCTCTGGCAAACTGCTCCCTTTAAGTCCAGCTCTGCGATCAGGGACTGAGGCGAGAGAGTTCCGTACGCACTGTCGATAGAAAGAGAGCGACTTTCTGGATCCATATCCGTGGCAACCAAATCACTCAGACCTTCCAGAGTTTTGCTGTCATTAGTAGAGAAGGAATCCCGCAGGCTTGATGAAGACAGCAGGGAGTTTCTCAACGATGCAGTCTGAACGGTCGACAAGGACCCAAGCTCATCCGTTTCTTCCATAGCTGCCACAGAAAGAGTTTCCGTGGAGCCATCAGAGTGACTTGGTGAAAGAGAGAGGCTTTTGGAAAAGAAAAATGAATATTTATTAGACTGCTGGATGTACTTTGATCTTTCAATAAACATACTGTGTCATTTAAGAAAAGGTCATGCTAAGATTGTGATAGTGATTCTGATAGTAACTAGTACTTTACAGTCGTATTTCTTCATGATGATTTCTTTTTCATATTTCATATTTTCATATATTCATTTCATATACTGTATCATATCTTTCATTCATATATTCATATATATATTAGTTACATATATATATTATATGATATATTAATAATGTATTAATATCAGACCATGTACACTTGTCTTGACCCTTTAACACTAGTGTTCAAAAAAAATTGACCCTCGAACACTCGCACTCTCTATTCCATTTCTCTATTCTATATCTACTTGTTTTAGAAATATATATTTTAATCATCTATTTATTTACATTTTAAGTTATGCATTTGTCAGTTGTCATTGGTTATTTACATTTTAGATTTTTTTCTAAAATGGCTTACATTGCATGGTCTTGTTAGCGCCATGCTGTACTGTTTGAGCTACAGGAATAATCTACATGCACTATACAGTACATAAGGAACACTTTATAAACATTACCTTTTGCCTAGCGGCTCTCTGTGCTGTAATGATGGAGAGCTGGAGGTGGACATGCTGCTTTCCGTCTCATCCTCATCCCTGTCATCTGTGTCATCTCTCTGGGACTCGGAGCGAAGTCTCTGGAGCTGGTTCTGCATGGGGAAACTCTTCATATTAAAACCAGCAATGGTTTAAGTAACAACGGTTAGTAACCAAAAGGTTAATTCTAATACCTGTGCGTTGTAAATGGCCTCAATCCAGCTGCGGCTCTGAGTGCCACTGTTGGCCTGAAAGCAGTAGGAGGCCACGGCACAGCGAAACTCGTTGAGGTAGATAAGGAGGAAGCTTCCTGGGTCTTTCAGCTCTCGGCACACCACATTATGGATGACGAGAGGCTGCCGGATCACCTTCACTTTCTCCACACGCTTCACCGACTTAGTAATCAACAGAACGTCAGTGAACAGGAAACAGTATACATCCATCTGTCGGAAAAAGGAGTTAATGGAGACCAGTGAGAAGCTTTTAGACAACTATCGGTTGTTATTTAAAAATATATTTCTTACTAAAGTGCACTCAGAAATGCTGGCTCTGTTTCTTCGTGTAACAAATATAAAGAGGAAATCATACCCTGCTCTCTTTACCCTCCTTCATCTTCAGAGCTCCCTCTAGGAGCAGCTGACGAGTCTCTTCAGGTAGAGCGCCCATGACTGGAGCGGTCAGGTCAAAATTATTATATTCCCTGAGGATCTGAAGGGTCAATGCACACACAATGGATGGTTATAGAGACACTTAGCATATCTTGAATTGCTACTTGTTTCTTCAAGATCTCATATAAACCATGCAACATTCTGAAGATAGTGACTCGTAGTTTATGCGTCTCACCCTCTCCACTTCCTCGCTGGCCCCCTCCACGGCCTCATACGCTTCTATACGTCCAGCGATGGCAGCCAGCTTCTGTTTTTCCTCCCTTTGTCTCATTTGTGAGTCCACACTGTTAATGAAGCATTCAACAGCAGCCACCTGACCACAAAAACAAATATTTACTATGGGTCACATCACACAAATATTATTAATATTTACTATTCTGTCAATACACAATAAAGATAATAGACAATAAAATATAGAAAATGATATATATATATATATATATATATAATATAAGATGGAATCCTAGCATTTTGGACTCGAGTGTACTGTATTTAGTGGCTATAATAATAATATATAATAATAATAGGTAATATTTTTCACTTAAATAAATTCTTATAAAATATAATACATTTTATATATATATATATATATATATATATATATATGTTTACTTTAAACTATTACCAGGTTAAAATTCCTTTCTTTATTTAATTTTTTTCCAAGAATTTAATTGTGGTCTTAGACATCTGAATATTTCACAATATTATTGTGATTATTATATAATTCAATACAATTTGGCATGGAATTGGCAATCCCAAAACCCCCTAGTTTGAATACACTATTGTAAACAACATTAAAATAAACAATTTACTACTGAACAATGTGTGCATGTGCTCTACTGCACAGATTTTAGAAAGAATGTCTTACCATTTTGTTAAGGGCCTCACGAGTTGGCGGGTCATCTGTCTTTTTCAACACACTTTTGAGCAGCAGTGGATATTTAGTAAGTCTTTGATGAGGCTTCACCAACATGTCTGCCAGCTTCAGCCGGTTGCACTGTTTATGAGTTTCTGCCCACTACAGGATGGAAACGTTTATTGAAAGTCTCATTTGGTGAACAATCATAAACATGCACTGACAGCACAAGCAGACCATGACGGAATCACTGTGTCATAATGAGAGTGCAGTTACAATACAGGTGATCTCTCATATCTCTCATATACAATAAACCTTCAGACATGTCTTTATATTTGTCCCTAGACTGAATCCATCAAAGGTTAATGTGTCTGGCTGAATAGTAACCAGATACGGATGGTAATAATTACTCACAGTTACGTATATTCTGAAGAGTTCATTGTCTTTCAGTAAAGTGCGCATGTACTCCATACAGGCCTCTTCCTCCATGCAGTAACGGATGTAGGGCTTGAATCGGAAACTAAACTGCACATAAAAAAACTAAATCAGGCCAGCAAAATGTTTAAAAATGTAGGGGAATTTTTTATAACTTTAAAGGATTTTAGTTCACAAAATTGCTGAAAATCAACTAATGAGTGCCATAAGAATGAGAGCTCAAACACTGATAAAATTCTGAGGACTCATATCTAAGCCGAAAGCAATGGTTTGAAGTGGAAAAATGTCTTGATGATGAATTTACATCAAACATGTGTCTTTCTGTTGGACTGATGGACTGTAGTCATGTGGATTACTTGTAGATCATTGTGCATTTTTGGACTCTCATTCTGACGGCACCCATTCAGTGAACATACAACAAACTCATCTAAAACTTCAAGGGCCTATGGATGAGTAAATTTCAGCAAATTTTCAGTTCATTAAAGTCTTGACAAATGATATTCACACACTCACAGTGCTGAAGCCCTGATGTAGTTCAGTGGGGTTGATCACTGATCTTTTCTGTCTGGCTTTCTCTAGCGCCGGCAACATGACCTCAGCCCACAGGGATGTATGCAGTTGCACAATGTCCTGAATGTTACTGAAGAGGCGCACAGGTTCGACTTCACTTAGTAAACCAGTCTCCTGCAGGTTCAGCAGGCCACACAGAAACAGCTGGCAAAAGAGATTCTGATTATACCGTGCTATAAAGTTTCACATATAATCTGTCACAATACACATAAAAGTACCATAAATGCTGAAGTCAATGAGCATCTGACAAGATAAATATTACAAATTCCTCTCATGGCCTTGCTGAAGACAACGAGACCTATTTCAATAGCATTTTCACACACATTTGAGTAGATACTAAGATAATGTACTGAAGTAAACATCAGCGAGCTCTTACATCAGTAATGACATGCAATTTGTTGATGTAGTCTGACTCTGTCTGCAGCAGCTCCCATACGGCCTCTTGCTGATGGCACTGACGTTTGGTTAAAATCTACAAGCAAAAAACAAACAAACAAAAACATGTAAAAACACTAGATTTTGCAGGAACATAAAAGGATGACTCTCTATTCATCAAAGAATCCAGAAAAAAATGTAAACATTAATAATAAGAAGAGATGTATATTAGAATAATTTATATTGTACAGTTTGAACAAAGCTATGCAGTGAGTTCTGTGGTCATGACAAAACATTGGCTGTTTGGTCTCATTTTGTGAATATCTCTCTCATGTTGGATTTCACAGAAAGTTGGGTCATTGAGAGTAAATTATGCTTATTTGTCTGGCTAACAATAGTTTTGGGAGTTGAAGTGCCTCCATACTGATCTGTCAGAAACTTAGAGAGTGTAGTGTTGATTTTGCTTCAGAATAAAAAAAGCACTGTTTTGTTACTGTAGTTACTTCTAGAAAATTGATTACAACAACAGCAATAAAACATCCATCTCCATGACACCAAAACATCAATGGAAAAGCTGTCATAAAACCATTCATAACTGGTTATGGTCATTAACCTGACAGAATTATCATCGGACATGAAGTAATATTATGTTGATCCACAATTTATAATGGGTTATAATGTCTTAATGAAACTATATAAAAATTCCCAAAGTGACAAAAGCATTATGCAGAGTAGTGCATTTACCTCAGGATTGTCCAAAAGCTGCTTCCAGCTCTCTTCTAGCTCCAGGTTGGGCTCCTCTTCCCATGAGTCTCTGTGAAATGAAAGCTGCGGAGGCATCTTGGGTAATCCGAACATAGTATATGAGTACAGTTTACTCTGCAGCTGTTCCACACGATCACACTCCTGAGAAGAGAAATTTAAATATTTAAATTGGAGATAAAATCAAAAATGAATTATTTACTAGCTTGTTTGAATAAATAAAATAAAATAAAACAAAACAAAACAAAATAAAAAATCCCAGTTAAAACATAAAAAATCATTTTAAATGCTATAAGTTGATTTAGACATCAGACCATTAAAATTTACAGATGAAAAATGTAAGCGTTTTTTAAATATATATATTTTTTAAATATTACATTTAACAATGTTTTTATTTTCTTAGGGATTTTGAAGATTAACTTGAAGTAAGCATTAGATGATGGTTTGAAGTTAATCAAAAATAGAAAACAATGAAGTTAATCAAAAATAAAAATAAAATACTGACAAATAAATTAAATATTTAATACCATCAGATAATGATATGGTACTGATACACTGTCCATCCCAAGCATAACAAAATAATAAAAATAACAACAATTGAAAAATACTGTATTTATTTTACCCCATTATGTTAAAGGTATAGTTCACTCAAAAATAAAAATTCTGTCATATTAGACACAATATGATTACTCATATATTAGACACAATATGATTACTCATATATTAGACACAATATGATTACTCATAACAACTCTATGGTTTATTGTTTTCAGCATGGAGTAAATCTCAAGGCACATTTAATGATCTCATAAGCAGCGGTCACCATTAAGCAGGCATTGTTGTCCATACCGGACCAACGTCAAGCTATTATGTGATTTTTACAAGAGTGACATAGAGAGGAAAAGAGCCCAGTCTGAGCTTTAACCCCAACTTTACACTCCCGAGACAGAAAGGGTGTCAACCAACCTAAATCTCTAGGGCATGCTAACAAAAACACACCAAAGGTCCTGCACGTGAGGGAAAACTGAGTGTGGACTTATAGGAAAAGTCTACTTGTACATTTTTCCTGTTTTTGTTTGGCCAATTTCACCCTTAAGTGGAGCAATACTTTAACAAATTGATATCTCTTCCTTAGTGGTTACACACTCACTCAAGTGTGAAATGCAGAAAGCTAGCCAAGAATATGTACGTGCTTGTTTTGCATACGAGAAAGTGCCTTGCACATGTAAAACAACAACCCTTGGATGCTCACAGATGCTCACCTTCCCAAGAGAGCCGTTTCCTGAGTTGGAACTGAAGAGGCCACTGAATCGGCTGGCAGCACGGTTCCTCCAGCGGTCTGTACCCGTTATAGATCCTGGGAGAGAACCGCTCAACTGGGAAACGGAGTCTTGATGGGGGGCACTGGCATCGCCCAGAAACTCCGGCATGTTCTTTCGCCGACGCGTTTGACCCTGTTACAGAGAGTGAGAAAAAGACAAAAATAAGAAACAGGAAAAGTAAACAGAGACCAGTGTTTTTGGGGGGGGGGGGGGGGGTCATGTACTTTTTTTAATAAGTTAAAAAATATTAATTTTGACTAATAGTAAATATTTACAAATATTTAACAACAGTAATAATATAAGATGTAATAATAATAATAATAATACTTATTTAAACTAAGTATTGACACACTTACTTACAAAATGTACTAATTTACTAAATTTTACATGTGCCTTTATTAACTTCTGATCACCTTTAGGAAAAAACAGACAAATATTTATTAAACAAATTAAAAACAATAACAACAATGATTTTAAAATTATTTAATAATAATAATAACATTGATTATATTATTGATATTTTTATTAATTATATCATTAATTGTAAATTATAATACTAAATAATATATATATATATATATATACAGTATATTGAATATGTGTGTCTGTGTGTGTGTGTGTGTGTGTGTGTGTGTGCGTTAATTATTCAGATGTTTGCCCTATACAGCATGATTGTTTTTCAGTTGATTATTTATACACTTTAAATACTTTATTAATCTCTGGAACAAATTAACTTCTGATCACCTTCAGGATTTTTTTTTTTGCATTTTTTTACTTTTAGAACAGCAAACAAAACAGACAAAACAGACAAGCTGAATAAATCAACAATGTAGCAATAGTCATAGAGGAAACACTTCTGTCATACAAACTCTGACAACAAGTCAAAGCAGCCACCTTTAGTAAAATCGTCAGCTGAAACTGTGGAATTTTAAGTGCCAGACATAGCCTGGCTCTGACAGGTAAGGAAGTGCAAGCAAAACACTCAGGACATTTATACATAAACAAAGACAGGCCTGTTCTCAGACAATCTCTGTTTGTTCCGGGACATCTTTCACCTGAGGATGGGACAACACATGTGTGTTAAAAAAGAAAAAAAAACTCTTTTGACCTTAGGGAGCACATTCAGCTGTCAACAGGTGAAAAGGCCATCTGGGTTTTGCCAACATTCTCTGCTCAGAAAGGTTAAAGCATTAGAGACCTGACTGACAAGAATCATCGAACCCTGTGACCTGAGCCAGCGAGAGGAACCCTACGGCAACAACAGGAAAAGAGGCAAGGCATGTCTCAGAAAACAGAGGAAAGGCTTTTCCCTGTTCACGACAATGGAAAGAAATGAAGAATGCATTAGTGTAGCGGGAAAAGCCACTCAATGTCCCTCGGGGCTCATTACTTGGACATTGTGTTCTGATGATGCCTTTCTTTTCAATGGAAAATGCCATTTAAATGGGTTAAAAACAAACCTCGCATTTTTCGTCAGAGAAATATCTTGAAGATCTTCAGGCCAATTAATTCGTCAGTGTTCTGTGCCAATGCCAATGTTTCTTAACAGACAGAATGTTCTGTGCCCAAGATGGTCCTCATGATGAAGACAAAAGGCGATTTGTTGCTTACCCAGATCGATAAACATTTCTAGATCAACTCAATATGTTCTTAGCTTTGATCAGAGAAATTCACTCACCAGATCTCTGAAAAGCAATGCTCCCCTACTTGCTGCATTTGACAGACCATACTGGTTGCAGAAAACTAATTAAAGTCATCCTTCAAAGATGACAAGCTGACATTGTCTTGGTCCTTGTCCATCCAGAGAACCTGTTTTACTCATTTGTTTGGTCGGTTTCTCTCTGAGGAACACAAAGTCAACATTGCGCCTTGACAGCACGTGATGATATTATATTATTATATTTCCAAGCGCTATCACAGAGACCTCTGTATACCCATAACAATACCAAAAAAGTCGATTTTGGCTCATCCGCTAATAAAATCTCTTTTAAAATGAGTACAAAGCCATTATATTTGTAATGTTTATTAAGAGATGTGGGAGATGATTAGAAAGAGCAACACAAGCGCTGCAGGCAACATTTTTTCCTGTCAATTCCCAGACAGACGCTCTTTGAACATTCATATTTGATTAAAAATGGTTTATACGAACCATGCAGACAAAGCCAAAGTGTCAAACACAGAAGACAAGCAATAATAAGCTCACCGTAGATGTCAGAGGCATTTCCAAGGCAGTCCACAGCATTGCACGGCATCAAAAGAGAGCCAGGCCCATGCTGCTCCCAGAATGAATCTCCTACAACCTGCTTCCCTCTTGCACCCTCACAAATGCTACATTGATGTCAAAGGACTAGTGCATTCAAATCCACTTCTACAGGCTTGTCGGCTTGCGCGTATATGTGTGTGCGAGTGAACCTGAAGGAGGCTGAGAGGACTGAACCGTAGACCGCTGCATTGCTGAGGAGGGCTGGCTGGGTGTCATAGTAACTGCAGAATCCTGCCCTCCTATTGTGTGAGCAGGAAGCGAGGGGAAAGGAGCAGGGAAGGAGGAGCTCCTTCTGCTACCTCAGCTACCTCAAACAACCGATCCTAGCAGCGGCTTGCTTTCAAATCAACAGCACTGAACGAGTGACATGAGCGGACTGCAAAACAGTGTTTATTGCACATCTGCTGCGAATGCAGATGGTGAAAGGGAATATCAATACTGGGCACCGTACGGCTGCTTGATGTATGTGGCACAGATGGCATGCATTTTATGAAACAGCACAGAGTGTTTAAATGTGCAAAAATACTGAAATATATTTTCTGAATCAGTTTGGTAGGACAAATTGGTCATTGGTTGAGCCAGTATTGCCATGACAGGATAATAAGGATAGTTCATACAAAAATTTACTCACCCTAACATTGTTCCAAATATGTATAAGAAGATATTTTGAAAAATGTATGTGTTATATTTTTGGTCCATACAGTTAAATGCCATTTGATATCGTTTTGGACCCCATTGCCTTTCTTTGTACACTCTTAAAGGGATAGTTCACCCAAAAATGAAAATTTCTGTCATTAATTACTCACCCTCATGTCGTTCCAAACCTTTAAGAACTTCATTCATCTTCTGAACACAAAGTACCGGTAAGATATTTTGAATGAAATACGAGAGTTTTCTGACCGTTCACAGACATCAATGGAACAACCAAGTTCAAGGCCCAGAAAGGTAGTAAGGACATCATTAAAATAGTCCGTGTGACATCAGTGGTACAACCTTAATTTTATGAAGCTACGAGAATACTTTTTGTATGCAAAGAAAACTAAAATAACGACTTTATTCAACAATTTCTTCTCCTTCATGTCAGTCTCCACCGCCATTCACAAGAGTACCGCTGCCATTCACAAGAGCTGTGGCTTTTTTGCTAGCAGAGGAATGCACACACATGCATTGTGGTACTTTCGTGAACGCGCAAAGAATTCTGACATGGAAGTCATTATTTTTGTTTTATTTGCACACAAAATATATTCTCGTAGCTTCATAAAATTAAGGATGAAGCACTGATGTCACATGGACTATTTTAATGATGCCCTTACTACATTTCTGGGCCTTAAACATGGTAGTTGCGTTGCGGTCTATGCAGGGTCAGGAAGATCTTGAATTTCACCAAAAATATCTTAATTTGTTATCTTATGGGTTTGTAACGGCATGAGGGTGAGTAATTAATGGCAGAATTTTCATTTTTGGTTGAACTGTCCCTTTAAAAATAAAGGTTCCAAAAAGAAGAATTGTTTTATTTGTCACATACACGATTATATAGAGATTATATAACCAGTAGTGAAATGTATTCTCTGCATTTAACCCATCCTAAGTGAACACACACCCGGAGCAGTGGGCAGCCATGTTACAGCGCCCGGGGAGCAGTTGGGGGTTCGGTGCCTTGCTCAAGGACACCTCAGTCGTGGTATTGAAGGAGGAGAGAGTGCTGGTTATTTACTCCCCCACCAACAATCCCTGCCGGACCCAAGATTCGAACCCACAACCTTTGGATTACGAGTCCGACTCTCTAACCATTAGGCCACGACTTTTTCACATCAATTCCATACAGTAGAAGAACCATTTTTGGTTCCCCAAAGAACCGTTCAGCGAACAGTTCTCAAAAGAACCTTTTTTTTCTTAGTGTGAAGAAGTCTTTAATAATCTAAAGAACCTTTTTCTACTATAAAAAACATTTGTGCAATGGAAAGGTTCCATGAATGTTAAAGGTCCTTTTAGGAACCTTTTTTTTTTAAATAATTGTGTTCCACAGAAGAAAAAAAATCATGCAGATTTGGAATGACATAATGGATGAGTAAATGATTACAGAATTTAAATTTTTGTGTGAACTGTCATAATGTACTTTAAGACACACACTTCATATAGAAAAACATTCTATTTTGGTTGAACAGTGATCCGATAAGTGTTAAAAATGCACTGTGTAATATAAACAAGTTTGGGGTCCTGTCTTCTGAGGCACAGCACACAATTCTTCACTTTGTGACAAATCCAAAGGTAACTTAAATGACTGTGACTAATTAGGTGCTTGCACGATTTGCATAATTGCCTAATTTGCATTTTGCTGAGAGTCTCTCTGAAATATCCAAAACAACACTGAGATCAGGTAAGGAAAGCAAGATAGGTACAAACTCTGCTGAGCTCTCTGTCATCCTGATAAATCTTAACAGCATGCAATATGCTAATGGATATATTATGCCTATTTTATATTATATTGAAAAAATATGCATGTTATTTTGTGTATAAACACTTTTGCTCATGCGATATTGCTAGCAAAACATCCACAATGTGACACCTTGAATAAATTAGTTAAGAGGTGATGAAGAGGAGGCACATTTTACACATTCAGAAAAAAAAACACTTAGGCCAGCAAAAGCATTCAACTTTCCAGGTACTTCTGTACATAGTTACACATTTACCCAGATTTCCCCAGTAAGTAACACACCTCTAATCATATGATACTGCATAAAGATAACAAGAGAGACGGTTTAAGTTTCTATTTCCCACAAAAGATACTGACCTTATGACATAAAGAAAATTACAACAATGGTATTAATCTTATATAATATGTATTAATTTAGCTATTTGGAATAATATTCCATTGTATAAAAATTCAATTTTTTTAGGTTACCTGACTTGTTTTTAGAGAAAATAAACAGCAATCTTCTCTTGAACTTAGAGGATTTGAGAGCGATATTAAACGTGCATAATTCAGAAATACCTTGATCCCTTGTTTAGTATCTCCCGAGGTATACATATGGTTGTTAGGAGGGGTTGGTGTAGTAACAGGCATGGGGCTCAGAGGTGGCGTGTCTCCAGCTTCAAAGCGCTGTATGCGGGCGGCCACCAGCCCTGTAGTATGAGACCTGTGGGCATGAATCCGGGGAAGCTCATTCAGAGGACTGTAGTGGATCAGCATTCCACCTGGAACCTCTGGAAATGTTGACATGTTGGGCACATTCCATGTTCTCTGATGGAAATTTAGCATTTCCACGCTGGTACGGGTTTCACTATGTAAGAGACGTAAAGGTCCGGATGGAGTTGCTCCAGCAGATATAGTATAAAAGATACCTTGAGAATGATTTAGTCCTCTTCAAATATCCTGTAGTTTTGAGTCATGGTTGAAAAAATAAACGTAATGGACGATGACTGTACTCAAATTCACCTCAAAACTCCTTCAAAATTAGACCAAACTTTTAACTTGCTCTTCTTTTTCTTCTCTATCTTCCCGTGTTGTTCCACATGTGTTATCTCTCTACTTGTGCGGCAGTCTTCTGATACGACCTTTGACCTTGATGCCAGTGCTGATGGAAGGTGGAGCGAAAGCCACTCTGTCACTCTTACTGGTCACTCTGTTCTGCTTTGTGCCGTCTTTCTCTGAGATGACACACACTGCTGCCTCTCCAGATGGCATTATCAGGCTGTAGAGCTCTCTTATCATTTCTCTATGGATTGACAATCACTTTTATGGCTAGTTATGTAAGCCTAACTGGTTACCACACATCTGACTTCAGTACAGATAAAACAAACTTACAGTACCGAAACAAAACTGCTGCATTATATCTTCAGAGCAAACTTAACATGTTGTTATAAATCACATCAGTCTGAGCTGAAACAGAATCAGTATGTTTGAGGACTGAATGAATACAAATACATTTGGCTGAATTTCAGAATCCAAAAAAAATAAATCAATTTTTGGTAAGTTTTTTCTGTGTTTCCTCTTGAAAAATAAAAATGAGGTTGTTTACAAAAAGGGGCCAGTCTTTCCCACTAATTCCACAGGATTTTCCATCAGGGACATCCCGGGTGAAATCGGTTAACCTTGTGCTCTACTAAACTGCTGATGATGCAGACAGAACTTTTGGACAGTCACAAGGAAATAAAATCTCATGAGCTTTGAACTTTGCTCCTGTTTGATACCGTATGCAAATGCTCTATGGGAACTGGAGGTGGTTGATTTCAACATGGGCTTAAAAACACATACAAAATGTCACAGGATTGAAATGTGCTGCATCAAAAGGACATGTGTGTTTACTTTATTGGGAAGGTTTCTTTGTTTGATTTTGAGCTTGGTTACTCAGGCTAGCACATGTTGCTTATGTGGAAGTCAAGTCATTTGGCGGTGCTATCAGGATTTCCGAGACACATCCCTGTATTCAAACAAACTCAACCCTGAACGTATCTGTGATATGATCCTAAAAAAGGGTTTAGACACCTTGCGGTCACTAACTGAGAGTTATACCAGGAGTAAGTGACAGGTGGCAACACAACATTTTCATAAAACAATGATTCAAGTCAATCACAGGGTTTGCGGTAAGTGCTTAAATAACATTGACTTTGGAAAAACATTTATTGTAATTATGTTTTGAAAACCATATTTGAACAATGGGTGGAATTGCTAGGTTTCAGATGAGAGCAATCATAAACAATACACTCCTACAAGAACAGTAAAAAAAGATGAAGGAAAGGTAACTGGATGTGACAGATAGGGTTCCTGTGGCTCAGTGGTAGAGCATTGCGTTAGCAGCGCAAAAGATTGTGGGTTCAATTCCCAGGGAAAACACATACTGATAAAAAAAAAAATGTATAGCCTAAATGCACTGTAAGTCGCTTTGGATAAAAGTGTCTGCTAAGTGCATAAATGTAAATGATAGAAATTCTAGAATGAAGGATAGTGATAAAGAGAAAGGGAGACTGGGGCTATTTGTCACCTTCTTTACTCCAGAGGCACATACACTACTGATCAAAAGTTTGGGGTAAGTAGGATTTTTTTTTTTAAGAAATGATTTATTCAGCAAGGATACCTTAAATTGATCAAAAGTGACAGCAAAGACTTTTACAGTGTTACAAAAAAAATGGTGATTTAAAATAAACGCAAATAAACTTTCTATTCATCACAGAATTCTAAAAATATATATTAAGCAGCACAACTGTTTTCAACATTAAAAATAATATGAAATGTTTCTTGGGCACCAAATCAGCATATTAAAATGAATTCTGAAGGATCATGTGGCACTGAAGTCTAGAGTAATGATGCTGAAATTCAGTTTTGCCATCAAAGAAATAATTAAATGTTAATGTATATTAAACTAGAAATTGTATTTTATGTCACAATATTAAAAAAAATTCTAGCAAGGGCAACCTTGGTAAGCATAGAGACTTCGTTCCAAAAATCAAAAAAGCCCAAACTTTTGAATGGTAGTGTACACTGGCAAAAAGACAATCAAACATTTCATCAGTTAACATCCAAGAAATAAAAACACATTGTGGGGCACACAATCACACTAAATACTGTAGGGTAAGCTTCCACCATGGAACCTGTTATTAAGGCTTTTCAATTAAAACTTGAACAGTAAAATAAACAAAACACTTCATGAAACAAAAAAGAACAAAGCCCTTGTGACAACTAGCCCCGGTATTCCCTATATAGAGAGAGTGACCTACCAGGCCAACTAGCAGGTCTTCTGCCTCTCGGCGTCCCAGAGAGCCGTGCTCTGTTCGGTCTGTAGAGGAACTATGTTTGCTGGAGGACCTCATGATAGGCAGACTGAGAGAACGGGGGTCTTTCACACACCTCTCCACTCTCAGCTCCTCTCCTGGTCGAGCTGCACACACACACACACACAAACAATTGTCACTTCCGCAATTGTGATAATGCCACATGAATTTATTTAACTTCTGATACATTAGCAATACAGAATTCGCTCACAGAATTATTCAACATGGGCCATTTTAATTCCTTTGTAAGGTCAGATTGCTCTTTGGATCATTCTTAAATCATGAGATTCTAGGGAATTTTATGAGCCTATGTATTATTTTAACAAATATTTTTTATTGCATAAAATATTTTTCATTAGAAAACTTATAAGAAAGGCATTTCCTGGAGCTCAAACAGTTAAGCATGGTGCTAGCAACACCAAGATAATGGGTTCTCTCAGGATCATGCGGTGGATAAAAGCCCATGCTAAATGCATAAATGTAAGAAATGCAAAAGTACAAAGTTCTATGACCATTTCAAGTGTAAAAGTCAAAATCATATAGTATTTTTTCATCATGCCATTGCAGACACTTCAAAATCATGACAGATGATGGGAAAAATGATGCATCGGTATAAAGTTCTCTTTGAGTGAGAATCACCTCTCCAGCTCATTAAATCACATATTCAAACTTTCAAACAATCAAAATCCATTCAGACTGTTTATATTACTACTGCGAATATACTGTATATATATATAATCTTAATCTGTGAATATTGGCAAATATTAGCTGAGCACAAGTGTTACATCTCTATTTGTACAAAAAGAAAACGAGTGAAGAGATGCAATCAATGCTCTAATATGTACATGAGTTCTGAGAAACTTCTGTTTAAGCAGGGCATTACCTCGTACTCTGAGATAGTGGCCACCAAAGCGGTAGGCTTCAAATCCCAGTGAAAGTGGGGTATTGGACTGATCTAGGAACAGGTTGACCCGTGACAGCTCAATGCCTTTTCTTTCAAATACAGCTCCCAGGACTTCTCTGAAACACAAAGATAACAGGTCAGCTAACCATGATTCTAAATGCATTGATTAGTTCATTGCACCACCTAGGGGTTCAAACACAAAATCACCTCAAGGTTTTCTTCTTCACAGCTGGGACGATCTCCATGCTGACGTCAATATTTAGGTCAAACTTCAGAGTAAAGCACTCCTTGCTGTGGTCCTGCAGGAGTGAAGAGTAAACAATCATCTTATGCTTTAGGAAAAAAAGCTATCAGTTATCGAGAATACCAATTATGATTAAATATTAAGACAAAGAAATGTCAGGAGTACTGACTCAGAGGTACATCAAATCTCAAAATCTTGCCTGCAAAACTAAATAATTTGTTTGAGACAGAAGAGTGGTACACAGGCTTAATAAAAAATCAGATCTCTAATTCTTCTCTTACATCTGTGTGTCGGCGTCTGGTCTTCTTCTTAACCAGATTCATTCCTCCACTCCTGCGATCCCTGAGGAGTCCAAAAATAAATAAATAAATAGGAATGACTGAACCCACAAGGAATGTCATGGTGTCTTTTTCCCTAACCATAATCCAGTTCAACCAAGCACAGGTATTTAAATTAAGTAATTGTCATTCTTTTCAGTACGAACCACCCACCCTTTATGCAAATTAATCATAGATGGCACCTTGTTTAAGTTTTTTAACTTTTTTAAATTTTTGTCATTTTTTATTGATTATAGTAGCAGTAATACATGAATGATGCAAGAGGATGAAAGACATTTGATCACGAATTGGGGGGGCCTAGGTGCAGAAGAGTTCATTTCAGCATTTTAAACAGGTGATTTCACCGATTTGTTGTATGGTTTGTATGCCAGATTGAGGTAGTCTGCTGCATCCCAGTATAGAACTTCAAAACTAGAAATTGTACTGTGCAAACTGAATTAGTCCAAACTTTTATTTCCTGATTTAAGTAACGGAATTGTACTTACACTTTTTATTACAATTAATTTACACTTTTATAATTTGTGATTAAAGTTTTTTATTATTATTATTTTTTACTCACAAATAGCAATTTCTACTTGATAAAATAATGCAGAACTTGACAATGTATAGAATTTTTTTAAATATACATTCATTTTAAAAGACATAAATCTTTTAAATAATTGATCATGAATGCAAGTCTTCACATTTTCAGTCATAATGATTAGTTTTAATCATTTTAATCATTTTATTAATTTCCACGATTTTTCCATGTCTAGAAATAAATAAAAATAAATATGATTTGAAATAATTTTAAGCCATTCAGGAAGTGTGCTTAGACCCTAGTGGGTCCCTGCCTCCTGTTTGTTACCTTATTTTTTACCTTGTGTAAACACTTGCGTACTAAACCATTTTAGTAGTCATCATTCATTCTTAGTGAAACCCCCCTCCCCCATGTGCGAAACAAACAAATATCAGATGTGTTGTAATCTAAAGCTACTTAGACTTTCAAATCAAATTAATTGTGCAACTCTTCAGCAAGCCTGCCAAAAACATAGTTTGTACCCATTCATTTATAAGGCTGCTCAAGGCGTCAGATTTATGCTCTCTGTTCCATTTCCTAAAGCAGTTTGACCATCAAAAGGAATAGATAATCCAATCCCAGATGTTTTCCAGTGGATGACGCCACTGGAAAGTACACAGACTTCCTCTTTCATTATTACCAACATTAGCAAAACCCAAGCGTGTGTCCATAATGAATGTAATAATGGAGGGATAAATGTGAAAAAGAACTGACCCTAGGTCAGAGTATCCATCCTCTCCATCCTCCATGTCGGAGGGGGAACCGGTGCGAGGCGGACAGGAACGAGTGGACACGTTCCGGGCCAGGATGGAACCTGTGGGGGAGAGGAAGTGAGGAAACCCTAACATCCTGCCAGAAGCTGGTAATAATAATTAACCTTTACACATTCAAAGTGTCATGTTCGTCTTTGGGTCGGCTGACATCTATTTTCATTTTTTAACTGATTTAAAGGGGACCTATTATGCAAAAATCACTTTTATAAGGTGTTTGAACACAGTTGTGTGGCCGCAGTGTGTGAAAACAGCCAGCCTGTAATGTTAAAAATCCACCAACTCATTTTTTTATAAAACCAATAAATCATAAACAGTCTCTGCAAACGAGCTGTTTCAGATTCTCCCTCTGTTCACGTCACCGAGGGGAAAAAGTCCCGCCCATTTGTGATGCACTCTGCCCTATTAGCATAAACACAGCCCTGAGTGAGAAGCTACGGTCCGCCATTACTGGAGATATATACACTGTCATCATAAAAGAGGCTTTACAAGTGTTGTGTTTTGGGATGCACTAATGAACATAGGAGTCGCCATAATCTCCCCCCATCTGAGCCGAGGACACTGTGGTTAAATTTAATTTTCGAAGGAAATATCCTGGAAAAAATCGGTATCGTCCCCTAAATGTTTAGGAATTAATACCAACGCTTCGTGCACGAACATCAGCTCCAGACAAAGTAAGTATCGCACGTTTGTTTTCCAAATTGCCTTTCTGAAAGAGCTTCTTGGCCCTCTGTAAGGCTTATTGCTAAAGCTATCATTGTCTCTGTGTTTTCACTGATGCTGCCTTCAAGTGCTACCAGAATGATCGTGAATAGGAATGTGGTAGTTAAAAGTTGCATATGAAAGCAATGTGAGTCGATCGCTTGAAGTTGTCGAGCTCATAATCAGAAGTGGGACAATATAAAGTTTGTGATGGCATGAGACCAGCTATGTTGTTATTTTTATCCCACCGTGTTTCCTGTCTGTGTAATTCATAAACGCAAATTTATTATGCACAGTATAACCAGATGACTGACTTTGAAACGAGTAGTTTTCTGTAAAGATAACAGGCTTTTATTAATAGTGGAATGTTTATTTGCAAAGGCTAGCACTGCTAATGCGGGAGCTTGAGCTCTTGAAGCTCTGCCCTCTTCTCCGGGAGCAACAGCTCACTCGCATTTAAAGCAACATACTCAAATTCAGAGTGTTTTGGCTCACACCCTAAAAGTGGCAATTTTAACAAGCTATAAAAATGTATCTGTGGGGTATATTAAGCTAAAACTTCACATATACGCTCTGGGGACTTCAGATACTTATTTTACATAAAAGGTCCCCTTTAAAACTGCTAAAACAACTGGTAGGTTGAAAAACAGCCTTACTTTGTGGTTGCAGGTCAAACCGTGGATGCCTGTCAAGGAGCATGCCGTCACGGGCGACGGGATGGCAGTTTGAGTCACATGACTCACAGAGGTGCAGTGGGCTGCTGTCTCTAAGGTCCTGACACGATGGGTGGTGACACACCTGAGGCATAAATCATACAGCAATAATGTCAAATTAGCAAACACAACAGTGTGAAATCAAACTGTGTGTGCATCATTTTCTTTTTAGCAGTATGACCAAAACCCAATTTTTCCCAAATTTAACACTGATGTTTCTTCAAATATGGGCACTTCTGGCTCCGGGGAATGAGAATAAACCTTCTTCAAGCAATATTCATGCTTAAATTTGTTCATTAAATTTGTGCTCTAACAATTTTTAACATTGTATACACATACAATCACAGGAGAATTCCATCATTTATCCATTATTTCTGAAAGATATAAATCCTTTTCACACAAAATATATTTAAATGGTGGGTGTTTACTAAGCCTATGGTGTCTTTTATTTTTTATTACTATTATTATCAATAATAATTTATTTATTATTGGGTTCCATAGTTTCATTTGTGTCTTTGTACTGAAAGCTCCAAAATATCCTTTTGTGTTTGTCAGTTCAGCTCAGTTCAAAACAGTTTTTAAGATTCAATAGGCTAATCAATATTTTGGTAACACTTTAGTATAAGGACCAATTATCACTATTAACTAGTTGCTTATTAGCATCCATATTATTAACATATTGGCTGTTTATTAGTACATATAAAGCACATAATTCTGCATGACCACATTCTATATTCATAATCCTACCCAATACCTAAACTTAACAACTACCTAACTAACTATTAATAAGCAACAATTTTTTTTTTTTTTTTTTAAATAGTTTATTGGGGCAAAAGTTGTAAATGGTTTGTAACTAGTGAGATTTGGACCTTAAAATAAAATGTGACCAGTATTTTTACTTCTATGACCTAAGTGTTATAAAGCCTGGATCTAAGATAAGAGTTAAACAAAATCTATACATAAAAGGCATTTTTTTATTTAGCATTATCAAGTGCAGTAAACAAGCAAGTATAAAAGAGTATCACAGTATCAAAAAATAAATCATGATGGCATGGTAAAATATATCCAAATATATGTCACATAAAAAAGTTGAAATCTGTTAGTTTGAATAAGTCAACCCTTTAGACACAAAAAGTTCAAGAAACTGCCTACTGTGCTTTTATGCAACATTATGTTACCATAAAACTCAACATACCGTCAATTTATATCATCAGCACTCTTACCAAAGGCCATTTGAGAGTCAAGTTGTAAGGTCAACAGCAACAGGAAATGAAGTGTGGAAAGATAGAAAAAGAAAGAGGGATTAGGACCTACTGGTTGTGTGCTTCCTTCTATTGTTCTCCTGATATGCTTCACAACAGAAGCAGCTCACACTCAGACAGAGAACAAAGCAAAAACCTGAGCCGTCATATGAAAAGTGGCGATTTTTCTCTTCATGGCTACTTCTCAAACAGCTGCTTCGCAAGCATATTCAGTACAGGATCAAATGAAATCCACTCAAAATATATTAAAGCACACATACTCAAGCTAAACCTTCTGAAGGTGCCAAAACAAACGTGTCTCCATGCTGAAGTAGTGACGAAGCGCCTGAGCACTTTCTGAGAGAAAACCACAAGAAGTGGCAAACCCCAACCAACAACTGGAGACAAGCAACAGGAAAATGGGCAGATTCTAACGGTTATATAATCTCAAAAACCACACACTGAAATCTAATGATTATGATTGAAAATGTGAAGACTTGCATTCATGATCAATTATATATTTATATATATATATATATTATCAATATAGCTTCCAGCTGGAAACAAAGCAAAGCCAGATTGCAGCTCATAAGTTAAAATTTAGGGCTAAATAAGGCTAAGAGGAATTACTGCCAAGCCAAACGGTTACTTTATCCTACCTAGGACTTTCCCCCCCTATTTTTCCTTTGTCTTCTTACTTGAAATGTATTTGCAATGAGTTACAGTAAGGAATAAATCTTGCGAAAGCCAAGAGAAGCACTCTGAAAGCTGAAACAATACCTTTTTGTTTCTTTTGTTTGAGCTTGTCTTATTTGTTTCATACTTCAAAATGAATACAATTTTGAACACTTCCAAATTAATAAGTTTTGAAGTCAAGAAGAATAACATTAACCCAGCGGCCATTGTTGCATCCCTCATTGCAATATAAAATTATTCAGGTATGTGTCACTGCTAATGATCTCCTATCAAAGGCCATGTGAGTATTTCTCATGCATATCTATATATAAACACACACACACACACACACACACACACACACACACACAAACAAACAAACAAAAGTATGAGAAAAAAAATACAATATAACAGAAATATTTTGAAATATTATTGCAATTAACATTTTATATTATTATCAGTGTTGAAAACAGTTTATATATATAGACACACATATACACTAATATAACATCTTACATTAACATCTTCTATCTAAAGATCTGCTTAAAGCCAAACAGCACAGGAAGGTTTACAAGGCCTTGTAATTACAAAATCCGTTTTTAGTTTTGCCCCACATGACCCCCTAAAGTCATGTTAATAATATCAGCTTGTGATTATCTTGTGCCTGGAGACGACTGGAAAAAAGTCCATTATTGTTCTCTACTCGCAGTTATCACAACCTGAACAACCTCAAACAATCTTAAACCAGTCTACACCCATATTTAAAGGTCACTGTAAGAAGAAAAGTGATTAAAATGACCACAACGTGCAATATCTACGAAACAATATGGCATGGTACCGTGACTCTGAACAAAAAGCCATTGAAGGAAAGCACACAGACTTTAGCTACCTCTTAGATAACTAAGAGAGAGAGAGAGAGAGAGAGAGAGAGAAAGAGTGCTAACTCTGTCATCAGTTTGGCTATGCCTCATTTATCTGAGAACTTTCACACATCTGTGGTAAAAACCGCTGCCCAGAGACTTTTTAATAACAACCATAAAACCTCAGCTGTCGCCGTGAAATAACATACAATAATGCATTCATGACACACACCTGATGCCGGTGTCACACACATGTGCGTGTATGTGTCTGCCTGTCTCTCTCTCCCCCCTGAAGTGACGGTTTCTCAGCGGTCTGTAAGAATGGCAGAGAACGATGTAGAGTCTCGGGACAACTCGATGCTTTGAGTGCCCAACGCCCCCCTCTCTTGCTCTCGCTCTCTCCCCTTTCCACTTCCCCTGCTTCCTTCCTTTCTTACTGGCTAGTTCTGAACAGCTCAGAGTCTGTCTGTGTGTGTGTGTGTGTGTGTGTGTGTGTGTGATGTGGGTGATTCAGATAGAGCAGCTGTGTGTACCGACTAATAGATCTAAAAGAGGGTGTAAGAGCAGTTGCGGTTTTCCAGCCACACCCGCTCCCACTGATTTTGCCATTCACAAACACAGTTGTCCAACCACCCATACAAAAAACAAACATGCAAAACTCTGCCTCGCTAATAATCTTTCATTGCCTATTCTCATTCTCTGTTCTCATTTTTACTTCAGTCATTTATCATCTACAGTGATCAGATGAAACATGCAAATGCATGTACTGTAGGTGTACTATTAGTGATAGGCTAAAATGTCTGCACTGTAATCGTAAATCTGTCCGTTTTGAGATTATCAGCACTAGTTTTGTCTGTCTGGTCCCTTTAAGGCAAGTCAGTCCATTCGGTGGTCATGTTACTGACAGACATATACAGCTCCTGTTACTGGGAAAAGACAAAAAACTGCAAAACAGCATTACCAGCTAATTAGCATGCATTCTAATTAGGGCTGGGCGATATGGCCAAAAAAATTATCACGATAATTTTTTTCATATCAGTCGATACCGATAATTATCACGATAAATGTCAAATCTTTATTTCTTTCAAGTTTAAAGACAGATTTTTGCTCCAAAGTGAAAAACTAATACATTTTCCTTAACAAAATAAATATCTAGATAAAAAAAATATATATATATTCTTAGTTTCTGCATGTTCTAATGAGTGATATTGTTTCAAATCAAGAAACAGGTTTGGGTTGCCTGATAATAATAATATCACTTTTGTTGTCTCTTAGAAATTCACATTTGATAGTATCTTGAGTTAGGATGCAGAGGTTAAATTTTGTTCATTATCAAAATCAGTAACATCTGTAAAAATTGTAGCAACCTCAGTTTTATATGGTTAAATTTATCCTGACCAAGTTTTTTTTTTGTTTTTTTTATTAAGCATTGGTCTCCCTAGTAGCATACATTTAAATCATGATAAACACAGTTTAAACCACACATATGACACCTCAATACATGGTAAAAATATAACTATGGTTTTTAGGTAGCCTATTTGTATGAAAAACAGTAGTCTAAAAACATTCAGTATAAATGCACACATGCGCATACTCACATTTCACTGCTTTACTCACATTTCACTGCTGGTTATATACTCTCTATATAATCGTGTATGTGACAAATACAAATCTTGAAATCTTGAATGCTATAGCTTAATCACAAATACATACTATAATTATATACCATTACTCCTGTAATAAAATTCAGTGTGAATATCCCACATTTCTGCCACAATACCATGGTTCAGTGAGTGTTACTACAGTAAATACATGGTAAATGATGGCGATGTGTAGATTGAAAAGACTTCTGACTGTCTCGTTGCACACAGTGTTTCTCCTGCAGTGTGTTTCGGGCTTTAAACTAGTTTAAATCACCGAGTCATTTGTGTTCATCGCTGAATTCTATGGAAGGCCAAGAGCGCCAAAAACACGTGAATTTTAACGCGTCAACAACGCGTATTTAACGCGTATTTCACGTGTATTTCACACGTATTTCACACGTTTAATACGTGTTGTTGACGCGCGAAAAAAATCACGCGTTAAATACACGTGAAATACACGTGAAATACGTGTTGTTAACACATGAAATACGTGTTGTTAACACGTGAAAAAAATATGCGTTAAATATGCGTGAAATACAGTGAAATACGTGTTAAATACGCGTGAAAAAATCAGTTTGAACGGGTCAGTGTCATTGGCTGCTGAAGACTTGGGTCAAACCATTCATGTGAGCTTAGAGGGGTGTACCATTCATAGATTAAGCTACCACCATTTAACATGCCTTATGTCTTTTTTGTATAGCCTATAGAAGTAATATTTATATCGCAGTGTCATAAAAAATCCGATAAAAAATTGCTTCCGTTTATTTTCTCTCATGCCTTTTTGTACATAAACACATTAGTGGACATTCTAGCTTTAACAAGATTCAAGATTTTTATTTGTCACATACACAGTTATACAGAGTATAACCAGCAGTGAAATGTAAGTCAGGTCCGCTCCACGGACAGGGCAAATATTTGGAATACAAACACAAAGAATATACATAGATATAAAAAATGAAGTAGAAAAAATAAATAAATAATAAAATATAAATAAAATGTGCAAAATAATTAAGGGTGCAGGACAGCATACTGTAGACTTAATAATAAAAGAAGAATGTGCAAACAGGTTGTACAGGGTATTTACATAGCAGCAATACGAATGGAAGAAAAATTAATAACAGATTATTATTGAATATTAAATGGAGTCATGTTGATGTTATGAGACTGAGTTTGAGTTTAGGAACCTGATGGCCTGGGGGAAGAAGCTCCTCCTAAGTCTCTCAGTTTTGCATCAGGCTACGGAAGCGCTTACCAGATGGTAGCAAAATGAAGAGACTGTTACCAGGGTGAATTGAGTCCTTGATGATTTTGACAGCTCTGCTTTTGCAGCGTTTGAGGTAGATGTCCTGCAGAGAGGGGAGAGCAGACCCTGAGATACGCTCAGCTAAGCGCACAACTCTCTGCAAGGCTTTGCAGTCTTGACTGGAGCTGTTTCCATACCACACTGAGATACACTGAGTCAATACACTTTCTATGGTCCCTGAACAGAACGTTTTCAGGATTGCTGGTGAGACTCTGAATTTCCTCAGCTGTCGCAGATGGTACAGTCTTTGCCTGGCTTTCTTAACCTGTGTTTGAATGTGTGTAGTCCAAGTCAGGTCCTCAGAGATGTTAACACCCAGGTACCCACACCCTCTCCACAGGATTCAAGAATGCAAAGAAGGGACTTGTGTGGAGACCAGTCTTGCAAGGCTTCCTTCGAAGCGTGAACTCGGAAGGACGCAAGAACACAGAACAGCATCCTTGTGAGAATTGAGATGTACTGAGTTCTTGCTTAACTGACTGCATAATCTCAGCATAAACAGCGGCCAATTAACAATGAATATAACATGTCATAACTTATTAAAATATTTCATACTATTATAGATATTTTCAGATAAATGTATATCGTTTTATTTTACAGTGTTATACATTTAACTATGACTGTTAAGATTAATTTTAATATGCCAAAACAATTACTGCACTTTCTCTTACCACTTTATTTTTTTTGTTATCAACAATTTTTTATTTTCATTTTTTCACAAACAACACAACATAATATCCAAAATAAAACAAAACAGAACAGCAGACACATACTCAACATCTCAAGGTTCAATCAAAAGGGAGGGAGAGAGGGAAGGACAACAAGAACACAAAAGTTACTCCTTTAAATAATCACGTATATTCAGTAAAAAACACTGCCAAGCCTCAATGGTTGAAGGCCTGGCCCCACCGACTTGCGCCGTTGTACATTCACATGAGACAATTTGCAGGAGGCTACGGATCCAATATGCCTCTCTACACATGTGTGGTGTAAACCAGTTCTGAATTATTGTCTTCTTCACAGCTGTAAAACCAGCAAACAACATTCTCTTTTGCATTGAACTAATACAGAGATCAGAATCATCATTAAGAAGACATAAACTTGGGTTAACAGACCAATCAATTCTCAGTAATGATGACAAAACCAGGTTTACATGTGTCCATAGACTGATGACGACAGGACATTCCCAAAACATGTGCAGAAAAGTGCCCGATGATGTAGTGTTACATATATGGCAGTTCAAATTTGATTGCAGTTTCATTTTAAATCTTTTGTAAGGAGTTATGTATGCTCTATGAATGACTTTGAAGTGAATAAGACGATGAGCCAGATTTTTAGATGTTAAGCTGAGATTAGACCACACTCTCTCCCAGTCGACAGATACATTAAGATCAGATAATTCCCTATTCCAAATAGTTTTAATAGAGAGAGGTTTTGTAATACAATCAATAATTTTATTATATATTAAGGAAACAGATGGCCGACCAGCAGATGGTGCAATCCAGTCCCGCATAGGATGAGAGGAAATGGAAGAAGACCAAGGAACGCCATACAGCAGAACGTAATTGAAGAAAAACAAAATATGCAGATGCTGGTAGACAAAATTTGGCTCTCAATGCCTGAAATGAACAGAGGCCCTGGTTATCATACATATCACCGCATGTGTTCACACCTAAAGAGGACCAAGAGGGTTGGACAAATGGACGATTTCCACATACAAAGTTCAAATTGTGCCATAAAGGTGTACTGTTACAGAATTTGAAGGGTCCACCTATCCGACGTTCAACCGTTTTCCAGATTTTAATAGAGTTAGCCACAACCGGACCAAATTTATAATTATCCCCTTTTTTTCCTGTGCCAGTAAATAGAATATCTTGAAGTCTATTTGGTTTAACCTTGTCAGCTTCAATCACCCTCCATGAAACTGTAGATTGAGGATCAACCCAATTATGAAGGGCCTTAAGCTGGAACGACCAATAATATAATTCAAAATTTGGTACAGCCAGTCCTCCTGCGCTATTAGGATGTTGTAATGTGGTAAGTTTAATTCTGGGACATTTATCATTCCAGATAAACTTAGAAATTATGGAGTTGATCTCCTTAAAGTAACCTGGAGGGGGAGAAAGTGGTAGCATAGAGAAAAAAAAATTAAATCGAGGTAACAAATTCATCTTAACAGTGGAAATTCTTCCTTGGAGAGAGACTTTAAGATTCTTCCATCTTTGAATGTCATTTTTGACCTTAACTAAAATGTTATTAAAATTGTCTCTGGCAATCTTATGAATGTTTTTATATATGGTAATGCCCAAATAGATGAAAGATTCCTTAATAGGGATAAATGAGGGAATAGAAAAATTAACCTTAACATTGTTAATTGGCATTAAAGCAGATTTGCTCCAATTTATTTTATATCCTAATAGGCTACTAAAATTATCAAATTCCTTAATTACACTAGAGACTGAAACATCAAAGTGGTCTAAATATAGAATAATATCATCAGCGTATAATGAAATACAATGATTATGGTCATGAATCTTAATCGATACTTCAGATTTCCTGATGGCTTGTGCTAAGGGTTCGAGAGATAGACAAAACAATAAGGGGGAAAGTGGACATCCCTGTCTCGTTCCCCGCTGTAAAGGGAATGAGGGGGAAATAATATTACCAGTTATGACTGATGCTGCAGGTGAGTGGTATAATGTCTTAATCATAGAAACGAAGTGTTCACCGAAGCCGAAACATTGCAGAACTGCCCACATATAATTCCACTCTAGCCTGTCAAAGGCTTTTTCTGCATCAAGTGAAAAGACCGCACAAGGTGTTGGGTGGGAGTCCGCAAAGTCAAGAATATGAAGGAGTCGACGCATATTGTCAGATGCATTGCGCCCCTTGATGAAACCAGTTTGGTCCTCCTTGATCAGACTGTGAATTACCTTCTCCAAACGAGAAGCAAAAACTTTAGCATAGATTTTTAGATCACATGGGATAAGCGAAATCGGTCTGTAGCTGGAACAATCTAATGGATCTTTCCCTTTTTTAAGAAGTAATGAAATCAGTGATGATTTTTGATCTCTATGAAATGCCCCATGTTCAATTGCAAAATTAAATGAGTTAAGCATAAGTATCCCTACCAAATCCCAAATTTCTAAATATAATTCAGGGGGGAGACCATCTAGACCCGGCGATTTGCCCTTTTGAAGGCTTTTTAGAGAGATGTGAAGTTCCTCCAAACTTAATGGGGCCTCCAAAGATTCTTTATCCATCTGTGAGATCCGAGGCAGTTCCAATTTATCTAAATACTGCTTACAAATTGGTTCATCAAAATCTGTTTCGGCTTTATACAGATTTGTGTAAAAACCTTTAAATATGTCATTAATTGCCACAGGGTTCGTAGTGACCTGATCATCCGATGATTTTATTGCGCTAATATATGCCTTAGACTCGCATTCTTTCAACCTAAGGGCCAATAAATGACTAGGTCTCTCTGATTCAAAATAATATTTTTGTCTAGTCCTATGTAAAATAAATTCTGCCTTTGAGTGTGAAAGTAAATCATATTCTTCTTTTAAAGAGGACAGCTGTGTAGCCTGTTGCTCAGTAAAATGTTGTTTTTGTAGGTTTTGTAATGATTGGATTTTATTTTCTAATTGTGTAAACTGGTGAGTTCTCGCTTTGGCAAGAGTAGAAGAGAAAGATATACAGAAACCTCGTATAGCACACTTAGTCGTTTCCCACAGTATTTGAGGATCCACATCAGAGGGCATATTAATTTCAAGAAAGTCCTTAATATATTCTTTTAGAGAGGTAATAAAAGTCTGATTACTTAATAATGATATGTTAAAGCGCCATCTAGGGGACTTGGCTTTGACATCGGAAAGAGGAACACTGCACAACATAGCAGAATGATCAGATAATAAAATTGGTAATATAGATATAGAGGAATTAGATGAAATTAAAGATGGGCTGAGAAATATGTAGTCTATCCTAGAGAAAGTCTTGTGTCTATTAGAAAAAAAAGTGAAGTCCTTAGCTTTAGTGTTCTGAATTCTCCATAAATCGATTAAGTTGAGCTCAGTGATAAATTTATTCAATAATTTAGAGGATGGATTGGCTGTTGTATCAGATTGAGACTTATCTAAAGCAGGATTTATGACAGCATTAAAATCACCACCCACCACTAGAGGGCAATCAATCTCCTCAAGTAAAGTTTTGGAAATCTGTGTAAGGAATGCACTGTCTGTCTCATTCTGACCATAAATAGAGACCAATGCTAACCTATTATTATATATTTTGCATCGGATAAAAACAAATCTACCCTTCTCATCACTACCAAGGTGTTCAATTGTTAAATTCAACTTCCTGTTAACAAGGATAAGCACCCCCTTAGTTTTATTTTGAGCGCAGGAAAAAGCTATTAATTTGTAATACTTATTCTGGAAACGTACCACGTCAGATTGTTTTAAATGTGTCTCTTGTATTAAGGCACAGGAGATAGATTTACGGTGCAAATATTCTAATACACGGGTTCTTTTAACAGCAGAATTTAAACCATTCACATTCAGTGATAAAATATTTAAAGTATGCATTGAATATTCATAATCCCAAGATTGTACACAATAAATGCAAAAAACAAAAAAAACAAAAAACAGAAGCACTTCCATTCCGTAAATAACCCGTAAACACTGATGTGCATTTTAGATACCAAACCTCCTATATGAAAAATCCCTTTAGAAATAATGTAAAATAGATAAAAGTATAAATGTCTGCTGTAAAAAACAAAAACAACATAAAAATGTGAACAACCGACAACCATAAACAAAGAACAACTCAGACCGCACATTACCGAGAACATAGGTCTGACTGAGCAACAAAAAACGGTGATAGGTTGTGACCGATCCACCCTAACGCAAGACATGTCTCCCGAAAGGCTCACACAGCCAAAAAAAAAATATATATATATATATATTTTTTTTTAGTAATTAAACCTACTCTCCATTAGTCCCCTCCAAAACAGAAAAATGGAGTGTCAGTCTTACCAGCAAAGAGATCGTTGTACCGGATAAATAATTAAAATATCCCAGTATAAGAGAAGAAAACGCAAACAATAGGTTTAGCAAGCATCCATGGCCATCCTGCTATCATCCCCTTCTGGGCAGCTAGGGCCAAGTCCATCCCGGCCGTCACGCCCCTCCCGTCGAGCTGGAGAAACAGCGGCCGCTGCTCCCCCGTCGTCCCCCCGAAGAGCGGCGGCATAGGACTTCTGCTGAGACATGGAACTGATAAAATCCTCCGCTTTCTGAGGGGAATCGAAGCTTCTCTGTTCTCCTTTGTGCCGTAGCTTAATCACCGCTGGATAGATGAGGAAGGGCTGGAGACCAAGTGCAGTCATCTTCTTCAAAACCGGACCAAATGCCTTTCTCCTGATCGCTGTAGCCGGACTAAAGTCAGGAAAAAACAGCAGTGTGATATTGTTCTGTGCGCACTTCACCGGATACGCCTGCCGAGCACCTTTCAGGATATCTGATCTGTCATGCCATCTCAGTACACGGAAGATGAGAGTGCGCGGCCGATCGGAGCCCCTCCCTCCGTCATACACGCGATGCGCCCGATCAATCTCAATGTCACGGCCCCTCAAGGAAGGAATCCACTTGGAAAGATTAGCTCGGAGGAAACTAGCTGCATCTGGACCTTCCATCCCTTCTGGGAGTCCCACCAGCCTAACATTGTTCCGCCTGCACCTGTCCTCCATATCTGTCATCTTCTCGGTGAGTCGCTCCAGCTGATCCTTTAAATCCGTAACTGTTCTCTTATCTTCCCGCGCCGCTGCCTGAACAGAATCAACGCGGTCACGTGTCTGCTTCGTCTTGGTAACTATGGCCTCAAACTCCTCTCTTAGCTCTTTAACAGACTTATTGGTCGCTAGTATGTCCTCACGCAGTTCGCGCAATGCTGGAATCAGCACAGAGTCCATCGCATCTCTTACTGCCGAGTTCACAACCGAATTCAAAGTGCTTTGGTGTTCTTTAAATGCTAGTTCAATGCGGCTAGCAATAGCACTGTCCAGCTCTTCACTGGAGATGGCTGAATCTCTAAATTTTTTCTTCATTGGCGATTGCTCAATCTCCCTTTTCCGATCTCCTTTGTCTGCCTTAGCACTCATGATGGGTCTAATGCAGAGTGGTTCAAATTTCACTGACAGGATCGTGAAATATTTGGCAAAGTGAGCGGAGCGAAAAACTAAGCCTGCATCACCGTCGAGGGGTCACGTGATCCTCTCTCTTACCACTTTATTAAAATAAAACGATAAATGTGACCCTGGACCACAAAACCAGTTTTAATTCGCTGGGGTATATTTGTAACAATAGTCAAAAATGCATTGTATGAGTCAATTTTTGATTTTTCCTTTTATGCCAAAAATCATTAGGATATTAAGTAAAGATCATGTTCCATGAAGATATGTTGTAAATTTCCTTCTGTAAGTATATCAAAACTTAATTATTGATTAGTAATATGCATTGCTAAGAACATAATTTGGACAACTTTAAAGTGAATTTTCTTTTCTTTTTTTTTTTTTTGCAAATAATGAAAAATTTGATAAATAAAATTGCTTCATGAAACTGCAATTTAAATATTACTTCTATAGGCTATACAAAAAAGAAAAGGAAAAAAAATAATAATTAGGCATGTTAAATGGTGGTAGTTTAATCTATGAATGGTACAGCCCCCTAAGCTCACATGAATGGTTTGACCCAAGTCTTCAGCAGCCAATGACACTGACCCATTCAAACTGATTTTTCACACGTTAACAACATGTATTTCACGTGTATTTCACGCGTATTTAACGCGCTGATTTTTTCGCGCGTCAACAACACGTATTTAACGCGTGAAATACGTGTGAAATACGCGTTGTTGACGCGTTAAAATTCACGTGTTTTTGGCCCTCTTGGCCTTCCATAGAATTCAAGCACTTCACACTGGATCTCACAGCGCTGTTTAATGCTCGCGTGACCGAGTGCATCTGCTCTAGCGACTCGCGCTGCACGGCACTTTGAACTTTGATCCGAACGGATAAACGGTCCGTGTGGCGCGATTCAAATGAGTCGCACTGTTTCGTTCCGCTTTTGGCGCATATACATTATATCGAACATTTATCGAACTCTTCATATCGTTTTATCGAGGAAAATTATATTGCGATAATTATCGTTATCGAATTATCGCCCAGCCCTAATTCTAATTAAAAAGAGCATGCATGCTAATGAAACAGTGTTACATTCTCTTTTTTGAGAATTTTAAGCAAAATTTATATAAAATCTGCACAACTTTTTTTTAAACATTTGTTATATTAAGAAATGCTTCTTGAGCACCAAAATGAACATATCAATGTAATTTCTAAAGGATTATGTGAAGGAAAATTCAGCTTTGCAATCACAGGAATAAATTACATTTTAAAATGTAATTGTAATAATATTTCATATCAGTACAAAATAATTGCAGCCTTGGTGAACATAAGACATTTATTTAAAATAAAAAAGTAATAAAAAAATCTTACCAACCCCAAACTTTTGAATGGTAGTGATAACATGGTCTCATGGTAAAATTATGGAAAATTCACTTATTTAGCTCAAACAAACAAACAAACACATAAATAATATTTTAAATAAATACAATTTCTAATGAATAAATAAATAATGTCCATATTTTTATATATATAACACAAATTGGTTTAATTTATAAAAATCACATTTATTTAATAAAAAATTATACACTCACAAATCTGTGTACTAGTGGTGCTGATATAAAATGAGAAACATTATTGACACTGTAGCAGAAGTTAGGAAATACATAATATTTTAATGATGAGTAAATACAGTGGTGTGAAAGACTTGTGTCTTGGCCTTTTCCCTTAGTCTTAGTAATTTCTATCTTATATCTACACCAACTCTCTCCTGCCATCATCTACTTCAGACTCTTCCCAGAGTACACCCCTACGGGGGGCTGGGTCATGTGGTGTCAGGATTTCCTACATAAAAACAGACTCTTTGAAGCCTGCGGCTGTGCTTACTTTTACCAAATCCAAAATATTACAGTATCAAAACCCCCTTTCTTTTACTCTCTCCATCCTTCCTCTCTTTCTTTGTCTGTGCTTTATATAGCAGGCTGATGTAAGGCCTAATAATGTCCTAATTCATAAAATACTGTGCCTTATTAAAGGCACAAGACCCTCAGAATGATAAAACTACAATACGCAAACATACCAAACTCAAAACTCTTTTATAACATGCCATTATTGACCTCAGAAAAAAAAACAAGACTATAAAAACTAAACAAAACAGCAAAGGATGTGACAGGTCAGGTAAAACATGCCCCAGAGACAGCAATCTCTCAGAAACACGGGGAGACAGAAGTGTCATCATGAAGGACATTTCCAACAGTTAAACGTCACTTTTGAATCCATTTCCTGTTTTTACTCAACACTGAATCCACAACAACTTCCTGTGGCTATGTCTCTTGGCCTTCCCTTATGAGGACTGGGATGTGCAAGAGGACTATAAGTGTGATCTCACTGTTTGTCCCTCAGTGAATTATGGGAAGTGCTCAAACATTTGAAAAATGTCCTGGGTTAATCAGGGTATCATATTGTACCTTTTCAGTAAACATTAATAAACTATATTTTATATGAGATATACAGCATCTAAATAATAGCTTATTTAATATAAGATATCAATGTTATATAATTAATTAATTACAATCTTTTCTGCACTATTCTTTACATATAAAGAGGTATATTACATTCAGATTTTGAAAAAAAAGAAAAATAGCATGTTGATCCTATGCACTCATCAAAACAACTGACATTTGGCTTTATTTCAAAGCATGTCGTCATTACACATGAATATGCCTGAGGCAATGAAGGTTCTGATATCTGATGCAGAGCTGAAAATGACTGTAATTTTACTCCTTAGGGGTCCTGCATTGTGACCACTTTGTTCATCCAGAGTCTTAATTCTCACTTGGTGACATCAGAGATCTCCTTTAAAGGAGTGAATGAGAAAGCAGAGAGCTGTATTTGGCAAAAAAGAGCAAACATGAAGGAGAGAATTAGAGATCTGGCTGACAGCCAGTACAGCATGAAATATGAGAGGTAATATAGGTTGTTTTCACATTTGGTCTGATGTCAGTACCACTGGGAGAAGAAGTACAACTAGGGAGAAGTTATTTAAAGCTGAATCATGTCTATCTATCTTGTGTCTTTCTACCTCTATTACTGCCATAAAACAGTATTGTAAACAATGAGGTTTCACCAAAAGGTTTCACAAAACATAATTTTGACTCAAATGCCTTCCATTGGTCAGGGAAACAGATAGCCCCGCCCCAGCCCAAAATTTTTGGCTTAACACCGTTGTTTAAGCCAATGTTGCCTGGCAGGGTTGGTCAGGATTTTTAAACAAACAGAAAAACGTTTTCATAACGCTTCAGAAATACACTGTTTATATGTTTCAAGTAATCAACCTACAAAAGTATTACTTTTAAGTAAAAAATAAAATAATATAAGTTTAAAATTAAAAAATAATTACACACCTTTAACATAAAAGATAAAATGGGAGAAAACAATAAAGTTTAAAATGATATTACACATAAAATCTACTTTGATTTCCTGCAATAATAATAATAATAATTTTAAATAATTATTACAGTATTTGTAGTTTAATTTTCAATCTATGTATATTCAACTAAATCGAATTAAATTGAATAATTTTTTTATAGATTTTTTTTGGGAGATTATATCAGGTTTAGCTTACTTATGGGTACAAATTTCTCCTTGAAATATGGTACACACAAAGTAGAGCTTTTCCTAGTAGCTGAGTATTATTGCTCCATCTGGTGGTAGAAAGCAGCACTGAGGCTTCACAATCAAAGCATTCCATGAACACTAATTTACTCCACTTTTCACGCCTTTTGTCCTTGAAATATTTCAGGCTGCACATAAAGTTTTGAATGTGTGCGTCTCCTGAGACTGTTGTGCTACAGGTGTCAGTTCAGTTTCTTCTCACACTCAGCTGTTAAGTAACACAGAGACAGACGTAAAGCAGTGACAGAGGAGACAAAGCACAGACCTGCTGCTGAAGATGAAATAATCCTTTCAATCTTATTAATGGCTGTAAACGAGTCTGAGAACCTGATAAGGGAAAGCAACACAAAAGAAGATAGTTTGAACAACTTTCAGTGCTGTTTAGACCCCGTTGACGTTCATCGTATGGGCAAAAAACTGACATTTATTTTTAAAATACCATATTCCTCAGAAAAAAATCATAGAGGTTTAGAACAACATAAAAAAATCATTAAAATTTTCGTTTGTGGGTGAATGATCAATTTAATAAGCTCATTTCCTGGTTGTGAGCTTCTTGATGTCTTTAAAATTACTTTGTGAGGAAAATTCATAGCGACGAGATGCCAGGTTAACCTCAAGCCAACAGATTAAATATATAATTGAACACTAAAAAGCAATTAACCTACTTTTCTAACTGAAATCAAGCCTTTGAAGCCAAGACATTGGCAACCCTGTGACAAGACGACATTCTGGCATTTTCATGAAGAAAGTGTCTGAAAGACACCATTATCCCATCTGCTAACCCATAATACTCTGTTCTGCTCCAGCTTAGTGTCTTTGTAAGCAGCACATTCATCTTTTACAACACAAATTACAGTCAGCTGCTAAGGTCTGTGTTTGTTATAGTGCAGTCACTGTTTAGTCTGTGTTTGTGTAAGGGATAAGGATGGCTGGCCTATTTCACAACTTTTTCACACACACATTTACACATGCACACAAGCATGCAAATGCACACATACACATAAATTATCAATGCATAAACACACACATGCTCATATGGTGCTAAAATATTACAGATCCTGTTCTGTGTTGTTTCATGTGGAATTAATCTATAATGGATCCAGTTTTGCCACATACTAAAATAAAGACATATACCAATTCGTTTACACACAAGAAAACAGACAAACTTAAAGCTGAAGTGTGTAATTTCTTGCTTCTAGCTACCATTGGTCAGACAAACAGTATCACACTTTTCGGGGAAATTAATCTATCAATGGCTTACTTAAAGGGATAGTTCACTTTGAAATTAAAATTTGGTATATATCAGCTTACCCCAAGGGCATCCAAGATGTAGGTGTCTTTTTTTCTTCAGTAGATCCAATTTTGATGTTTTTAGGTCAAACCGTTCTAGTCTGTCAGTCATATAATGGCAGGTATAGGTCACTGTCTCTATAAGAGGGAAAAAGAACATGCACAGAGAAATCCAAATTAAACAATTCCCCATCGTAACTACACATTGATGGCCTAAGACACGAAACGAGCGGTTTGTGTGAGAAAACGAACAGTATTTATATCGTTTTTTACCTCTTGTACACAACCATGTCCAAGTGATCTGAGTGCGCACACGCATCCGGTGTGTGACGTGTGTGTGCGCGCGCTCTGGCTCACGCTGCATTCACACGGGGCGTCGGCGTCAACGCTTGACGGAGGGCGTGTCTGAAGCGTGGTGCTGACGCGCCGTCATAGTTACAACAACCAATCACATACTTCTCTGGTGTTGCATGCACACACACGTCACACACCGGATGCGTGTGCGCACTCAGATCACTTGGACATGGTTGTGTACAAGAGGTAAAAAACGATATAAATACTGTTCGTTTTCTCACACAAACCGCTCGTTTCGTGTCTTAGGCCATCAATGTGTAGTTACGATGGGGAATTGTTTAATTTGGATTTCTCTGTGCATGTTCTTTTTCCCTCTTATAGAGACAGTGACCTATACCTGCCATTATATGACTGACAGACTAGAACGGTTTGACCTAAAAACATCAAAATTGGATCTACTGAAGAAAAAAAGACACCTACATCTTGGATGCCCTTGGGGTAAGCTGATAGATACCAAATTTTAATTTCAAAGTGAACTATCCCTTTAATAAACCTGGCATTGTAAATTACAAATATTGCTTTTGTTTCTCTTTTACAAGTTGTTTTGGATGAAAGCGTCTGCTAAACATGAAGGTCTGTTTCCACCATGGATTAAAAAAGTAAAGAAAGGTTATTGTGACTTTTTATCTCCGAATTCAGCCTTTTTAGCAATTCTGAGTCTCTGTCTCACAATTCTGACTTTTTTCTTGCAATTCTGAGAAAAAAAACATCAGAATTGTGAGTTACAAACTCAGAATTGCAAGAAATAAACTCAATTCAAAAAAGCAAATCAGAATTGTGAGATATAATCTCACAATTCTAACTTTCTTTCATCCAATCCTGAGTTTTCATTTTACAATTCTGGGTTTATATCTCCTAGTCCTGATCTGAATTATTTAAAAAAAAAATCAGAATTCTGAGTTTACATCTCGCAATTCTTGGCATATATCTTGCAAACCATTTTTCCTCACAATTCTGAGTTTACATGGGACAATTCTGACATTTTTCTTGCATTTGCAAGTTTATTTCACAATAAATTCAGATATAAATTCAGAGTTGCGAGAAAAAAAGTCTTAATTGTGAGATACAGAATATATTCAGAATTGCGGGGAAAAAAGAGATGAGTATTTTAACATTAAAAAAACACACTTCGCCTTTAAATGTCAGCTAGCAGGATGAGCAGTTAAACGTCAACAGCAAACTATATCGTCATCATTTTTGTGTATTTTCACCTCTTGACCCCTTGCAGGAGACAGGAAGAACAAACCTAAATGAAACTTGTAGTGCACTAGAGACAAGCCACAAAGACCACAAAACATAAACAGACTTATACACGCACACTTAAACTCTACTTCGTTCTTTTTCAGCAGAAACCTTTTCAAATAAACAAGAGTCCCTCTCATCTTTCCATATTTTAAGGGTAATGACACAAGCGTGTTCCTGGTTCAGATGAAAACATTGGGTACATTAAGTTAAGTCTGGCTTCGATCAGAGAGGACTAGAAACAGAAGTGTTTACCCAGAGACTCTTTTCAAAAGCTTGCTAAAGTTCAGAGGACACTGGCAGAGTTGAGCTGACAGAAAATGTAGGACACCAAAAAAACAAGCAAACATCACTGTGATGTCCTATAATGAATCAGACATGTTCCGTGTAAACAAACTTTATCGGTGTCCTTTATACAGGGTTTATCTGTATCCAGAGTTTGAAGAGGGCTGTTACTGGCAATTATTTTTGCATAAAGAAACTGTCAGTACTCTCATCTGTACCTGCTCAACAAGATAGGCTGCCTTGTTGGTCTTACTAAACAAAAGATTGCTAGTCTCGGAAACCAGGTTTGATAATCTGCATTATTTTGGCCAATAATCGTCCATTCAGATATGAGCTGTAACTAAATCTGACTTGCACTTCAGTTGTTTCTGCGATGTTTAGGGTTTAGATGTTTAGATTTTTTTAACTGAAAAGGTGATTGCTTATATCTTCAATAAAAATAAATAATTAATATATAAAAGCTTAGTGAACTGAGTAAATAAATTAAAATAATCATGCTTAATTTCATGTTTTTTTATTTTTTAATCAGTGCTTCTCAACTGAATTATCTGATTTATTTCTCTCTCTCTCTCTCTCTCTCTCTCTCTCTCTCTCTCTCTCTCTATATATATATATATATATACAAACGAGGGGAATACTGGCACATGTTTTTGTCCAATTTAAGGTTACTGTACCCAGTACATCAGTATTCATATTGTGGCTGCATTGTAATCGACGATTTTAAAGATAAAGGAGCACCTGTTAAAATACAAAAGTGAAAAGTGTTGGTAATGAATAGACACCAGGTTTGCCAGTTACAAAACAATGGGAGTGACTGATGTTTAAAAGAAAGAGGGACACAGGAAGTAATACACTGACTTTTTAGTCAAACCAGTTTGGCAATGGTCCGAAGACAATAAAGTGAGCTCAAAAACAGACAAACAGAGAGACATAAGAAGAGAGACAGTGTGCATAAAGGGAGAGAGAGTACAACAGGAAGTGAGAGACATATTGTGTTTTGTGTAAGCGTGTTTATATGCGAACAGCCTCATATACCCTACAGTAATCTCTCTTTTCCATGCCTGCATCCCCAGACTCCCAGGAGAAGGCTGGTGAAATGTCGCCAATAACATCATATCCGTCCTCTCGCCACTGAACTTTCAACAGCACAAAGACAAACAAAACTTTTGTTTTTCCTGTCAGTTCCCTTAGCACACATGCTGACAAATGATTATTGTGCTGGAATATTCCATGTAATAAATGCAATTGGCATGCCTGGGATTTTTGTCCATAAGAGTCCACAAAAACACTAAGAGGTGAACATTTACCAGCTCGCTTCGCCCCTACAGGGCTTCCCTGTGACACATTCTGATGGCTCACCTTGGAAGCAAGCCGCCGTTCGGGACAGTTGGGATGCTGACACAAGATGCCAGTTTTCTCCTCCTGTGCAGGCTTCTCACCTGAAACAACATGCAAACAGAGGTTAAAGATCAACCATATGTGGGAGGGAATTAAATGTAAGGTCAAGTTGTAAGCCAAACTGGAAAGGCTTAGTCACATTAAGGGTGGGCGATATGAGTCATTTTATTTCATGATAACAAGATATATCGAGTTATAAATAAGAAATACATAAATTGTATAAAGTAATCAAATGTATAAAAACACTGCATATTCTTCACTGTGTAAATTAAATATATATATATTTTCTTCTTATTAAAGTTACAAAAGTGATTTAGTTAAGAACAATGAGAGATTTTCTCTGTTTTGTTGTTTGATTAACATGAATGACAGACAGCAGGAATATTAGACTGCTGTCACTTTAAAAGCTGCCCGGATCCAATATACTGTTATACATGTGTTTTCTTCCTCACCTGTTTGCTTTCACTTAAGACCTAAATTACTGTGTTTATGAGGATACTTGCAAAGACGGGCATTTTGACACATACAAGTGTGTGTATTTAACCGTTCAAGGCCTATAAAGTGGCAAAAATGACTCTGTTCAATACTCCCACACTCTATAAGCACCGTCTTCACGTGCACGCACCTCTCTGACAGCTCTCAGAAAGCACGCATATAGCAAAATGAGTTCTCTTTCACTGCTGATTACATTTCAATGGCTTAAAATCACTTGTTTTTAAACTGCAATGCTTAAAAATGCGTGCAAATGATAGGTTTTCATGACCACATAGCACAGCTAAATCACGTGAGCGTGTAACCATGATAGAGACGATAGTCTAACATCTCTACCAGTTGACAAATTTCTACCGGTTAATCATGTCGACCAGTATTATATCACCAATTTCATGTATACAATGGTCTGGTCCATTGCCCAGATTTTGATTGCTTCCATTGTCCGAGTTGGATAAAAGCATCTGCTAAATGACTAAATGTAAATGTATGTAAATGCTCAGCTGTCAATAGTGTAGCAATGTATGTAGCACAAATATAAGTCATTCAAACAAAAGCAGCTTTCTGTTCAACAAGGTGAATCGGTTGCGAAACCTGTGTAGGCTTGCTGAACTATAGTAAATGAGACCACACATAAAGGCTAATTACTACTAAAATAAGGTCTGCTATAACATTACTTGGAGACTTTCACATTATGCTTAAACATAATTTACACAGTCCTCAAACTTGAATTTTTAAACTGCTCTTTGAAAATGTTGCTGCTAGCAAATTGCTACATAAGGACTACAATAGTTCTACAATCTGAATCATCAAGTATGTAAACTCACATAATAATTAATATTTTACAATTACATAGTGCATTTCATAATGAAACAAACTAAAACATTCCAAAAACCCATTAGAAATACCAGAGAAAACTATTCTAATTCTCTTCCTAGCTTCAAGGCCACCAACTGAACAGCTCTATATGGAAGTATCAAGTATCCAGGAGTAATATAAAGAAGATAAATGAAGCAGATAAATATGATTGAGACATTTCATACTAGGGTACCATGGAGAGACTCTTGTGAACTCGGTGAGCCTGTGGGGGATATGTCCTTGGGCATGAGCCAAAAGACATAACAGCAATATGGGACGCAAAAAAATTAGGCAGCTGGAGGATATGTAGGAGAGAGCGAGTGAAAAAAGCAACTCAATCAGAAAGCCCTAGACCACAAACAAGAGCTAGTGATACAACTCAACTGCTTGATATGCTGATCAAATAAACTGAATATGCCACTCTAAATGTAGCCTATAACTTGATTTAGCCATGACATCCCTTCCTTCAGCCATGCCGTTAAGTCCATAAAGAATATTAACTACCAGGGTACCAGGGAAAGATGATTACAATGACAATAAATTTGAAACTTTTAAGGTGAGGGATTGACTAAAAACTGAAGAACTGACAATAACACAAAAAGGAAAAAGGAGAGAAAAACAGACAGAGCGAAACAAGTTGGCGGAAATCTGAGATTTCCAGACATTACAAGTTTGCTGGCAGACTGGTTGATTTTCCTTTCAGTGATGGCAGTGATATTCCACTTACCTAGAAACCCACAGGTTTTAATGCGAAAAAAGTGTATGATCTTTTTCATCGATTTCAAATTCTCCTTTCTAGCAATGCTGCCACTTCAAAACCGGTTGAACAGAAGCCACTGATGTTTACAGAGTACAGACAACCATAGACAAGAAACCAACTCTGATTTTTTAATATATTATAAAAAGAAAACAACTGAGAGAGTGCTAATAATAAATTATAAATGTGGATCTAGGATAAGTGTAAAGCAATACACTAAAGGCATTATAGCAAAAATAAACAGATGAAGGTTTATTCATGAAACAGATGAGAAAAGTAAGAGAACAAACTTTTTTTCTTACAAAAAGGACATAAAAGTGTCAGAGGTTGAAGAAACGCCAATATTACAATAGTTGTATGAATGTTTACAAGGTACACAGTGCCTACTTCAAGTCACTGCATTTTTTCCAGCATCCTGAAAGCAGAACATCACCACATAGCCCAAGCCAGACTCTAGATATTATCCTCTACACTGCTCACATTCCATCTCCATACTCGCCTCCATCTCTCCGTGAAGAATATTCCATTTCTCCTTCTTTAGTCAGAGAGGCAGAGGGCACCTCCTAAGAAATCCTCTATGTAAGGAATGTGCAGAATGCCAGGATCTGTTTTTCATGCCCCTTTGTTTACCCAGTTGTTTGCCGAAGTTCCTGAGGAGCGTTAAGCACATCTAGTGTCTCAAGTGCTAGAACGGAAATATTTTATTTAATACTCGTTGCCTTTGCCTCCATTGGAGAAACACCAAGCTGATGCCAGTATATGATTTGGAAGGTCTGAGAATGTCAAAACATTACCAGCTGTAGGGCTGGGAGGGGAGTTGTCACTGATTCTTTATTTCTGGCTAACAAATCCTCTTGTGTTTTGGGCTCAAATGAGATTAGGTGATAGAGCCCGACATCGCAACATTGGCTCAACCGATGCTGTGAGTTTGGGGAGGCACAACCTGCTTATGTAACCATAACAGATGGACGGTGTGTTTTGGAAAACTATTTGAAAAAAATAGGTCCATTTGAAAACTGTCATTTTTGCAGTTCCATTTGGTGCCACTAGATTTAAGGTGCCACTGGTGCCACTAAAGATTTAGGCAATAAGAAAAAGCCATTTGTTTGACTGCAAAGACTAAAAGAGGCATAGAGTGAGTGATTAGACAGACAAAATACTTCCAGAGGCAAAGGTCAATCTGGACAAGCTAAAACTCACTCTTTCTGCACTTTGGTGTCACAGCGGTCTCTAAAACTTTCTGACAACTTAGTAGAAACCAAACAGGTGGTTCTACACATACACACACAAAAAAATAAACATTTTAGAAAAAAAAGCCACTTTGTTCCACTAGATTTGAGTGTAAGTCAGTTCACAGCCAAAATTAAATTCTATCATTATTTATTAACACTTGTGTCTTGAAAAACCTGTGTGACTTACTTTTTGTCCATGGAACACAAAAGGAGTTATTTGTAGCAGAATGTCCTTTGTTGTTGCTCTTTTCCACACAATGAATGTATATGGTGACCACTGATCTTCTAGGCAAAATTTTCAGCGAGTGACTAAAACTTCAGCCAATTCCTCACACAAAACTTTCACATTACTTCAGAAGATTTAGAAAATTATGCATATGTTGTTTGGACTACTATTATGATGGTTTTATTACATATTTTTGACAGCTCCTGGTCCGAATCCACTTTCATTATGGAAGAGAGCAGCATGGAGATTTTGCTAAATATCTAATTTTAGTTTTCCACAGAAGAAAGAAAGTCATGCGTGCTTGGGAATGACATGAAGGAATGTCATTCCCATGTAAAAAAAAATGATGACAAAATTTTCATTTTTAGATGAAGTACAGGCCCTCTGGAAACAATATTGCAATCTTATCCTACTAGTCATTCAATGAAACCACATTTGAGAAGAAACATGGCATGGGAAATAAGGTACAATACAGAGCCACATTAAACTTCATGAAATATCTACAAAAAATACAAACAAACAACTTTAAAAACAATTTCTCAGTTTACTTATGAAGGTAAAAACAGATAACGATTCAACCGAACTGTCTTACACTATTCACCATTCAATTAAAATCTCTTACCACAAGACTTCTGGGTAATGTCCATGAGGGAGGTCCAGGTGTACTTCTCCATCCCCAACTCACTCTGTGTACATGGCACAGTTTCCAGTTCATAAGACCCATGTCGTCGCCAATAGAACATTGTGCCTTACAATCCAAGTACAACTGATAAATCTAACACCACATCTCACTTGTAAAGATCAAGATGATGTTCTTCACACCTTGAACCAAACATCAATCTTTTAGATATTACTGCTCTTCATGTTTCTCCATATTACAGAATGCACTAAAACCTGAATGAGATCTCTTATGGAGAAAAGTTCTCAGAATACTGGATTTCTCTAAAGTTTCCAGGCAGGGTGCTTTGGACTTTGTGAGCCAGTATGTGAAGGGAAAAAAAGAGGGGGGGCTTGACCCACACATTACGCCAGACAAGCGATGCATTCATCCACATGTGAAGTGCATGCTGGGATGTGAGGGAGACTTGGACCTGTGACTTTTCAAAATGGCGAGAGATACAAAGCTGCCTTTTGAGATGTCCACCTACTTGTAGCCCACAAACTGCATGCATCTCAAAGTTATAGTATCATATAGAGCAGAAATCATGGTTCACAAACACTCAAGTCACAGTCAGGGATTTAGAGAATAATGGAGGACGTAAAACTTTTAAAAGCAGGTTTAGTGAGTTGAAAGTGAGAAAGGGTTAAGATAAAGATTAAGAGAATAGCTGCAAGAGTTCGTGAGTGCCCTCCAGAACCCCCGCAATTTCTAATTTTGCTCTAACAAATTAGAGAGTAGCATGGGAGAGTCTTAGCTGTTGGGATCCAACATTTCCAGCCATATGGTAGTGATTTGGAGCAGTCTGACGTGCAGGGGTTAGTTTTAATGACCAGGCTTCCAGTGGCATTCAAGCCAATACGCCGCAGTCTCAGACTCTGTCAGCTTAATCATTCGCTGGGACATGTACAAACAACAAAGCTCATTTGATCTTCACCAAGACATTTCTCTATACGAGCTGGTGTATGACAATGTCTTTTATATTTTAGCTTGTTTCATCTGGCTATTACATTAAATAATTACGGTCGAACTTTATTGCTGAGGCATACTAGATTTGTTTCTGCAATATGTTGCTCTGTTTGACTATTTAAATCATTTATCTGCAGTATTGTTGTTTACTTATGATTCTTAGTACACAAAAGGGTTTAAATAAAGACTAAGACTGTCAATCAATTAAAAAAATCTAATTATTTAATCAAATGAATCATATAATTTCACATATAAAAGAAACCAAAAGAAGATAACCGAAGATTTTAAAATGTGGCAGACAAAATCATTGAAGATACATTACAGAATCAGTCATTTATTTTTATTATGTCTTTATTAACCTATCTATGTCTATCTATCTGTTTGTCTTGTCTGTCTGTCTGTCTATCTACCTATCTATCTATCTATCTATCTATCTTTTGGATATAAATAAATAAATAAATTTAAAATGTAAAAATATAATATTAAAAATATGATCTTTTCATTAAAATTATTTAAATTCTTAATTATTTATATAAATTTTATAAATTTACATATTAAACATAATAAAAACACTTTTGCTACAGACACCCACTATCTATCTGCATTTGATGACACATTAGCACCCTGAGTGAGATACGTATGTAAGGAATAATTGACTTCGGTCCGTTGAATTATTAGAAAAATTATGCACACCCGAGGTGGTGATGCGGCTGTTACACCTCGGGTGTGCATTATTTTTCGAATAATTCAACGGGCCGAAGTCAATTATTCCGCTTATACTACAGTTGCCACACCTAAAGACATCGATCAGATTATATATTTCAAGGCATTCGTCCGGTTTTTCTACTTAAATCATTATTGTGAGTAGGATTATTTCTTCCGCATCTCATCCAACTCTCATTGCTAATTCCAAAACGTCATTTTAAACCTAGTAACGGAGGCTTGAGCCGTTGATAGCAGACTAATGCAGTTAAAACAGTTAATAATTAAGTTATGAGAGAGAGAGAGAGAGAGAGAGAGAGAGAGATTAACGTTACCTCTGTGAGTCTTTGCATCTCTCAAAAGTGTTCGACAGCAATGTCTCTAGTTATAGTGAAACTTTAAGTCCATTTTCTTCATGAACAGCGCCGTTGTTGTTACCTCGCTTGTGAGAAGTCATGTAGTTTTTAAGTTGTTAATCTATGTTAACATTACTGATAAAATCTTCAGAAGGGCTTTTCACACTTGTTGTTAACCCTGGTCATCCTAAACCCCGTCCTGGTTATCTGTAATCACGTTTCACATGCTCATACTATACTGGATTAACTGTTACCCTGGGTATTCATTAACAGACGTTCACACTGTACATTCCTAAACCGTTAACGTTCTTATTTGCATATTTGCGGTGTCACTGTCACTGATTGGACGAACAGCAGGCACCTGTTTACACGGTTTTCCGCGTCTTGCCAGTTATTAAAAACAATGTCTCAGCTTATGTCTTTAGATCAGCGAAGATTGAGGAACAGCTGATCATAGCTGTACAGGCAGGGATAGCCATTTTAAAATAAATTTAGTAGCAGAACTACTGCAAGCGATTTAGTGCTGAAATCCATTTATCCTTTGCTGAAACTTCTGCGTCTTCATGAAAGGTCATGGTTAGCATGGAGACGCCATGGAGCGAAGCTACAGAGTGCTTTGGAAAGAAGGAGAAAGCGTTAGCGTTTTAAACGTTTTATGTGAACGGCCTCATTAGAAAGAAAACAAGGAGCAAAGATGTGAATATGAATTTATTTTAAGTGTGGAGAGACTAACGTTATGTTTACTTGTACAGTAGCGCAAGAATAATGTTTCACACGCTTTCCGTCTTTTGATATTTCTTCTGCTGCAGTCACATGACGCGCGTTGACGTGACATGAGCCTCGCTGCTCATTTCTGATTGTGTCTGTGCCAAGCGTCCAGCAGCAACAAGCAAACACCGCTCGTTCACACCGAGCAAACTGCACCGCGATGCGGGGTAACACTGTGCTAACCCTGCTCAGGAGCAGTTTCATAACCGTAATGAACACCGCTTTCAAATTACAGGTGTGAAATGTCTTTACCCGTTAAAAGTGTTTAGAACGACGATAACTTAAGCGCAGTGTTAATGTAGCGCTAACAACATTAGCACTTATGTCTGTGAGGGAGAGAGAGCGGGAGAGATAGAGTATGTGCTTGCCATACATAATAAAACGTAATTTTGAGGCAAAAACATGGACATGATCTGTCGTTTTTATCCTTTTGTTTACTATATTTATTTGTTTGCCCAGTGTCGTTGTGGGTTTTGGTTATTTTGCTGTAAGACCTTTGAAATAACAGAAATCATTTGGCGAAGTGATATGGTCATGTAATGCGGTGCCTGGAACTACGTTCGCCGTGCATTTTCCTGAAAATAATTGCACACATTAGAACGTTCGTCAGCCAATCAGATTCAAGCATTCAAAGGCCCTGTATTATCAAATGTAATATAAAAGTATTTTAATTTGTTTAAAGGCTAATAGCTCATCACATACCATACCACATCCAACTTTTGTTTACAGCATTTTGCTGGTCATAATGCTATCTTCAGATCATGATACTCAGCATGAAAAGCATATGTTACCACCAGCATGTTGGCCACACATGAAAGAACACTGTGGTGTGACAGCTACTACAGTCAATTATAATAACTAGGCTAATCCTCTGATCTGTGATTCTCCTGACATTGTTTATCTTTGTTTAAAACACTAGCATTAGGACAGTCATGCACATGGTGAACAGGCCAGTCGACCTGAAACTAGTAATGGGCTTGGTTTGGAGGCTAGATGGCAAATTATTCAGCCAAGTGACAGTTCTCAAATAGACAAGACAGTTCCATGCAACAGTTCCTATTCAAAGCCAGGTAAACAAGTCTATATTACTGGTGTTCTTCAGCATAAATTCAAAAGCTTAGACTATATTTGACATTATTTTAAGAAATACCACTCAATAGCTTCACTGATAAACTGTGAGCTTCATAAAAGCCCCATTTGTTAGTTTGAAGTTTGGATTTAATAACCATGGCCCTGGACCTCACAGACGGAACATAAGAGGAATTTCCTTTGGATAGAAGAGTCACTTTGTTTCCACTGTAAAACTATTTTTATAGTTTATAGTTAAGGATTTCAAACTATTTATATTAGCCAAAAAGAATGTAAAATAATGGGGGGGGCGGCTATGAATGAAACTAGTTGCACATTAGTTCCTTTGGTCAAACAGTGCATGTAAACTCCTTTAGACAGGAGGGAAATTAATTTTACTTTTAATATTTAATAATATTAATACTGACCATCTAATTATAATTGTCACGATTTATAATTTGCAATCACTTCCCACTTTTGGTCAAATCAGCTGGTCTATCTAGTATCTGGATAAATAGATAATATAGAGTTTTCAAAGTTTTTCTATTTCTTATCACTGTGTCACCATTGCAACATATTTTTCTAACTTTTTCCATGTTTTTTTCCAACTAAATGCAATCTTTGTTGAAACAGAGCTGTTGACTGTTGAAACAGAATTAATCATATTTCCTTATGATAAACCAGTAAAGAGATCTGTCTGTCACAACATACTGTAAATATAATTTATCCCAAATCTAATACTGAGGAATGAGAGAAGCCAAGAGTGGCAGAAAATCTGGATTTAAATAGCCAAAAAGGGAAATAATCCTGTACAGACAGACAAACATACAGTAGCCTAATTACGAGTTAAACCAGACTATTTTCAGTTATCAAACATACAGTCCAGAAATCAGTTAACTATAACCATACAGTGTCTGACTATATTAGGGTCAGAATGTCCTACTGAAATTACTCAGGCATTACATCTTTTATCATACTTCTATGATGATTTTGCAACATCTTTAAAGTTTGATATCATTTATTCTCATTAAATGGAAAAGAGCGACTGGGACATGGACAGCAAAATTATATGACACGAGGGCGAGTAAATGAATACAGAATTAAGAATGAACTATCCCTTTAAGACATCCTCAAAATCTATCGCGTCAGCACGCTGTTTTTAGCCATAACTGCCACAAAGCAGCACCATATACAGGTACACCTTTTTATTTTATTTTAATTGCAGTCAGTAACACGTAAAACAAAATTCCACTTACTTAGTCGCAGACGAAGCCCAAGCCAGCTCTTGGGTGGCGATCCGTATCGATGCATTATGTGCTGTTAACCATGTGGCTTAATTTCCCAGTTCGGCGTGTTCATGTGCTGTCCTCAGTGATGAGACATCCGACCATAGCGTCCTCTGAGTATCAGCTGTAGAGCAGACATGAGCTCTGTCGCGTTGTTGGCAGTCCTCCAAAAACAAAGCGCCAGACAATTCACTTTAACCAAGTTTGATACTGTTGACATGTATATTTCATGTATAGTCTGTAATGGTCCTTCTAGTATAGCGCAAAACTATTATGTTTCTTTAAAATGTCTTATCTTTGTGCTTGAGTTACGTCGTCCAAAGCGGTTCACCTTGCGTGCGCTGCGGAGACACAAAAGGACCTGTAGACTGTGTCGTTGACGCACGAAGTTTTTGTCTCCTTTCTGGCCTCAGGGTTTACTGAAACTTAATTGAATTGTCAGAACGTGGCATATCCTCTTTCAAAGTCAACATGACATCTTTTTAGCACACACAGCTTTGTGTCATGTTTTTTTTTTTTAAGACATACAAAAAACTGTTGTCTCCATATGTTACCACCAGCAACTTCATTGTGTCTCACCTACCTTAAACACGCAGGCGTTTCCTCAACCTCCCCTCCCCATCCTCACTCGTCTATGGCAATCTGGACATTTCATTTTATCGTTCAGACATGACATTTAAAGGCGAAGGTTACATTTATGCTGCTCTCCATTAATATACATCTACTCAATTTACTGCCACTCATGTCTGCACTTGACACATGACTCTCAGTCTCTTAAGCTCTACTACAGTGGTGTATAGCATGCTACAGGTTTATTACCATGTATAAGTACCATGGTATTAAGTTAACATTGTGCTTCAAGGTACACTAACAAAAAGTGCAATTTGGACATTTACCAGTATCATGATATTCTTGAAACTCATGTTGTGTACCATGTGAAAATACCATGGTACATGAATTTCAGTAGGCCTTTCATGGCATATTTCAAATTTGCAAAAATTACAATATTGCCATGGTAAATCTCTAAAAATCTAAAAAAAAAAAACCAAAAAAAAAACTTTTTTTCAAGCAATAGTCTACAGATATATTGGCCAATATTGAACATTTTTAATTATCACCATCTGTCTGTAAGTGTTGGAAGCAGATTTTATTTTGACATATGCATATAATGCACATAAGCTCACATTAGTTTCCTGTCTTTATTTAGCAGTTCTGTCTAATAGAATTGTAAAACAAAAAAATATTATAGCTATTATTAGAAACAGAAAGCCAAGTGTTATACTTTCTTATATACCAGTGACATCCAGCAAATATGCATCTATATAAATTAAAGTATTCAAAAATCTTATAAATATTTACTTTAGTAATGTTTTTTAAAGATTAACAGTCAAAAAAGTGACATCACCACCCATGTTTGAGAATGACAACTTTTTATTTTCTATTTTTAGTGTTAAAAATGACATACAGTATACAAGGGTTCCTTACACTGTTTGCTTACATATGTTACAATCAGCTGTTAAATAAATATTAAAGGGGTCATATGATGCGATTTCAAGTTTTCCTTTCTCTTTGGAGTGTTACAAGCTGTTCGTGCATAGATAAGATCCCTGAAGTTACAAAGACTAAAATCTCAAACACAAAGAGATATTCTTTATAAAAGTTAAGACTCGTCCACGCAACGCCTCATTTAAACACGCCCCCACATATCTATGTCACTGTGTTGGAAGATTTGCATAACACCGCCCAAATGTTTACGCAAAGAAAGAAGACGTAACTTTTATTCTCGCTGTAGTATTGTTGCTGCCGCCGCCGCCATTTTGTGGAGTTTGTTTCCAAATACTGTATGGTAAGGGCGTAACATTTCCATCACATGCTTGAGGTATTTGGCCAATCACAACACACTGGATAGCTGGCCAATCAGAGCACACTGCGCTTTTCAGAATGAGTTTTGTAAAAATTGACGTGTGAGAGGAGCAACAATAATGTACGGCATGTGGGGAATAATGTGTTTTTTGAACCTTAAACCGCGTTAACACATTCCGTTACACCAAATACACCAAATAATGCATTTTTAGCATCGTCATATGACTCCTTTAAATTCTCAACATGAATCACATACAGACGTTCCTAAGAAATGTCTGGTCTCTATTCCAAAGGTGACTCAAGTGAGTTAAAATAATACTCTCTTCCCAGCCTACCCCCATCTCTTTTCATCTCTTTTAAGTACAAGCAAACCTGTTGCTTGCCAAGCCAGCCATATGTGGAGTATTAACCCTCTGCACCTCTTTCTCCCCCCCGTCTCCTCTACATTAAACACCTTGTACAGAAACCACAGTTTCTCAGACAGCCTGCAAAACAGATAATACTGTCTCGATGTTCTGTGCTAATACTCACCATCACTAGTATTTGGGTTCTTTCCTGACAGTCATTCCTGACAGAGTGCATCTGGAGAAAAGAGCTTATTCTGTCACTGATGCAAATAAAACCTCAGTGCTATCCATCACATTTTAGACAGTGAATCATGTGTATGGAATGTGAACATGTTGATGGTGTCTGGACCTTTGAGATGGACATTAGTGTTCCTGACTGGTGAGTTGTTAGGATTGGTGCCCTGAGCTGGTAAATACCAGACCTGGATGATCTATACCTGGGCTGTTTTGGATCAGATCCCATCGACGTGTAAAGGATCGCTCTTATCAGGTGTGACAAATCCCTAATCTATTCAGGTTGACAACAACTATGCTTTTATAAATTGGGTCTGTCAGACATTTCAGGGGAGGGAAATCTGTTGTTTTCTTGGTTTTAACCCTTATCCCACACCTGAACGTGGTCCATAATCTAAAACAGATTAAAACAGATTATCTTTGATAAAATGTGCACACAAATATATACATGCGGTCCTTACCGCCAAAGTAAACATGCTATGATCTCACTACCCTCATTCAGAGTAATAAATTAATACATTAATAAGGGTCTTGATGACATACTCATCATTATCATCCTCACATATGCTGTCTGTTGCAAATTATCACTGGCTTTTGTGAGCTGAACATGTGTGTCTTCTCAGACTCATGGCTAAATGTCTCTACAGGCTCTTAAGCTGATTAGCAGCTCAGCAGATTAATTCATTAGTTTGGAAATAGAATTAATACATTTAGGCCATTTTATCAGCATGGGAGACTGGGGCCAATTGCAGTTGTATTTCACATTTTTCTTAACTCGCTCACTAGAAAATATTCATCTTTAGGTGTTGGAAACATCCCAACAGTATTAAAATATTTATGCTGAAAAGACTTACAATTAAGTTATATTTAAAAAAAAACATATATGTATACTTTTTAACCATAAATGCTTGTCTTGCACTTGCTCAACTTCAAGTATTACTTTAGAAAGGTCTCATGTGACAGAAGTACCAACCCAGTGTTTACAAAGCAAATGTGCAAAGAAAGTCAAAAGGCCTTTACAAAAAAAGGTAAAACAACGATGTCGGATGATTTTGAAGTTGGAGGAGAAAATTAGATGAAGTTTTTTCGCACTAAAAGTGTGTGTGTGTGTGTGTGTGTGTGTGTGTGTGTGTGTGTGTGTAACTGTTTAGGACATTACTATTGTAATTATTTGAAATAAATTTCACTGAGAGTCACTGAATTTTTTTTTACTACAATATCACGATCAGACTTACTAGACATTTTAATGAAATAATGTTCCTTACATATTTCAAGACTCAATCTTTAAATCAACTCACACAATCTTTATTTTATAACTTGTTACATTTGCCGCCAACTATAGCTACCAGTGAGAGTGTAGTTGCGACAACATGTTGAATGAGAAAAACTGCAAGACAGGACTTGATTTTGTCCAATAGGAATTGATTAGAATCATCGTTGATTGCTAAATCTGAATTGGGTTCTGACATGTGACATTTTGCTGGAGGGGATGAATAATTGTCCCACCGTCGTGCTAGTACATACATCATCAGAGAAGAAAAGAGATGTCATTCTGAGGGGAAGTTAAAGATTTGGCAATTTTGATTTCATTTCTATCAGAATTCTCAGAAATTCTGACATCTAGTGTGTTATAATTCCTCCTGTCACAATTGCCTCCAGTCTCCCCTACTATTCAGCTCAACTGTTCATTTTTCTTCAAGGATAAATTTAGATACTTGAAATTGGAACTGTCTGCAGCATACAGCCAAAGTCTGCAGTCAGAGAGAGAAGAGAAAAAGAGAGAACCGCCTGAGGTCTTGATCAGATGGTTCTTAATCAGTTCCTTTCCTTCACTCCCCTGACTTGCCCTTTCCTTCAGGTTATTTCTTTAGTTTCCCATGCCTCATGTCCAGGCATGTGCAGAAGGGGGGCTTTGGGGGCTCAAGCCCCTGCCCTTTTTAAAAATTATTCATAAGTGCCCCTCTCAGACAAATAGCAATAATATTGTAGTCAATAAAACAAAATGCATTTGAATTATAATTAACTTGACAATGTGTACACAACGGTAACTAATCGCTCAAAAGTTGGAAAGTTCCTGTTTATTTGTACAAATCTGTCAATCTGAGGCGTTGCTATGGGTTGCGTGCGTTTTGCTTGAACGACTGATATTCCACAGTCTGTTCGGAAATAGGCTCTCAAGCCATATGGTTCTTTCAGTGAGTGGGTCGACAGAAGGAAAACAATAAACCAAACAATATTTTAAACATTTTTAATAAATAATCAAAGCTAGTGTGTCGATTTAATTACAAATCTATATATTATATATTTTAGAATATTACATAATTCACCAATGCCCGTTTGTCATGTATACCAACCAATCATGATCTGGCAGCGGTCATTTTCCGTTCTTATTCATAAATCGGTTGGAAATTACATGGGACAGACGAGCTTAGCCTATTTGTGGAGCGATCTGGAGCTGCGGTGTGTGTCATTTTATGAATCAAATTAAATCGCTGAGAAAATGGATGCTAAATGGCTACAAAAGCACTGCACAAAACCGAGTAGCGCCAAAAGTCGCAATAATGGTTATCAGTATTCATTTATGTATGATGCACCGTTTACTATTTCATTAAGCTATCATAGTTAATGAAGCCCAAGTGCCACCTTCAGGCCTCTTATGTGAAGTGTAGGCTGGCGAAATGGAAAGGACTTTATTATGTCACCAATTATGCAGCATTATGAAAGTGTCTCATCAAGCCTGCATTTGTTTGATCAAAAATGCAGAAAAAACTGTAATATTGTGAAATATTATTACAATTTAAAATAATGTTAATCTATTTTTATATACTTAAAAATATAATTTATTCCTATGATGCAAAGCTGAATTTTCAGCATCATTACTCCAGTCTTCATGATCCTTCAGAAATCATTCTAATATGCTGATTTATTATCAATATTGGAAACAGTTGTGCTGCTTATTTTTATTTATCTATTTATTTATTTATTATTTTACTTTATTTTATTTTTTGGAACCTGTGATACTTTTTTGGGGTTCATTGATAAATAAAAAATAAAAAGAACAGCATTTATTCAAAATAGATATGTTTTCTAACTATATCAATCTTTACTATCACTGTTTCTATCAATTTAGCAAATCTTTGCTGAATAAAAACTAATTTCTTAAAATAAAAAAATACTGACCTCAAGCTTTTCAACATATATTGTAACAAAAGTTATATTTTAAATAATTGCTGTGCTTTTTTAAAACTTTTTATTAATCAAAGAATCCTGAAAAAAGTATCACAGGTTTCCAACATTGATAATAAATCAGAATTGCATAAAATGTATTTTAAAGTATATTAAAAATTTGAGCAAATAAATGCAGGCTTGATGACCATAAGTGACTTCTTGCAAAAATATAAAATAGTAATGTATCCAAACTTTTGACCTTTGAGTAAATTTTTATACTTTCTCTACTCTTTTTCTTCCATATCCACCTCTGATACTCCATGAATAAGATATAACTATACAAGATAGAATCTATGGACATTATAACACTGCTATTGCGAAATCTGCACAATGCAATTAAACCTGATAAAGCAAGTTAAAGCAAACTAACAAGTACATGCATATTGGGCTAAACTGCTAAAGCATAAAACTATGTAAATCTTTTAATAATTAAATATACACAATGCATATATAGCTTAATGGATGTTTAGCTTATGAAATGACAATTCTGAGTTCTGCAGACACAAATTTTCAGTGTAGGCCTGGCTATGACTAAAGTATAATCTTTGGGTTTACGTTTGATTTTGGTACGTATGCATCTACTCCCCTCTGGTGGTACAATCTAGTAAATAGAGAACTGTTTGACAGACTGTGAGAGTGATTTTGCCATCACATGAAATCTACAGACTGAAATTCAGAGTCACCTGGGCCTTTACGCTTCATCTCTGCAGCTTTCCTGGTGACAGGAGCTGTTAACACTTGCGTGTGAGAGTGAGTGTGCTGTCAGATATCCCTCTGGGCTCACGCTGTCAGATTTCATTCCCTCAGGCACAAATATACTGAGTTCAGTGTATCCAGCCTGCAGGCTATCATCAACAGAGAAAGCACAGTGGGTTTGAAGTTAGCCAGTTGCAGCTGAATTACAGGTTCATATTTATGTGGGAGGGGGTTGATCCTCAAGAATCATAAAAACCTGAAATCACCTGCATTGTGGGGACCAGCCAACATTTCTCACAAGGAAAACTGCTTTATGATCATACTAAATAATGTTGTAATGAAAATGTACAAATGCAGAAAGGTTTTGTTCCACGTCGTTCCTAACAATGCCCCGTAGCTGTTATAAATTCACTATAATCCACGGCTTCTTGAGGCTTATTGCTTTATTTTACCTTTCAGGATTACACATTAGTTGTTTTCAGGATAAATAGAAAGTAGAAAAGAACAGCATTTACTTGAAATAGAACATTTTTAGAACATTTTTGTTTAATGTTTTAAATTAAATAGAAAGTCTTTAATGTCACTTCTGATCAATTTAATGTGTCTTTGTCATTTCTTGACCCCAAACTTTTCAAAAGTGTAAATATAATTGGCTCAAATCAAAATGGAAAAATCTAATCAAAATGGAAAGTAACCACCATAAAAGAAAATAAATGAGTAAGTAAAAAATGTGATGGTTGGGGTCTTTGGGAATTTTTAAATGCCTCCAATTTTTTGTAATTTATCGTCGATAGTTCATATATATCAATCGATATTGGATATTTAATAGTGAATGCTCATTTGTGTGACTTACTGAACTAAGAGTAATGGTTATCTCTGTGATTAAATTATATAGCACCCTACAATTTTTGCTGTGACAAGTAGCTTAACAATGTTGAAGAAAAAAGATCAACTAGCGACTATAAATAGCCTCCCACTTATTTGAATGTATGTGTGAATTCCATGTGCTGTTTTCTAGTTAATAGATACAGCACATGTAAAGCATACGTGTGCCACCCATCCACCCACACACACACACACACACACACACACAAACACACAGTTGCTCTTTGGTTTGAAAAGCTGCTGTACATTAATTTTAGCATTCCACTCTATCCACTCTCCACATTATATCACTTCACAGCAATAAACCTTATCTTGATCACTTCTTGAGCAATTATGGACAATTTAAACTTCACCCGGGACTTCTGTCTACATACCACACATTCTAATTAACATTTAAAATAACCTCTAAGCCCGACGGCTACATTTTTCGCCACCTGCTTCCTGATCGGATTTGACTTTGTATAGAGATAAAGCCTAGACAGAGCACACCATGGACACAAATCAATTTCCAATCCTCCCACCTGAAAAACACTTTATAGATTAGTCCACAGGCATGGGTCTTTCTTAGGCTGACCCCCGCTCATTACAAAGCTAACTATTGGATTTAGCCTCATTAAGACAGGGCCACATGCCAGAGTGCCCCCAACTGAGGTCAGCAGTTTCTTATCTCTCCTTAGACACAGTTAAAAGAAGCGAAGATAACAATGGTGAATTCGCTCACAGTTACAGTAGCCCTGCTGAAACCTCCTACATTGAAGCTTTGTGTATTTTTAGTCGTACTGTAGCATATGCTGCTGAGAAGCTGAATGACCATTCTGGAACGATCCAGAATCAAGCATTCCACTCACATCCACATGCAGAAGTCTAAAAGTGAATAAATGGATGATGGCCTCTAAAGATCTGCAGACTTCTAAGGTGCCTACAGGAGCTCCATCGCTCACAGTTCTCATTTCGGTTGCCCCTCCAGACTGATTGCATTACGGCGGAGCTCTCATCCATCGCAATAAGAGGGAATAATGAATGCCGGATTCCATAGCGCGGGTGTTATGACATGTCCGTGAGGGCTTCTTCTTTTTTTTTTACTTTGTTCAGGATTTAGTTCATGTTGTTAAAGAAAGTAAACTAAACTAAAATGGTCTAATTTTTGTCCATGACAAACTAGCTTTAGCAATCTGACTGAAGTATACTAACTAGGGCTGTCAATAGATTACAAATTTAAATCGCCCTTTTGTGTGATTAATCGCGATTAATCGCACACTTATCATGAAATTAAGCATATACCATTTATCTTGCTTATTATGTTGATTTTGTCATTATTTACTATATTCAGCAAAGTAAACCAGAAGATTGAAGGGTGATTCTCACAAAACTGTATTTTCTGCAAGCTTATTTCAAGATAAATTTTGATATCATTTAAAAAAAGGACACTTGGGAGACTCCAAAAGGACACCAAAGAACCAAATGATATAAGAAGTTCATATAATTGATACATTTGTGCACACTGACTAAACACAGCAACATACACAAGACAAATCAAAACATTATCCAAAATGTGCGTGGAAACAATGTGAATGTACTGATATGTGTCTGTGCATGAATACACCATATGATCTGTGCGTCAAGAGCGCTCAAACACAGTGTATCAGACTCACGCGTGCTTACGACTCCTGTACATCACCGCAGTCGTCTTTACCTTGATTGCAATCCTCAACCATCAAAACTCAAACATCAAAAGAAGCTGGTTTGCTTTATCCAGCCGAGAAAACGTAGTTTGCATATCATACAGTGGTGGGATGTTTTGACGTTACGTTCAGTCTGTATTTCACAATGTGCAACGCGTGAGTGAGCTCTCGCGCTCTTCAGAAACAATCACAGAGCTTGTGTTTTAAAGCGAAACACACTGGAATTAATAATTCACTGAAAACGCAACGTGGATATCTATTCTCTCCGCCATCTCTTATGTAATCAGCCTGGTTTTCTTTACATTAGCCCTGTTTTGGACTGATTGCTTGAATGGATTCGCTTGCCGGATCACTGGACTGAAAACTTTCCCGGAGTTTAGCGGCTTAAAATGATCTGATTGCAAACAGAGAAGCGAAATCAGGAAAAAAATGTTTTGAATAGAAATTGTGTTTCAGTAATTTTGCATTAATTGCGTTAAATTATTTTAACGCGTTAAATGTTTTGAATTAATCGCATGCGTTTAATGTTGACAGCTCTAATACTAACCCTTTGGACACTAGTGCCATATTAGTGTCATATTGTACCACTATTTTAAAAGTTTCAGTCATATGTCAAATTACCGCCTCTGGTTGAGATAATGTTTCTGCATCACACTGTTTAGGATGCTCTATAAGTTTTGTAGAGATGCACAATATATCTATACAAATATCAGTTATCAGTCGATATTAGAGATTGTTTTAGTTTATATATTTTGGTCGATATTCAATACATCGGCTGATACTGGAAAATTCTTAAAACAGTAATAATTTATTTTTAATCTAGATAAATAAAATATATTCAGAATCAGTAAATATATACTGCTTTGTAATAATTGTAATTTATTTACTATATAATACGATTTCAGAGGAATCAATGTTTTACTAATAATTCTCTCTGTAAATTAAGGCTGGATAAGAGAAAGTATAATATCACGTAAAAATTATACCCTCACCTTTACCATACATGTCTAACATCTAAAAATAAGCTAATAACATATACAGAAGCTGAGAACACGAGGAGCATTCAGGAGGTCATTTGTTTCCAAACACATACAAAATTACCTCCAACACATTAGCATTCCTTACATCTAGTGCTACATAATTTCATTACTTCAAACCTGCCCAGTGAGTATTACTGCTAGACTCTTTGACAAGAGGATGAAAAATAAACACAATTTGCTTTCAATAAAACAATCCATGCAGAAAGAGCCTGTGTCCAAAACAGAAATTGACAGCTATGGACTCATGAAGTGGGCTTGTCCCAGTCGATTGCTTTGTCATTAAATTCATTCACTTATGTGAATTTATGTGGTAACTTATGGCCCATTTAACATTAGAACGCAATTTCAGGTCTCTGCATTAACACAAAGCATTGTGAATTCTCCCAGAGTGTCATTACATTGTGTTAGTAAATCTATCTAGATGATTGGCAGACTAAAGGGAGTACGACTTCACTCGCTGACTTTAACAAAGACTTAAGAGTGATGGTCTGGACAGATATATAAAACAGCTGTGAAATCCTCTATAGTCGAAGCGATCCTCCTTCCCTCAACCTATCCTTTAATCTTCCTCTCTGTATCTCTGTTTGGTGTGTCACGGCTGTGCAGGTCAGGACATAGACTGATAGCTAATGAGTCCTTTCTGCATTAGTTGTTTTCTCATCTGGAAACAAGACACCCAAGGCTGTAGATCACAGCTTAACTCTAGCATACACTGACATCCATCTTACACTACAGTTTTGGATGGCCTGAAGCCAATGGCCATTCGTGACCCACCACCATAGCGTTCTTTCCTATCTGTATCATTTGTCTTCATTGATAAGCACTGCAGATGGCTGAGCATGAAAATGGGATTTGTGTGAATACACAATGAGAGATTCAGAAACATCTTTATATTTGACAGTAAATAATTATGTAAATCCACACATGATCATGTACATTAGCAACTGGTGTTAAATGCTGTATTATGCAGAGTTATAATGCCATCCAAGCGCAAGCAAAGATGTATTGATCACCAGAATAATGGTGACACATTCCCTCTTTAGGAAGACTAATATGAAATAAACATTTCCATTATGGTCACTTGTTTTAGAGGGAAAAAGTTGAAGAATCTCCTTAGGAGAATAATATATGGGCCTACAAAATATGTTATAATATGATGAATCTTCAGTTGAATAGCTTAAAATTACCTTTAAAGTAACTGGAGGTTTTACAATAGTGGTTTATGTCTAAAGGACCACTATTATATCTAAATGGATTCTGAGTAATATTAATATAATTGGCAAAATTATCAAGTAAAAATAAATAAAAACATTTAGACAGAATGTTGGCCCATTACCGTATTTACTTTCTTTAGGCCAGTACAGACTCATCTTTCAGAATGTGTTATGCCACAGAGATACGATTAATCATTCTGTCAGTGGGCATTAGACTCTGTGTCTGTTTCTAAACAAACACTGAATCAAACCAGAGCCTCTTTTACTATCTAGAGCTCTGAAAAGTGTATTTAGATTACTTGCAAAAAGAGAACAGGCCACTAAAAAAGAAAAATAATAATAAAGGAGGTGAATATATCTTGAAACTATTAGAAGGAACACCAGTGAAATCTCAAATGTCATATATGGGAATTTCAAGAATATGCTTGAAAAAAAATTCAACAGCCAAAATATCAGTAAAATGACAAGAAAAGGATCAAATTCATGGCAGGCTGTTTTAAATGTGCTTTAGGTAAGAAGTGGAACTAATACAGATGGGCATGTTCAACTAGGATGGGTCTATGGATGAGCCTTTGTATGTCTGAAATATTTTATCTTCAATAGTATCTGATAGTTATCTGAAATATATTATCTTCAAAAAAAGACAATTATGAGATAAAAATAAATTAAATTCATAGTAATGTGATTAATGATTTTATGTCAAAATTATGACAAAGTGTTTTTAATCTCATAATTAAATCTTAGTATCTCATAATTTCATATTTTTATTATAACTGTCAATTTCCAATTTTATCATAACTGTATTTTTATTTCAACATTTTATCTCCCAATTATGATGAGACCTTTATAATTATGATGTACAAAATAATAATAAAAAAAAATTGTTGTGTGGCAGAAATGAACTTCCATAGGTCCATGATCTCATAAAGCTGCTCGGCATTGCAGTTTAGTTTCACACTTTACAATTGAAACTGAAGTGCTAAAACACTTGTAGTAAAAATAAATGTATGTATAAACACACGGCTAAAACATTTAGACAGGAAATCATTATTCATTATTCTGAAGTTTTGAATTAAACAGTTTCATCCTTGCAAGCTAAAAATAATGTTGAATTCAGAATTCAGGAAAAACTCCCATACAACAACAAATTTTCTTCCCATACAACAAAGTGAATGGTGACTGTGACTGTTGATTGAGTTTTTCTGTGAACAAAAACTTTTTTTCAGACTGTTTCACATACAGAGTGGTCATATGTATTCAGAAAACTTTATGGTGTTTTTTTTTCCTTTTTGCATTTTGATGGCCACTGGCCCCGGCCCCTATTCACTTTCACTATGGACAAAAATCAACTTAGATATTCTAAAAAAAACTTTTTCTTTGGTATTACAAAAGTTAAATGATGAGAAAATGGTGAGAGAAATGTAGATTTGGGGTGAAATCCATTAGATTCATTAGATTGAACTATGTCAATATAGCATCTTTGAATCTTGAGAAGGTGACACATGCATTGCCCTCCTTCGGAATTTGCACCTTATTAGCATCCCAACTGTTCTGACACCCTAACATGGGCAGAGAGATTAATTTAGTTTTTGGAAAGGAAGACGGTGGAGTCTAAATTATAATAAAGCGAAGAGCAGAAATACTGCATGAACATGGATTAAATTTCTACTTTTATTTCTAATCAGCTACTACACCGCCTCTATTTCTTTCAAGCTATTGAGTGAAGATAGGCCCACATTATAGGCTTGCAATGTTTGCAGATTTTGCCAGTACCATTATAGTAACATTGTTGTGAAATTATCTTCAATAAGACAGCAGAAACCACTGAAGAATTAAAACACAGCCCGTCTACTACATTACTGACCTAACCTGCCATGTTCATGTACTGTAACTCCCACAGGTGATTCAACAATCTGGATGTACTGCGTGGGAAACTACAGATTACTTCCTGTTGAATGAAAACCCATGCATACTGATTCAGTGCATCAGGATGGATACTAATCAAGTTATCCCAGGCGAGCATGCGGGGAGTGAATACAGTAAATCTGAGCCAGGGTCATATAGAGACCATTATCATGCTTCAAAGTCAAACTGAGGAAATGTGGGATCAAGCATTTTGATGTTGCAGGATGTTTTCCATCAAGAATTTTAACAAGAATAAATTAAACTTCATTACATAGACCAAGATCACATAGCCCTATATATATATATATATATATATATATATATATATACACACACAGTATATATATATATATATATATATACAGGTATATATATAAAACGGTTAGTTCCATTCCTTGATTATGATTGGTCAGCAGCTGTGTTTAGACAAGAGACTTTGGTTTTATTCACGATACAGTACGGCTATGACAGCTTCACCCAACGGTTCTGTGTATCACCAAAGACTATAGAATACCCAAGACGTGTCACTCATATAGTTTTGAATGGGGAAAAATGCAACGCTTAATATGGCCACTCAATCGCAGGAAGCCCCACCTTTTGAATGAAAGAGCCAATCGCTAACCGGTAAAGTCAGCGCATCACTGCAGCTGCCTAGAAGTCCCGGTTGCTATAGAAACAGTTCTGAGACGCACTGCGCATGCGCTGATCTAGCCTGAGAAATAAGCTTTTTATAACGCTATTTTAGCAAAACAAACAACATTTATGACACAGTTGTTGTCCAATTTCATTGGTGATTTCAAATATGAAATGTAATCGCAAGCTTAGTGAACAGTTTTGGAGAATTTGATGTTTCCCCATACAAAGTGATAGGAGCTGCACTTGGATGCCTGAGAGGCGTTTCAAAGATGGCCGCCAAGTGACATGACTTGACTTTGGTATCACTGAACAACACCCTTAGCAACCACCCTTAGCAACATAAGCAATCAATAATATAACATCAAAACTGTTTCATGTATTATGTATTTCGGCAGATTTAACTGTTTGTTATTTATTTAATGAAGTATGAGTGACCCCTGCTGGCCTTATGTTGCATCTTTAATCTTTCATTTTGAGACCCCCGCCTTTCCCCTGTCTAATAAACCCTTCTCATGTGGAGATATGTTGATGTGTGTGGCGTGCGTCTGTGTGGAAGCCTTCAGTTTCCGAAGTGAGGAGGAAATAGTACTGTATTTATTAGTTTTCTGTTTCAGGTATGATTCGTCTATATGTCCATCAGTTTACACTGTAATGACGCTTGCAAACTCGCGCTGTGCCGCGAATCGGTCTGTTTTAAACTAAAATACGGAAAACAGAGGTTTTCTCTTGCTGAGAGATAAGCAGATGTATTTTTGTGTGAGAAAATATCATATGGTGTTAAACTGACAGTAATCAAAAAAGCCCATGGACATGTTATTGCTGACAGGATACATTCGGTAAGGCAAACGCAAAAAAACAAACAAACAAAAAAAAACAATCATGATATTATCTGTCAGAAACGTTATCAACGCTGTCAAAAACAGTAGCATTTAACACTAGTACACAGATCTGTAGAACAAGTAGGTTACAGAATGAAATGAAATGCCTATGCAAACACTAGCCATGAAAATTCTCTGTTATGTCATTCATAATAGTAGTTAAATTTTCACAAAGTCATGCTAAAAACATTCATAAGAGCACTAGACAAAGTTATCATCTATACAGCAATGATTATTAATAAAAACGATTAACAGTAATATGTATTGTTGCATGAATAATAAGCAACTGATAAAATTATCCACCCCATAGTAAAGTATTAACAAATTGTAATGCAATAAATAGGGCATGATTTAAAACTGATAATCCCTCCAAAACAGAGAAAATATCTTTCACAAACATCTACATGCCTGTCTCTTTTAAAGTGTTTATAGTGTATATAATGAGTGGTATTTGTAGGGGTTATTATAGCACAATTCTATTATAGACCTCACTAATTTTCAAAACCTGGCTACTGCCATGCACACAGTATGTACAGTATAGATAGAACACTAGTTTTGTAACACTAAATATATTTACTGTCACTTTTGATCAATTTAATGCATCCTTGTTGAATAAATTGTATTCATTTCTAGTATTGAATGGTAGTGAATATATTCCAAATCAGCATATTAGAATGATTTCTGAAGGATCATGTGACACTGAAGACTGGAATAATCATCACAATAAATAAATGACACTTTAATCAAATAATCAAACAGAAAACAGTTCTTTTAAATTGTAATAATATTCCCAATATTACTGTTTTTACTGTATTTTTGATCAAATAAATGCAGCTTTGGTAACATTTGGTAAGCATGCTGTAAGAAACTTCTTGCAAAAACTGAGAAATACTTAATGACAGTTTTATGCAATATTCAAATTCCTTAGTGAAAGAATCCCTATAAATACTTATAATTTGATGGTTTGACTGAAAAAAAGTGTAATGGCTCCAGCTGTGCTTTTCAGAGATGATTTTCACTTCTCAAAATAATCACCTGTTTCAGAGCATCTCTCGCAGAATGGAATAGCTGAAATGAGTTCTCCAGAGACCGGCTATTTTTCTCCATCTCTTGGTAGAGACAGTCACAGGTTGCAGCTGAGGCCCCACACTGTTTGCATATGAAATATTCATCTGTGTTCTAGGCCTCCACGGAAGGAGCCGATAAGCCTGTTCCAAGCAGATGCTCCCTTAAGGAATATGAGCAGGAACAAGCATTCTGTTTTGTTTTTTTCTTCAAAGTTTTCACACTCTGCCTATGATTGTTTGACTATGTTATTGCTTACTGGCTTTTCCTTATTTCTGTAGACGTGTTTGATTTGGTTAAGTTTGGAGGAGGAAAGAGGCAAATAAGATAATTGTGGTGCCATGAATCACCTATTGCAAATAGCTCTCACCCTATTAAAACATTTTGGATGCATGTTGATTTAAAGCAACAGCACATAAATGGTTATCTAAGTAAATGTTAAAGGGGATAAAAAGTTCTAAATAAAATAAAATAAAATATTAACTTCCAGATAATTTTTAACACATATATTTTTATTTGTCACAGCATGAATAGGTCTTTATATATGAAAATATATAGCTGTCTTTACATTTTAGGGGACCCTCGCAAGAAGATCTGTATTTTGGGGTTCATACCAGCATAATAAGTTATTGAAAATGCTACATGCTACTGTATATGAAAGCTTTATTTTTTAAAAGTGCAGAACAAGCAAAGTCAATTATGACAAACTTTCCCACTTCACAAAACTTCCCACTTTCTAGTAATTCAATCTACCTAAAAAACCATTAAAAACCAAATGGTTAACCAAAGTCATTATTTGAAATTTTCTCTCCCATTTTCCATTTGTCTTTATTATAAAGAATCAAACTTGGATAGTACCAAATGTAATGACAAGGAAAATATCAATTATAAATCTGTACCTCTCTTAAGAAGATATGAGGGAACATTTAATCTCACTTTTTTGCTTGCACAGGAAGATTGTGACTTCAGGTCACCTTCCATGAAACCACAATATGGTTCAGCTTTTATAGTCCCATGAACATTACTCATCCTTGGTGAAAACCTAAGAGGTTTTCAATTGAATGCAGTGACTTCGAATGAGAAAAGCAAACCCTCTTTAATGTATTCTCAATTCAGCACTCTCTTAGTAACACAAACGCTTCAAGTTCTCTATGCGCAAAGAAAAGCTTTGTAGATGGAAACATAAAAGTTTTAGGCAGAGCGGCAGTGAGGCCATGTCCTTGCTACACTCTCCCTTCTACTTTCTTGGTAAATTTTTAATAAAGGATTTTTACTACACATCTTGTCTTCTTTAGAAACTGAGACAGTTTTGAAGTGCAGTTCTCCTAAATGTTCTCCTAACATTCACAAAGATTTAATTTTACTTGTCACTGTAAACTATGCATTAGACAATGATCACACAATTCAAGCATCAGTTGTCAGAAAAACAGCTTCTAGTGTTTTGCATAACCATTGGAGGTCATATATAATAGCATATAAATACACATTACTGTTCAAAAGATTGGAGTCAAATTGTGCTTTGAAAAAACTGATACTTGATATCTATGATATATATGATGATATATACTGTATATATATTAATTAGTGCTCTTAGTATTATTTAAGTTACCTTAAATGTAAAATAATAATAAAAAATAAAAATAATAATGTAATAATAAATGCATTGAATATGCAATACATAAATTAAATACTAAATATGTGTAAGAAACATGTGAGAACAAAATCTATTTAAATCCTAAATGAAACTGCCAACATTCATGTAAAACCTCAGCTGCCCTATGGATCATCAACTGACAAGAGTCAGCTGAAACAGAAATGTACCACTAACCATGATGGAATATTTTATTAATAGAGTAAAAAAATAAATGACCCCTGTTTTGTGATATTGATGTTTCTTGGAGTGCATGGGCCCAAGAAATTAGATCCCCCTCAAGGATCTCGCTCACCATTATTCAACCAAAAATGCATCATCAGGCAATCAATAGCTACTAAAAAACATTCATATCACACAACTTGGCTGTAGTATCAAAGAAAACCTTTACAAGAACACAAGAGGAGAAGGCAAGTACTCCGTTAAACTAAATAATATAAACTTTGGGGAATGTAGTCTATAACAAAAAGCCTCTAGCAAATTCAGGGTCAAGAAAGGGAGAGGAGCAGTGGACGGGAGGAGGAGCTCTCCTTTTCCCTATCCGATGTGAGAATAATTGGAGAAGGGAGGAACAAGGGGAGGGGATTGGACAAAAACTGGCTTGGGGACAAAAATCTCCAAGACCTGTGTTTGAACAGTAGCTGAGAGGAAGATCTAGGCGTAATGTGACGCAGCACTTTGGCTCCCAGAGCACCTGGGGGTACTATTGCTTCATCAAGCCCCCTTCCCACACAATCACACGCCCTCATGCGAACATCCAAGAGTTACAGAAAGGGACCTAGAAGTAGTTGCATCTATTTTTGATGTGCTACGACCATCGTTTGTCTACTCCTCCTCGTCCTAGATGATAAAGGGACAGAACACTTGGGATTTGGGCTCACAGAATGAGTGCCATCGCCACCGAGGACCAGGACATGTTCTGTGAGAAGGCAGTGGCCCTCATCGTTGACCTCTGCCTGGATGACAGCCCTCTCCTGAACTCGGAAACCTGTCAGGATTTCCTCGTGCTTCTGACTAATGAAAACCCCAACATCTCCAGCTCAGGTAAGTTTCCTGCTGTGTTTGATGGGAAGCTTGTTTGTTGGGGGTGACGTGGGTGGAGGACGTGCTTATGTTTATGCGTGAAAGTGAGGCAGGACTTCAAAGGATGGTGACCTTTTAGATATGCCCACTTTCTGCGATTAAAACCGAGCTAACAGACTTTTCTGTAAGTTCTGTATAAATAATGAATTGCCATTAGTTACCTGCACTTTTTTATTTGCCTAATGAGCCTGCTTGTGTTTGATGTTGTTCTCCTCTAAATGAAGGATGCTAGTCTTTGGATATTTAGATAATTTGTAACTGTGGCACCTCCTTTTCCCCCCTGTCTAATGACAAGTGCACAATTAAGCTTTGGTTGGAGAAATTTCATTGATGTGCTCCATAGAAAGATGGATGCGAGTGTCTTTCAACGCACTGCTCCAGACTATATGTTCATGGCAGTCACGCAAGGTAAAATTGACATGAAATTGAATTCTGGACACAAGATCGAAGCAGCTGTGATATCTCTGAGTTGGCAGGTGATAGGAATGTCTAAAGCAATACAAATTATAATGAATTCCCAATCTGGCGGACTGCCATGGAGGAAGACGCAGAATCTAATTGTCACTCTGAGTTTCTGTCACGGGAGAAATCAAATAAACCACTGCAGGCCCTGACCTGCATCATGTCCCCGAACCACTGGGATAGTGAATGCCACTGTGTGTTATCCACAAATAAACATGAATCACCACTGACGCCACAGAAAAGCACTAATGCCAGCTCTTTAATAATGCTCAGTTACTTCTGAAGTCACTTTAAACTGACATTTATATATTGGAGGAAGCATAATAAATAATCCACAATCTCTAACCTGTAATCCAGTGCAAATCTGCCTATATTTTACATGTATTATTGCTACTTTAGGTGCAACTACAGCAACCGACACATAAAACAATCATTGACATACAGTACTATATTAGTTCTCAACTGGTGTGTAACAGATCATAGTCCAGAAAAAAATCTAAATGAAAGTAATAAAACGGCACAAAAAAATACATATTTTATACATGTATATAATAATAAAATATAAAATATGATTTAGATTTAAATAAAAATTTATAAAATATATAAAATAATTTTTTGAAATTATTAATTAATCTTTAATTTCTTAAGTAAATATTTGGTCATTTGTATTTTGTTTTTTAAATATTATATAAATATAAATTACAAGTCACGTAATTGTGAATAGTTAACACAGCAAAATAAGTAAACTTAAATAAGAGAAAATGCTCCATATATATTTTTTTTCAACTTTGTTTTTTTATTCATTTTGTTACAAAACCCCCATGAACATTACAGAATATCAAATTATATATCATTACAGAGTAGACTTTCCAAAAATGCTCAGATTTTACTTGTTGCTGATGTTAAAATGTATCCAATCAAATCATATTTTGACACTAAAAAGTTAGCCAAATGAGATTCCAACACAAACATGCTGAAAACCATGGACAACCATAAAAAGACAACTACTCAAGAAAAGAGAAAATAACCTCTATTAAATACCCATTAGACTTCGTACTGCTTTGGATTGCCACTTGATGTCCAATTTAAAAATCACAAAACCAATTCTCTGTACTACTTTTTCCATGAGTAATGCTACAGCTAAAAAAAAAAAAACAGCTCATAATGTCATAAAGTCATAATGATTGAGCTCTAATTAGGACGGAAGCACTGAGTGTGTGAAGGGGAGATGCCTGCTGACTTGACTAGCGGTAGAGGGAGGCTCTGGAACCTGCAGTCCACAGGCAGTAATGCTAGATGAATGGAGGACTGCTGCTGGCCTCCGCAACCCCATGGCGAGAGCTGCACCCAGCCTGCCAAAAAGCAAAGGTCATGCATCAGGAGAGCCAGGTGGTGCAGCACTCATGCAATGCCAAAACCCAACACGATAGAGCAGCACTGAGAACATAACAGAGGAGGGCACTGATCAGCACTCTGCAGTTTGTTGCTAATTGTTTGAAGCAATTGTCCAACATCCCTCTTGAATAGATCTCAAGTGGAAGAGCATGTGTTACTGCAGCTGCACTGTAGTAAAGAGCATCACTTTTTATTAGGAATTCATGGAATGCTTGTGTTAAAGTCATGCCTCGGTTTTCTCATGAATGAATATTTCAAAGATGTCAGATCTAAACGTAACAAAAAAGCAATTTGTTTAATAATTCAGGTTTGCCTCCCACACTTCAAAGAATCTTTCTATATTTCACTTTGTCTCAAAGAATGTGTACACGGGCCTGGATGCTTTCAAGCCTGCATGACACTTTATGCTCTTATAAAAACACTTTAGGCCATCTTTGTAAAGGAGCTACCCTATTCATAAGCAGCTCAATGAGTCGGTTCTTTTTAGTGAATCAAACACAGACAGCTAACATATCGTAAGAATTACAGTAGTTATTTGTTTAGATTACATTTACATCAAAATTATCTATTAATTTAGTATTATTAATGTAAGCTACAGTCATGGCCAAAAATATCGGCACCCTTGGTAAATATGATCAAAGAAGGCTGTGAAAATGAATCTGCATTGTTAATCCTTTTGATCTTTTATTTTAAAAAATCACAAAAATCTAACCTTTCTTTGGACAATAATAATTTAAAATGGGGGGAAATATCATTATGAAATAAATGTTTTTCTCTAATACACATTAGCCACAATTAACGACACCCTTTTATTCAATACTTTTTGAAACCTCCATTTGCCAGTTTAACAGCTCTAAATTTTCTCCTATAATGCCTGATGAGGTTAGAGAACACCTGACAAGAGATCAGAGACCATTCCTTCATCCAGAATCTCTCCAGATCCTTCAGATTCACAGCTCCATGACGGTGCTTCTTCTCTTCAGTTCACCTCACTCATTTTCTACAGGGTTCAGGTCAGAGGACTGGAATGGCCATAGCAGAAGCTTGGTTTTGTTCTCAGTGACCCATTTTTGTGTTGTTTTTGAGGTTGTGTTTGGATTATTGTACAGTTGGAAGATCCAAACATGGCCCATTATAAGATTTCTAACAGAGTCAGTCACTTGTTGTTTTTTTATCTGTTGGTATTTGATAGAATCCATGATGCCATGTGTCTAAACAAGATGTCCAGGACCTCCAGCAGAAATATAGGCCCACAACATTAAAAATACAGCAGTATATTTTAGTGTACACATGGGGTACTTTTTATCCCCGTGTTCACCAAACCCATCTTGAGTGTTTGTTGCTAAAAAGCTAATTTTTTTAGTTTCATCTGATCATAGAAGCCAGTCCCATTTGAAGTTCCAGTCGTGTCTGACAACTGAATATGCTGGAGTTTGTTTTTGGATGAGTGAGGAGAATTTTTCTTGAAACCCTCCCGAACTACACGTGGTGATGTAGGTGCTGTTTGACAAGTTTTTTTTAAGGTTTTCTGACCCAGAGACACAACTATTTTCTGCAATTCTCCAGCTGTGGTCCTTGGAGAGTCTTTGGCCACTCAAACTCTCCTTCTCACCGTGCATTAGGACGATATAGACACATGTCCTCTTCCAGGCAGATTCATAACTTTTTATGTTGATTGGAAATTCTTAATTGTTGCCCTGATGGTGGAAATGGGAATTTTCACTGCTCTAGCTCTTTTCTTAAAGCTACTTCACTAATTTGTGAAGCTCAATTATCTTTTGCTGTACATCAGAAATATATTCTTTGCTTTTTCTCATTGTGATGGATGATTAAGGGGATTTGGGCTTTGTTTTCCCTCCTATTTATATTTCTGTGAAACAGGAAGCCATGGCTGGATAATTTCATGTTCATAATCACCCTGGAGTGCTCAAAATTGTGAATATGAATGGGAATATACTTCAGAGATATTTTACTCATAAGAATTTCTAGGGGTGCCAATAATTGTGTCCAACGTGTATTTGAGAAAAACATTTATTTCATAATGATATTTCCCCCCATTTTAAATTCTTATTATCCAATGAAAGGTTAGATTTTTGTGATATGTTTTTAATAAAAGATCAAAAGGATTAACAATGCAGATTAATTTTCACAGCCTTCTTTGGTCATATTTACCAAGGGTGCTGATATTTTTGGCAATGACTGTATGTAATTCTATGCTCTGAGGTTCAAACATAAATTTGCAGTTATCTGCGAAAATCATGCTTAATATTTTCCAGCTAGTCTATGCATTTACCCACTGACCTAGAAAATCCAGGACAATTTTGTTTACATTTCAGTTATGACTTGTGTGTTAACAAATACTCTATTTATCAAAATTAAAAATCATGTAAAAAAAAAGATCTTAATAGTGTTGTAATAGTTGTGCCAATGCCAGGTCAGAACCAAAGTTATGTATTCATTCATTCCATCATTCATTCTCAAGCATTACAATTTTATTGACCAGCTTGTATAAAAGGAGTGCTGAGTAAGGAGAATTTAAGACGTTCAAAGTTAATATAATGCCACTCAAGCACAAGATGATGGCATATGAAGGTATGACCATCTTTCTCACCCCATTTCTATTGTACAGAAGCCCTCAAGGTTAAATCAATTACATTTCCTTTCACACATGACGAGAGGGATATGACTGAGTATGGTTACGCATTAGAGGGCATGTGGATTGGGGACCTCATTTCTTTCCACTAGTGTTGAAAAAGATGAAGAGAAACCATGCAGAATGCTGGTCACATTACAAAGTGGCACCTCTCCTCCTGTTTCTATAGCACATTGAGCAGAACTTTACAATTCGCCACTAAAGAGTAGTTTAGCACACCAGGCTCCACTGCAGCGAGCCAACCGCTCCATTCTAGACCTACTACTGCAGCTGCCGCATTATGTGGACATAAATAAATAAAACAGCGAGTAGACATCAGACCAGCAGGTAAAATAGCATACACACAGTCTATGTGTTCTCCTCCCTGCTGAAGAAGGAACCAGATAGATGGAGAGTTTTTGTGGCTGTGTGTGTGTAAAATATCTACCGGGGGAGTTAATTCTCAGTAACTCAATGGGGAATTCCTGTGTGCTGTTGAAATCCTGTGAGGTCTGATTAAATAATTTAGCATACCCCAGTGCTGTGTGCCAAACTAATTTGTGACCATACCTTTATAGACTTTGTTAATTACTGAACAGGTGTAGACTAGGCACAGCCAAAATTACATTGTTTGTCATTTTTCTTCATGGGCCTTAAGCATTCTCACTTGCACTAATCTTATTCTTATAATAGCAAAATCTGCTGGGAGCTTGGCAGTGCCATCAACTTAAGTATGAACAATGTGAATTTATACTTATAGACACCCAGTGTCTAGTGAAATAAATGTGAGAAGCAATTTAGCATTTCAAACATGTCTCTCAACTTCGAAAATTTCACACTGGCATCAGAGCGCATGTGTCAGAGCTCAAAAATGCTCCTTTAATAACAGAGATCTTCCAGAATTCTGTCATCTATTCACCTTAAATGTATTATAAGCTTCTAAAAAGATTAAGAAAACAACTTCATCAATTTGACAACACTCGTGCTGCAAATACTCACAACACAACCAAACAAAGAAACGCGCTGCAAATAAAATTATTTATTTGTTTGTGTTGTGAGCATTTGCAGCACCTGCTGTCAAATTGATGAAGATGTTTTCTTGATTTGCTGGTGCTTTTTTGGTGCTTTTACGGTGGCTTTCTCTCAGCCACCGTATGATTTAGTGTTTTCTAAATCCAATGAACAAACACAAATAGCATCGCAAACTTGTGTTGATGGAACTACAGCTCTCAACTTATGGTTATAAGCATTGTTTTTCTTGTTGGTATGACTTGAAAGCAAGTTACATGTAGTGCAATCTATAGCTGTCATTCCAGATATACACAAATTTTATCCTGTCTTTTAGTTTGAAGGAATTAAAGTGTCATTTTTAAAGAGCAGACCTGCAAAGTGACAAAAATCGAAGCAGTCCTCAGATGCCGTGTTCATTATATACAGCAATAATGTGACATTAATTTGATCTCAAACTGAAAAATAGCAGAAGTTATCATTCTGCCATTACAGTTTTTCTCGATTGCTAAAACACTATAACCAGACTTTTGAACAAAAATTTCAAAACCATAATGCCATTTTTCAAAAAGTACACCCATTTTGCTGAACTATAAACACTGTTCCCCTGCTTTAACACATGAGTCAGATTTGGTGAACTGTTACTGCAAAACTCTACACACAAATCCCTACATTTCTCAGTGCTTACACCGTGTGGTCATTTAGAAAGCACTAGCATTCGATATTGTTCACTCAAGTCTGCACAGTTTGCGCTCAATTAGCACACAATTACCCAAGTGGAAACACTAGGAGTCAAAATTTATCACACACCAATCAGAACCTTCGATGGATAAAGGGCCAAAGTCAGCTTACAGTTTTTTTCAGTGGCTTTGGTGCATTCCTCGAATCAGAAATGAAATTCTCAAAACTACTTGTTCAACCTCCACATCATCTAGTCACTTGTGCACGTCATAAAAAGTTTATCATTCTTTTGAACAAGTTGCGATTGCTTTGGTACATTCATGCAACTGATTATGTACATTTGTCTGCGGTTTCCTACATTATCAGTTGCTCAGTTGTCATGTTGCTCAAAATGTATTATATAGTTCTCTGTGCTATAGTCTTTCCGCTCAAAACCTCAAGTCATTAGTTCATCGTATAAGTCATTACATAAGTCATTACGGTAAATGCAAAATGGTTGATCTAGTTGTCATAAACTGTCAAGCATATTTTCTACACATTTCTATTAGATTTTTTATAAATTTGCCATGAATTGTTCAATTGAATCTTGACTTTCACTAATGAAGAGAATATAGATTAACCAATGACAAACCAGTTCTCTGAAATAGCTCAAAGGTGCATCTCATCAACCTTCAATTGGAAAGCATATATAGACAGAGGACAACACAAGAGTTACACATTCTGACAGTGGACTTTCTAATTTTTATTTTTGCCTTTGTGCACATATTTCTTTTTCTTTTCTATTTCCCAATGACATTGTAATGTGTGTGTTTTTTTTGTTTTGTTTACAGTTTTTTATGATTGCTTACACACTAAAACTAAAAATAACACACAATTACTGAAACCTGACACCCAAGGAGCACATTATAAGCACATTCTCAGCCTCACACTTTTTGCAAAACACTACACACATTGTTTTGCAAGACACTAAACACACTTCTCAACATTAGACACAGAAATCTAACATGTTGTCACTTCTTTGCCATTTTAAGGCACTGCTTTCCAAAATACTACACATATGAACCAATTGATCAAACACGGCCATCAGGTGTGCAGACACTTATGTGCAGTGGCGGACTGGCCATCTGGAGCACCGGGAGTTTTCCCGGTGGGCAGCTGTACAATGTGGGCCGGCCCTTTCCGTAATATATACAGGTATATATATAAAATGGATTGTACATATATCATTCCATTGGCCCAGACCAGGTTTTCCCAAACTCTTTCCTGGAGCCTCCCCAACACTGCACATTTTGCATGTCTCCTTTATCAATCACACCTGATTCAACTCATCAGCTCATTAGTAGCAACTCCAAGACCTGAAATGGGTGTGTCAGACAAAGGAGACATGCAAAATGTGCAGTGTTGGGGAGGCTCCAGGAACGTGTTTGGGAATCCCTGGCCCAGACGAATGGCTCGGGCTGCGCAGCCCACTTCATTCAAAAATTCTAATTTACAGTTTGTCTCAGTCACTTTGGTGCATTTCTCGAATCATCCTTAATATTTGCAAAGAAGTATGTGCATTTCTCAAAACAATTCATACAAACAGCACTGCACAATGGCTTTCCTGCAAAAGTCTGTAACTTACTCAAAATCTTTAAAGTAAATATTTATGTCAATGAACATATCAGTGCCATCAGAATGAAAAGTCCTTCTGTCATTGTTCACAAACAAGATAGTCAAAATGCTTAGTCATGTTGTCAATATAACAGTGCACTCTGTTAGTGTTACCTGATGTAAACTATGGCAACAGTTTGGATGACAGTTACTGTACTGAAATTCAGAAGGCTGCACTTCTTATGTATGCCATATATCCATTTCAGAAGTACAAATTTACACATAACTGTATGTGGGATATTGATTGAAAAAGTTTGAATTATTGAGGATATACGATCTCCCAATATTTAGCTGCACCCGTCAGCCATTGTAAGGCCATGATTGACAACATGGCCCACAATAGTGGCCCTTATTTCATCTGATATGCGCCTCTGTCCTTGGCCTCTTCTGCCTCTTCCTCTGTTTTGCCTCTGTACCCTTCCACCATGAATCCTTACTCCTTTTCTTCCTCTCGTCTGTTGACCCTGATTGTTTTCTGGATGTTCATCCACTGTCAGAATTTGTAACTCTTGTGTTGTCCTCTGTCTATATATGCTTTCCAACTGAAGGTTCATGAGATGCACCTTTGAGCTATTTCAGAGAACTGGTTTATAATTGGTTGATCTATATTCTCTTCATTAGTGAAAGTCAAGATTCACTTGCACAATTCATGGCAAATTTACAAAAAGTCTAATAGAAATGTGTGGAAAATGTTTGACAGTTTATGACAACTCGATCAACCATTTTGCATCTAATGACTTATACGATGAACTAATGACTAGATGTTTTGAGGGGAAAGACTATTACACAGAGAACTATATACCTGTAATACATTTCTATCATGTTCTATTAAGTATCATGTTCTGCGGGAGGAAAACGCTTAACGAGAAACTTTGCGCATTGCGTTCATATTCTGCTGTTCTGTAGCCACGGATTTGCGGGTCTTTTCTTTTTCTCCTACAGATGACTTGCAGGACCCTGTTCGTTATTGTACTAAATTAGTTTTAATCGTTTAACCACCACAGCGTCTTGTCTCCATTGGCAACACGCACGATTTGTGTCGAATGCAAGTGACGTCGCAGGTAGCGGAAAGTGCAAGCGGCGATTGCAAGTGACATTGTAATTTAGTTTATTTTTTCTTGTCTTCACCACCTGGCTACTGTTGTAAAATGTTGAGAGATTCAAACAAAAAAATAATCAATAAATAGAATAAAATAAAATAAAAAAAAGACTGCAAGGGACATCACTCGCGGAAGCGCAAGTGTCTGAGAGTGCAAGTCTGAGAGTGCAATTCACCACCTGGGAATTGTTCATACAATTTTTCAGCTCATAAAGCTGATTACTCAGCGCAAGTGTCTGAGAGTGCAAGTCTGAGAGTGCAAGTGCAAGTCTGCAGCCAGACCCTATTGGATTTTGGATCGACATGAGAATAGATGATGTAAAATAGATGACAGAATTTAAATTTTTGGCTAAACTATCCCTAAAATGCTACATTACTCAAATCCACCCTTGCTTGCTTTCATACACCACATAAACCTCTAGGTTGAGCCATTGAGAATAAAATACTAGAGTGTTTAGACAATGCAAAGGACATTGATCTCTGATGTCCATCCCCGTGTGCATCACTTCTAGGAATCAAGATATTTGAGCCGTGACCATCTCAAAAGATGAGAGCGGGCAAAAAAAGAAAGCTACTGAAAATGAGCCTGACTATAACAAAGGAAAATTGAATCACAGGCTGCCCTGTAGCAGGACATGGAGGGGATTCAGGGGGTTTAGGCAGAGAGCAACATCCAAATGGACTCATTTCTAAAATCTAATTTCCAGGGTCTGCCTGTTATGGGTGACTGGGACATTTCATCCCTGATTGTGTTAAATTTGTTCGCTGTTCGGTAGCATGGGCCGAGGTTAACAAGCCATGCATGCAGCCGTTGACAAGCCCTGAGAAAAGAAGTGGATTCTGACAGTTCTATTGCCTCTCAGAGGCAAGCCTCTCAACAAAATGAAATTCAACAGCATTTTCAATATTTAGTGCAGTGCTTGCACAACTGCTGGGTATTGTATGATGTGCGTGCTATGTGTTAATATTCTCATGACATTCCTTATGTTATGGAGAATCTGGTCACATGACAGAATGCGCACACAAGGTGTATTCATGATTAAAATGTTTTGCACATAAAGATTAAACAGTGTATGTATATACTGTATAATACTGTGAAATATTATTACTATTTAAAAAACTTTTTTCTATTTTAATATATTTAGAAATATATTTGGTGCTCAAGAAACATTTTTATTATTATGAAAGCAGATCATATTTTTGTGGAAGCACAAACAAGAACAGAATATATTTGAAATCTTATAAATGTCTTTGCAGTCCAAGTCGTTCAGTAAAAAAACACGGATGGGTTTGGTACTATAAGCATGTTGCTGTAATAGTTTCTTCAAAATGAATAAATGTAATGCAGCATTTGATCGGTCTGTGAACTCTGCAGTCTAACCTAGAATAGAGTGAAAAATAAATAAAGTAGAAATAAATAAAGTTAAATATACAAACACCCAGGAGCTATAGAGTGTTTTTTTTATTCCTGGCAACAGAGAGGAGTAAACTGTTTTCACCACCTGGGAATTGTTCATACAATTTTTCAGCTCATAAAGCTGATTACTCAGCGGCAAATACAAAGTGCCATTGAGACCGATATTCATGAGAGGTCAGAGGTACAATCAATCTTGTAGTGGTTCCAAGGCAAGCTGAGAGGTACATAAACTCATCTGCTGCCATACATTTATGATAATTCATTAGATCAGTGTAGGCTCTGACTCCCACATCTTTCTACATAATTTCATCAGTGTAATCTTAGCCAAATGCTCAGACTTTAAAGTAACTCTTACTAGCATATAACATGCAACACAATAGGTTTGATTTTGTCAAACAAGGTAGTATAAAAAACAAATAATTATGTATCACATGAGATATGGCTTACTGTACCATTTGCATTGGTTTTGGTTTCCCATTAGCCCCTGCTGTTAAATGTGAATGATGCAATTTTTGAATACCGTAGTACTGTATTTTATTATTTCTGCTTCTTTTCTGTCTACTTACTTTGATGTCACACCTCGCTCACAATAGTTGCTGCTAAAGATGCAAAAATAAAAAATAAATATCTTTGCAAAGAATGCAAAGATAAATATTATAGTGAAATGACAGTGAATTCAGCAAGTGCCGTGAGCTGTCATCTTGGAAATACATGTGGTTTTTTGTATTTTTAATCCAGTTTTAGTGCATTGCATTGTGGGATACACTGACTCAAGCAGTATGCTCTGGTTTTAAACCACAGATTGGTGACTTTCTATTTCATACATACAGCAAATATACAGCCTGGGGTTGTAGAGTTAATTGTTCTTTCACTTGTTAGTAATTAGTCTGTATATACAGTATAACCATAAAATTTACTTCATGTTATGGTGAATCTAAATATGAGAAATGTAAGTGTGTTTTTAATTAAAAAAAGTAATGAAAATGAAAAGAAAAACAAATTAGGGCTGCTTCTAATGTACACATTGGAATTACAGAAATGCGCACATCAACAAGAACTGTTTTTCACAGAGGTCACACTCTCTGCGTGCATGTAGAGGGTGAGATTTTTGTAGTATAAAGAAGGCAAATTTGAGTCGTAAGCACTTCTTTTCTTTTCATGTGTGTCAACATGTATTGCTAGCACACGTAGATTCATACACATTGACTCTGTATTGCAAAACAGGACAAAAGGCAAATTCATCATGCCTGGCAGAATCATTATCCAAAGCTTGTGAATATTGATTTCAAACATGGTTGAGTTATCAGGACTGAACAAAGGAACAGAGATACTTGAGTAACATGCAATAATACATCTTTATACATCATTAGTATAATTAATGACCCATACACAAGAATGATCAAGAATTGTTCCCTTTCTCCACCTTTAATAAGGTTTAAGTGATTTCAAGATTTGCCCACCTCTCAACACACTTTGAATCCTTTACTTTACATGTATTGATGATTTACATGAGTATTGTTAATTTAATGCGATATATGATATTGAATAATTGAATCTATTCATCTGTGTCTTTATGTCTTCTACTGAAAACAAAAGAAGATATGATTAGAATGTTTTGTCCATACAGTAAGTTAATTGGATCCAAAACAACAGCAAAAAAATAAATATATATATATATATATATATGGAAAAAAAACATGGATGGAATCCTGTCTCCAGCATGGAAGCAAAAAGGTAATTGTGACTTTTAACTTACAATTATATAGTAATGATAGTACATAAATTATTGTTTTTGAGTGAATTGTCTCTTTAACTTTTTTGCTATCATTACCACTCTAGCTCAATAACTGATAGCTGCCTTATAGTACATTCTTATGTCCAGGGAATAAATTACCAATTAAATCCACATGCTTCATTCTGTTAGTTTGCAAAATCAGTCTGCACTGCGAAAAACCTAGCCCTTGTGATTGAGAGCGCACATAATTACCACATGATTTACATTAGAATAAGCCTTGTTGTACAGTGTCTCATTGAAGGCAGGAGATGGAAATTAAAACAGACCTGCGCTTTTGACCGAACCCTCCAGAGGCTCCTCATTCAAACCTCAGCCTTCTCTCTGCCGTCATTAGCATCCTTTTCTAAAAGCCCATATGTTGAAATCTAAAATCCTGATTCGTGTTTTGACACAAAACATAACAAAGCCACAATTACCACTAAACAAATTGTGTGTTTAATAAAAGATGTGCTGTATCATGCTTAAAATACACTGAAATATGCTCCAAGTGGAAAATAGCACTGCACCATTGGAAGACTGGTGGAAATCTTTAGATAATATTTATGAAATGGCAAATATCTGTAGGCCACTCAAAAGCATCTACATCAGATTATCTCTTGAAGTTCTTATGAGCGGTTTTGGTATGTTTTAGTAAAGTGTGCGCATTGAGTATTCTGTGTAGCTTAACTGCCTTTGAGAAAAGCAGAGATGAAAGTCCAGGGCTCTGCTCACCCACCCTTCCCTCTATCCAAGAGCACATCCCCCTCCCAGTGCAGCTACAAGATCACTGATGTTAATCTGTCTAGAAGTCGGCTAGGGGGAACCGTGACATCGCAGCTGGAGAAGTAGAAGAAAACCACCTAAATGTAAGAACAAGACACACAGGGTTTGTAAGACAGAGGAGCTTATTAATGCAGCCATGCATGCATCACTGAGCATATAACACAGACCTGTATCCTGCATGGATTCATGATTAAAATTAAAGGAAATTTTCACACTAAATGAACATCATTTACACACCCTTGTCATCATGTCATCATTTACACACCCTTGTCATCATTTACACACCCTTACTCTGTTTCAAACCTGTAGGACTGACGAACATATATACTGTATATATATATATATATATATATATATATGAATATAATGAAAGTAAATTAGGACTGGGGTTGGCAATCTCTGAAATGACGAAAGTTTCACAAAAATAATCCATACAAGTTCATGGTCTTCACACAAAACTATCATATGAATTCAAATAAAGTGCACAAGTTGTGTGAATCACTGTTATAATACTTTTTTTTTGTCATTTTGGATCTTGACAATACAGTCTTTTGCATGATTCATTGCATTTCAAAGTTGAACCTTTTAAGTCTTTTATAATTACCCTTCCTGCCTTTTTATCATTTTAATTGAAAATAACAACTAAGCCTTTCTTGTCAGTATTTTTTGAAATTCATGAGGCTTTTAATTAACATGCATACTTTTTTCGTCACCCGTTCTTCATTATAAATGAACCATTATAGAGTTTTCCATGAGTTTAAATCTTTTTAAATAATAGCAATTTAGCACATACTGTATATAGCCTATACAATACATTTTACATTTAGCATATGCTTTTATCCAAAGCGACTTACATTGCATTCAAGTTACAGTTTTTACATTTTTTGTCAGCTCTTGCTTTCCCTGGGAATCGAACCCATGATCTTGGCGTTGCTAGCGCCATGCTCTACTATTTGAGCTACAGGAAAGCCCAGTATCAATATCAGCTATTAGTACAAAAAACTTCCTTTTAAACTAAAACAAAAAAATAAAAACTTGACAGCTGAAAGCCACTATTAAACAAAATTCAGTGACAGCATTAGAAGTATTATTGCATGGCATTTTGTTGCCTGTGTATTTTCTATCATTAATTGATAAGATTATATAACTAATCTGCTTTAATAATAGGTCTAATAATAATAAAACATTAATAGAAGAACATATGTGCTGTAATGTACATAACTGAAATAACAAGAAAATTAAGTATCTAAGATGTATTTAAAAAAAATCTCTACTAGCCTATATTTTATTGTAAATGTAAATATAAAAAGGTCAATATGTCTTGTTGCATATAATATGCACAAAACCAGTCAACAAAAATAATTTACTTATTAATTTAAAGTAAAAATAAATCAATATAAATAAATAAAACGTTAACTTGTTACCTTATAGAAATTATATTAATGTAGGCTATAATTGTATTAAATTTAGGCTACTGTAAGCTATCACAAAATAACTTTTTAAAATTAAAAATGCATCACCATATCATTGATGGTGAAAATCTATATGTGACTCTGGAGCACAAAACCAGTCATAAGGGGCATTTATGAATATTATGAATAAATAAGCTTTTTATTGATGTATGGTTTGCTAGGATAGGAGTCGGACCATATTTGGCCGAGATACAACTATTTGAAAATCTGCAATCTGAGGGTACAAAAAAATAGAAATATTGAGAAAATCTCCTTTAAAGTTGTCCAAATGAAGTTATTAGCAATGCATATTACTAATCAGTTTAATCTAAGTTTTGATAGGCCTATTTACGGTAGGAAATTTACAAAATATCTTCATGGAACATGATCTTTACTTAATATCCTAATGATTTTTGGCATAAAAGAAAAATCGATAATTTTGACCCATACAATGATTTTTGGCTTGGCAAATATAGGCTACCCGTGCTACTTAAAGGGATAGTTCACTTTGAAATTAAAATGTGGTATCTATCAGCTTACCCCAAGGGCATTCGAGATGTAGGTATCTTTTTTTCTTCAGTAGATCCAATTTTGATGTTTTTAGGTCAAATCGTTCTAGTCTGTCAGTCATATAATGGCAGGTATAGGTCACTGTCTCTATAAGAGGGAAAAAGAACATGCACAGAGAAATCCAAATTAAACAATTCCCCATCGTAACTACACATTGATGGCCTAAGACACGAAACGAGCGGTTTGTGTGAGAAAACGAACAGTATTTATATCGTTTTTTACCTCTTGTACACAACCATGTCCAAGTGATCTGAGTGCGCACACGCATCCGGTGTGTGACGTGTGTGTGCGCGCGCTCTGGCTCACGCTGCATTCACACGGGCGTCGGCGTCAATGCTTGACGGAGGGCGTGTCTGAAGCGTGGTGCTGACGCGCCATCATAGTTACAACAACCAATCACATACTTCTCTGGTGTTGAATGAACGGGATTGGGTATTTGCATGTGGCGATCTGATTGGCTGACGCCTCCGTTGGCGCTTGAAAAGTTGTGTCAGCACAACGCTTCAGACACGCCCTCCGTCAAGCGTTGACGCCGACGCCCCGTGTGCAGTGTTGCCAGATTGGGTGGGTTCCCGCACAATTGGGCGGTTTTGAATTTGATTGTGAGGGTAAATATTGGCTTGGGCGGGTGGACAAAATTTGGGCTGGTTTTTGGTCAGTTTGGCGGTTTTCAAAACATATAAATTGTGTAGGCTAATTGGTTAACAAACAAGCCCAAGTGTGCATAAGTGTACTGCATGCATCCAATCAGTCATCACAACGTTACTAAACACGCACACACACACACATATACACACACACACTGCAAAGACTACTGGTGCTGATGTTGACGTCGCGGCCGCACTTTTAGCCAATCACTAGGGATCAGCAGACAGACGTGATGATTCATGAGCGACGGGTTTTTAGCGCGATAATGGATCTGATTTTGAATGTATAACTGTAAGTGATCATAATGCCTAAATATAAGTTCGATGGTAAAGAGTGGAGAGTGTTTTAACTCTCAAAACGTGAATTACACCTGTTGAGGGAGATGACATGAAGGCTATATCACTGCAACTCCGAAATCAGAGCACAGTTAAATTATTTAATCAAAATCTATTTAGGCTATATCTATACGATGCTGTCTTTTATCTTTTAAACGGTCTAGATTGGATCCTTTAAATCTGATGGACGTGTTAGTTTTGACTGTGTAAAGTTCTACATTATATTCAATATGAACTTCACGAAAGACTTAGTTCTGTGTGAAATTATAGAGCGACACAAAGGTAAGAGCATTATTGTTGTTGTTAAATTTTTCTTTTGTCGGATTATCATACAGAATGACACAGTTTTGACTGTCATGGTGTGTGCATGAACAAGTGTGAAATATCTATAATTACATTGCTAATTCTGATCACTTATATTGGGCACTTTTTTTGCATTTTAAATTCTGACTGTTGACATTGAAAATGATGCATGTGTTTTTTGAGGGTATCGGTTAATTTCTTGATTGCCGTTTTGACAGTGTCTGCATATTTTAATCATATTTGGTAGTTCTCTTTAATGTATATGCCCCGATTTGATCCATGGGAAATTTATCTAGCATTATATTTATATTATTTTGTCATCATTATTTCATTATAAAGAGTTAAAAATAGCACTTATCAACCTTGATTTACATTATATCACATTATTTTGACAGTTAAAGTTTTGGGCGGTTCTTGGGCGGGTTTTTGTGAGCTTTTGGGCGGGAAATCGTCCATCCAATCTGGCAACACTGCCGGTGTGAATGCAGCGTGAGCCAGAGCGCGCGCACACACACGTCACACACCGGATGCGTGTGCGCACTCAGATCACTTGGACATGGTTGTGTACAAGAGGTAAAAAAACGATATAAATACTGTTCGTTTTCTCACACAAACCGCTCGTTTCGTGTCTTAGGCCATCAATGTGTAGCTACAATGGGGAATTGTTTAATTTGGATTTCTCTGTGCATGTTCTTTTTCCCTCTTATAGAGACAGTGACCTATACCTGCCATTATATGACTGACAGACTAGAACGGTTTGACCTAAAAACATCAAAATTGGATCTACTGAAGAAAAAAAGATACCTACATCTCGAATGCCCTTGGGGTAAGCTGATAGATACCACATTTTAATTTCAAAGTGAACTATCCCTTTAAGTAGCACGGGTAGCCTATATTTGCCAAGCCAAAAATCATTGTATGGGTCAAAATTATCGATTTTTCTTTTATGCCAAAAATCATTAGGATATTAAGTAAAGATCATGTTCCATGAAGATATTTTGTAAATTTCCTACCGTAAATAGGCCTATCAAAACTTAGAATAAACTGATTAGTAATATGCATTGCTAATAACTTCATTTGGACAACTTTAAAGGAGATTTTCTCAATATTTCTATTTTTTTGTACCCTCAGATTGCAGATTTTCAAATAGTTGTATCTCGGCCAAATATGGTCCGACTCCTATCCTAGCAAACCATACATCAATAAAAAGCTTATTTATTCATAATATTCATAAATGCCCCTTATGACTGGTTTTGTGCTCCAGAGTCACATATAGATTTTCACCATCAATGATATGGTGATGCATTTTTAATTTTAAAAAGTTATTTTGTGATAGCTTACAGTAGCCTAAATTTAATACAATTATAGCCTGCATTAATATAATTTCTATAAGGTAACAAGTTAACGTTTTATTTATTTATATTGATTTATTTTTACTTTAAATTAATAAGTAAATTATTTTTGTTGCGTAAGCTGCGGAGTAATGTTTTTGAAGAAGTTGTGACCGTTCTCTGGCTTGGCGAAAGTGTGTGTGTGTGTGTGTGTGTGTGTGTGTGTGTGTGTGTGTGTGTGTGTGTGTGTGTGTGTGTGTGTGTGTGTGTGTGTGTGTGTGTGTGTGTGTGTGTGTGGCGCCCCTTGACAATTACAATACAGCATCTCTCGAGCTGAGCAATGGCTGGCTTCCTCGCGGTGCCATAGAAACGCGGTCCTGTGCGCGCTGCTGTGGAGAGCTCATTCTGAGCGAGCTTGCGGAAAGACAGGAGCTGTTTTGAGGCAGGGGGTCTCAAAAAACTGCAGGAAAGCGAGTTTAAGTGGGAAAACCAGAAGTGAGAACCAAGGAAAAACGCTTAGCGGTAAGAATTCATGTATATATTTGTGTTATCAGTAAAGTTGGGAGGGCATTTTTTTAGTATCAGTGCTTTACGTGCTTTGACAGAACCGCATTACCTACAAAGACGCATTATATATTTTTTTTACTTGAAGAACATTTGTGTGCTTAAATGCCATATTTTAATATATATTATCATTTTGTTCGTTGTATCTGTTTCATTTAAGAGTCGAAAGTTCCTGCAACATTGATAGGATTTTCATGCAGGTGTTCATCAGATTTGCATTAGCACCTTTTGAAGCTCCCTTGAGTACTGAGGGATTATAGCCTGCCCTGTTTCATAATAGACTAATTAAGAAATAAATCTGCATAAAAGATAACTTTGGGAGGGGGTGGAAGACTTTTATGTCGTTTTCTTCTAATCTAGTTTTTAGTACCTCTTAATAGGCACCATCTGTGGCTGTTTCGTCCAAGGAAAAACCTTTATGACCCAAGTACAAAGGTTGATGTCTTTTATACAGTGTTGTATTGATCTCACAATAGCTTCTCGGTGCTTTAGCTTTGAGCATATTAAACATATGGCAGTGAAAAGAAGGTGTTGGTGGTGCCCTGGGGCTGCTTTGGGCAGCAGCTTACATTTTATACCAGTTGTATGTTCATTCAACCACAGAGCGTGTATGCAGATCCAGTGAATGGGGTGCTGAAAGAAGGAAGGATGAATATACAGTAGTGAGTAAACACAGCACATACATTATCATCCACGCAGCATGCATTTGTTCTGTATGTTTATGTGAATGTGTGTGAGTAAATGAGGGTACAGCAAGTGCAGTGACCTGCTTCCTGGTGCAGTGGCAGTTTGGTCCATCACGGTTCCTCTCAGCAAGTCGTCCAGAGCCTCTTCCTGCATTGGCAGTTGATCACACTGGAGGTGATAATGTTAAAGCATTGTTGTCAGCTGCATCTCCCAAAGCTGCAATGTAGGCAAATGAAAGATCTGGCTACAACAGGCTGCGGTGCATTGCTTATCATCCCTTAGTATTACACTGACTCACTGTCCCAACCTTTAGGTGATAATGACTATGCTGCCTGTGCAATAATACAGGGGGAATGGGGAAAAATAACCAAAATGTGTGTTTAGGGCAGACCGTCTTAGAAAGAAAGATGCAGCTCAGCAGTGATTGCTTTCAATGCACTAGCAAGAGATACAGGAGCTACAGTGATTGCTTGATGAAATTGTTAGTAATGATATTAATGTTTTATTTGTTGTGACCTACATGAGACATCGTTTGATGCTAGCACTAGAAAACTTGTCAAATAACATATTTAACCACTTGAATTATAAGACAGCTGTCGTCAAACTATGTAGCAGGGTTTTATTATCAGCTTTATCGATAATGGATGCATAATATTGGTTGACTTTTTGCTGACAGGGTTGTATTTTTATAGTAATAGCGCCGTGGCATCAGTACAGCACTAATGACTTGGTCGAACTATATGGCCAACCTCAATATGTTTTGTTAAAACCTGTGTGAGATTTTGTTGAAAGCTGCTGGCATCTTATGTTCATTTCTCTTTCTCTTGCACAAAGTACATTGTGTTTGATGGAAACACTTAGAGACAGTTTTTACCTTTAGGCTTAAAGCTGTTGTCAACTGAAGCTATGGCTACTTCTGTGCCACCCCATATTGTCATCCTCAAATGCTTATCGTAAATGCCTCAGTTCACCTTTCATGGGACCCTTGTTGTTGCCCTTCAGAATTGGCTGACAGAACGATTTAGGGGTATTTGTGTAGCCGAATACAGGCATTGGCCACTCACTTGAGTCTATTCTGTGAGTGACTGGCCGTGTCCATCAAGACCAGTAAGCTAGCTCTTCTCTCACCTTATCTCTAGCTCACACTCCCCTTTCGCCTGCACAACAAATGCTAATCTAGCCCAGTTTCAACCTAAAGGAAGGGGATGGCACTTCCTAAGTGGCACATGATGTGATATATTTTGCTTATCTGGAAAATACACCATCCTGAATTGTATCCGATGCATGGCCTTTGGGGTGAAAACAATGCTTTTGAGTTTTGCATGCAATGAGCTGTATTTATAAGCATTCTCAGTTCGCACTTCCTTCTTCTCTGTTCTGTGGTGAACACACATCAGCCTGTGGGGTGCAATGAAGGCGAGGAACATGCTAATAACTTGTTAAAGCTGCAGTGAGATTTTTTTCCTTCGGCTAATTACTAGGAGTATTTTTTTAAATCCAGCAGCACTGCTTATGACTTTGCTAAATGGTTATATATAAAGTTTAACTGAGCTGAAGTTCAATAGCTCTCTTTAAAGTTTTCCTCACAAATTGTTCCTCTAGTTGCATTCAGATTTATCATTTTTATTTTAGGACTTCAAAAAAACAATGAAAAATAAATTGAGTTACACACATTTTATCAACAACCCTCCCCCAACTCGTTAAAGTCAACATGAGATAGAAATTCACCTTGTATTTTCTAAATGCATGTTACAGAACTTATTGTGATTGTGATCAATTAATCTGTGCACATTTATTTATTTATTATTTATTTATTTAACATTTTTCTTGACCTTTCAATTTAGTTGAAATGTCATAACTCAGTCTTTCTGAAAAATGACACTTCTCTCTGATGGCATATGCCAGTCTTCTCCAATCATTTAGTCCTCATAAACTTGCCCCTTTCTTATAATCAACTGCAAGCTTGCATTCAGATCTGTCTAGTGTCTACATCCAATCAAAAAAACAATTGATAGAACCAAGCCCGCCTTAATTTTTTTAATTTTTCATAGTCTATTTCACTCAAATGTACATCACAATACAGAAGAAAAGATCTGTGATTACTTCCATTTCGTGTCTTAATACATGGGTTGCTTAAATAACAGAATAAGTTAAATAAAATGCGAAATATACTCCTATGATTTACACTCTAGCATTGTGTGGCAGTGTTACTGGAGGGGTGCTGAAATGTTTTGAAACTTCTTAACCCTTACTCACACGCACAGATTAGCATGGATAAACAGACCCCAAGAATAAGGGGACTGCTACCAAATTACCAATTACGCCACCCCGGGGTCCAATTTCCGGGGAAATGCCCTTCACATTAGGGCAAGGCTCACATGTCCATTTACGGCTGAGTCAGGTATCAGACATGGGTTGAGTAAAAGAAATGAAAACTTTATTTGAAACAATAAAAATATCAAACTTTATTTAATATACAAAACACCAAAATAAAAAATAAAAAACACAAAATAGGATTTACACTAATAACACACAAGAACTTTACCACTTCAGAATTGGGGCTGGCACCCCTAAGCAGGATGGAGACATCAATCATACATGCACACTCACACCACAGCACGCCACACCTCACTGTGAGCACAGCATTCAGGCGAAAAACCCACCACCACAACACAGGGAGACGCTGATCCTCTGCAACTGGCCACCCCAATTCTGAAGGAGAGCAAAGAGAAAAAAAGCAATGAACCAAACAAACACTCAGCAAAATTGTCTTAAAAACACATTAATCGAGCAACATGCATCACACAACAATTTTAACAAATAAAAGAGTTCGCCATGTTAGTTCTGCCCATCTGATCGAGGTGCCGCGTCCAGCCACCATAACAACCAATTTGCTGACTGACTAGAACAGGCAACGCAGCCAACAGTATTGCCGCAAAAAGAAAGAACACATACAAAATAACCTCACGTCAATCACAATGAGAAAAGAAAAAAGACACACAGAAAACAAATACAACTTATCTCACAAACTCAAATCAACAATAAGAAGAGAATAAAAAACAAATTCAATTAATTTGAAAACCAAGTCAAAAAAACAACAAAACCTCAGAAATTACTGATGACCGCAAGGTGACTGATCGTCTATTGCACGCCGCTTAAGTCTTTAATTGAAGTTTGTTACTCACGACACATTTACAATAGGTGGGAAAGGCACCCCACCACAGGCCCCAAACCACAATCCAGCTAATCCTGCGGGTAAATGTAGACAATTAGAGGAAATTTACCGGCACCGTGCGACGGCACACGAGCTGCAACAAAATAGTTAATACCGCTTATCTGTCGGTCCAATTCAACAGCAGAATCGTACAATCCAGTCTCTCTCAATTCCCCAAAACAGGATAATAATCACGGTAACAAGGTCTGATAATGTGTTTATATATTGAAGCAGATGCAGAAAACCGGAACAGCCAGAATACAGTCTTCCAACAAAAGTTTAGATGAGACCCAAAGCCCACTGTAACATCCCTTAAACGTTGGCCCGCACCTGTAATGCAGCTCACATGGCACCACAACTGTTGCGTATTAAATGCATCTCCATGGAAACCGCCATGGCTAAAGGCATTCCGCAAAGTTCCTCAGTCCACCCTCGCAAAAGTTCACACGCCCTGCCGGAAGTAAGGTGACCTTCTCGCTGACGCAGAAAAGACGCACACACATAGCGACACTATGGCCACTTTTATATGCTACCAAATGAGCGTAATGAAAAAAAAACACTCCCTCTCCTATTAATAGATTACGTCAGAGATGGACAGTACTGCTACAATTGCATCTCACCAAAGGCCATATTGCGATACCCTTACCCTCTATGAAAGCTAAATATTTACCTTCTACCTTTTGCATTATATTTACCTTTTGCATTATTTTTATTGTTATTATTAATGAAAGTCTTTTATCTCTACCAATGAAAATAGTTCCAAAATAAGCCATAGCATCATATTTTGCATGTTGCTAAGTAATGCACAATCTGGCCACCTGTATGGAAAAGAGTATGTGAATGGAGCATCAGCAGCTGTCCTAGCAATCACTCCGCTCTGGGAGAAACCCTGCTTGAAGCAATCTTGGAGCAAGAGAAACCCTGCTTCGAGCGATCCTGCAGCGAAAGAAAACCCACTCCTCGCTTCAGGCAAAATTACACAACTCTCCCCGCTGTTCACTTAGTCTGGTCTGGAATACAGAACACGGTCCTGCTGAACAAGTAAAACATCCCATTGCTGTTATTCTAAATGTCAAAAAGTTAGCAGTCTGGAATCAACTGTAACTTTCAAATAAATAATACAGAAGAATAAAGTCGTATATTTAGCAATCTTACATCCAAATAAAGAGTATGTGGTTATATGATCACAATTTTTTCTTATAGATGAATTTCAATTAATGGAAAAGTATAGCCATTTTGTTGCAATAACATAATCATTGATTGCATGAATTGCACTAATGTGGAACGGTTTAATCAATGTAGGTGGCTGTAGTCCAAGGGCTCAACACAGACATAACATAAGACCGATAACTAAAGTTGAAATTAGTTTTATGCACTAGGGGCACTGGAATTACAATAGAGAGAGGTAATCATAGGTTAACCTATGGCCATTACCGCTCAGCAATCAGAGTAATTGCTTGTCTGCAAATTGCTGCTAGAGAGGGCATGAAAGATAAGGACTTTCCCATGTTGTCAACATGGCCACAATGGCAGGAGCAGAGGGAAATATTAACAGCAGTTATTTTTATTTAATTCACTCTGCTTTAGGAGTTTTCACTTTTTTAAACCTTACCCCACGATTGATGCAAGCGTTCAGTGTTATTTCGAGCTCTATAAAGACTACCAGCTTATCTGCAGGACGTAAGATCTTATTACTGGCATCAATTCACCCTGCAGTTTGTTCATGCAGGGAATACTTGGTCCTGCAGTGAATGAAATAAATAATTAAAAAGAGCAAATCATCGCAACATACCGGCACAACTATAAATAGTGTGATTTTAATGAAGCACTTTTGAGACGTTTTATTAAAGTGCTTTGTATCTGCATTAGGCCTGTGTTTCGAGTGTTGATGACAAGCATGCCGTTCTATTCATTAAAGTGGGCTATAGCCTTATGTTCTCTTTGCTGGCCCTGACCACAGCTGTCACAACTGTATACCACAGGGACTTGTGAATGGCTGCAAGCTAATAGCAGGAGCACATTTATCTGGATTTCACCCTCTCCCCTCTAGAGCTTTGATAGGGATCAGTAGTATTTGATGGAGCTTACATAGCGTCTTAGAGCTTGAAAGGAAGTGTTAGGAAGTGTTATACATCTCTTTTCTCATTGAATTTGATTGACTTTATATGGAAAATCAATAAGGTAAATTGAATGTGTTTATTGTTATGGAATAAGAAATGTAATAGTTTCTTAGATGCAGTTATTTAAAATCACAGATTTTTTTAGCATGTAGTCCTGCTATAATGTATGAATCACTTTACCTCATCAAATATAATGTCATCAGTTTTTCTATTTAATCTCATGGCTGAACAGAGCAGTATTTGATAGCAATACAGCCACTATTATATCACAAAGCTACTGTAACTGAAACTAACTGGACAAAAATGTTCAGCACTATTTTTATGATTGCATGAAGGTTTGAAGGATAACTGAATAAGGGATTTCTAACAAACCATGACAGATGAAAGCAAAATAAAGCTCTGGTTTGCAGTTTTGCAGCAGTGACAGCAACACCATCAACAATGGTGAACCCTTACATCTCAAGTAGCAGAGTTAAAATAGGGGATAGGATATGTCTAATGGACAGGTTTCTATGGATACCAGGTTAGATTTGAAGACACTTGAAGAGAAGTTTAAAAAAAAAACCTGGGGCTTTGGTTGCTGTCCGCCACTGGTACCAAACAAGCCTTAATTAGATTTATTGGTCACAGAAAATGTTTCACTGGATTTGTTTCAGCCTCAGCTGGTTAAATAATAATACTACTTGATAAAATTAGACTCTATTTATACACACACTCACAAAAAAAGGAAAACAAGGAAAGTTATCTTTAAATGTGATTTCACATTTTAGAGAATTATAGTAATTGAAAGCAGTCTACTAGACTCCAGTGTAGTTCTCAGCATGCTTAATGGGGAGAGTAAAAATGTTAAAAAATAACATTTATTATTATTATTATTTATTTATTTAATTATTAGTTAGTTAGTTGGGGAAATTCTATAGTGTTTTGTTTTGTAGGGATTTAAACTGCTTCATTTACACTGGGTTACCATTGTGGTGAAGATTGTATAGCTTTTGCTTAGAGCAGTGGTTCTCAACCCGCGGCCCGTCACAAATCCAAATGCGGCCCACGATGCTGAATGTTACAGTCTATGTGCTGAACACAATTAAAAAATAACTTTTAGTTTTACAATTCATTTTAGGTTTTACATTAATTTAACAAATATAAGCTATAATGTTTTTGTTATGTAAAATAATTTTGTTTTTCATATATTATTTTCAGACATGAGCAGACCTACTCACGTAATTAATGTTACGCATTTAACAAACACTTAGCACACACTTTGGAAGAATTCAATTCAAATAGTCATCAGCAGCCATTAGTTCTGTAAAACTGAGCATCAGAATGGACAAATTTGTTAAGGGAGAAGACGAAATGTGGAAAATGGCAGCGAAGGAACGCATTCAAACAAGAATAGTCGCAGCATCCACAGTGAAGAGAGTGCTGGACTTTCAGCATCAACTTTCGGTTTGCCCCCCGCCACTCACTTGAAGATGTTCAGGTAAAAAGAAACAACCATAGGCTACTATGCAGCAATCATCCTTAATTACGGAAATGTGGCAAAACATCTCTGGAGAGAACCTCAGATTATTAAATTTTTCTTTCCATATTTGGATCAACATAGGCTACATTTGTGAACGCACACTTTCTGCACTGTTGCGCGTCAAGTCACGCTTCTGTGCACATCTTCTGCAATTTACAATCTCAACTTCACTGTGCTGTTACTCCTTTCGAGCCGAATTTCACAAAATTGGTCAGCTCCCGACAGCATCAGATGTTTTATTAATGGTGAGTAGAATTATTTATTTATTTATTTCAATAAATGTAATCGTTTAAATATCATAATATTTAGGCTATAAATAATATTATAAATCTGGTTGGTTTGTATTGATGATGTAATATGTAAATGACATGTGTGCGGCCCGTGAGACTTGCACTTGGACCATAGTGCGGCCCAGTGGAAAAAAAGGTTGAGAACCACTGGTTTAGAGGATGGGTACATTTAGAGCATGTTTATGCTGCTTTACTCAATAAACATTTAATAATAAGCATTTTGCATTCTAATATATGTGCTATCGATAGCTAATAAATCATTAATTAGCTATTACAATATTATAAGCTAATTAAGTGAAAAAAATTAAATCGAATAACTTCATCCTGTCAGAAAACCATATAAAATCACTTTGAGACTACTTAATTGTGTCACTTTATAATAACATCAATCCATAATTGGATTTGGTGAAGTTATGTTTGTGAAACTTGATTCATGTGGAAGCAATGTACATGATTACACCATTTAAATTCAACACCCTTTTTCAGTGTAGACAAGTCAACTTGTAATTGATATGAAGCTAGTAGAATGTAGAACGTTTCCTTCCAAACAGAAAACCACTCAGTATTTACAGTCATGAATGCCTACAACACTTGTTCAATACTACGTACACTTGTTCAAATTGCCATAGGAATACTGAGAAGAATGCAGTACTGTTATGCTTGTCTTTTTGCTTCTGCATGTAAACAGGATCATTCGCAAAGACTTGAAGGCCATTGGAGATTGCAGTTGGTTCTTGTTAATGCACTCCGGCTTGTGTGAGGTGAAGCAGTCAGAGTGTAAACACTGTAATGGTTGTCTAACCTTGCATCACACCCATTAATATTTCATTTGCGGCAGAAAAGAGTCTAGCTGTCTGACAAGCTAATACATGTCTTATCTGCGTATCTTGTCTGATGAGGGTCCAAGTCAGGCCACTTATGAACTTTATATCATTATTGTTTTGTGATGGTTAAAGCACTGTTTTTAAATTTTAAACAATGCTTAATCCACACTAAATGCAGAAAAGTAAAAACTGGGCAGTTAAAGTAATAGTTTACCCAAAAATGAAAAATTTAAAAGAAATGAAAATCGACTGACCCGCAGGCTATCCACGTTTGAATCTTTCATCAGCACAGATTTGGAGAAATTGAGCATTACATCACTTGATCGCAGATTAATCCTCTGAAGTGAATGGGTGCCATCAGAATCAGAGTCCAAACAGCTGATGGAAGGTTGACTCATTTAATATCCTGTGAAACCAAAAGCTGTGTGTTTGTAATAAATACAAAAATATGCTCTAAACAGATATGTTGATTTTAATGTGAGAAGACAACAGGAGATGGACTTTCACAGGAGGAACCATTATAATGGATTATGGCCAGAAGTGAAGGTTTAAAGTTAAAATGCCTTAATGATGGATGTGTTTCTTACAAACTGATAGACTGGAGGTGTGTGGATTACTTGTGGATTATTGTGGTGTTTTTATCAGCAGTTTGAACTTTTATTTTGACGGCACCCATTCACTGAAGAGAATCTATTGGTGATGCTAAATTTCTCCAGATCTGTTCTGATGAAGAAACAAATTCATCTACATCTTGTAGAGTAAATTTTTTTGCAAATTTAAATTTTTTGGTTAACTTTTCCTTTAACTGGGCAGTTAAAATCATTATTTTGATTTGCGCAGACATTGTAAATAGCTCAAAACCAATTACAGCATTACATAACATTTAGGGGAATTTTGTAGTTTATCTTAACAGAACTTGTGCTGGTAGCAGCATTATTGCATTTAAAAAAAACTATAAATTATAATAATCGTGGTACTGATTTTAAGTCCTGATAATGAGAACATTGGTCTTGTTTATTTTTCTTCTTAAAGACAATACCTAGATACAAGAGCAATTACCTATGCAGATTGATTGTCTCTGGTGCATTTGCTCTGTTATGAGTGTACAGAAATGAGAAATGACACATCTGAAATTAAGCGACAAATTATTAAATTTGAATCTCCAATGAGCGTGTGGTGTACATGTAGAATTTTTTTTGCCACAAAGTCTCAAGTGGCCGGTTTTCCACATTTATTGGCACATTAATTATTTTGTCAAGTTGTTTATGTGCTCCCACAGTCCCCCAGTAGGAGAAGCAAATAACTGTGAGAGTGTGATTGAAATGAGAACGTACGTCGATGCTGCACCTGTTTGTTTTCTTGGTTGGCAGCCAAGTGTTCCATCCCTGAGAGGCGTGCACTCCAACGCATTTGTAATAATAATTAGATCAGCATTTTTTTCATCCACTCAGATATATAATTGTAGCCATCGAAGAGGAATTTGACCAATGACCTGCTCTTCTTGTATGAAAAGTCTGTAATTACATTTAGCTCATTTGCAATTCCATCTGGAAGATGGTTGAACTTCAGTGTTAATACTGTCTACCCGATGGTGCCGAGAAGTTTTGGCGGTCTGACGATTAACTCATTACCTTGTGATATTCACACTAGAGATTTAAGGGTTTAAGAGGCCCATTTCGAAGGCATAAGAACCAATTGCCTTCCTTATAAAGAGGCAAACAGCCTCAACAGACTGTGCATCACACTGAATGATCATTTCTACAACTATGTTGTAGTTTGTCTTCTCAGCATGTGCTGATTAATATTTATGTGAGTGCTCTGTGGCGATTGACCGAGAAGTCTGCAGCAGTCATGGCATGATTAGGACATTTGTTTTAATTACCTTCACCACAGGCTAAAGCAAACAGACAAATAATTAGTTGAAATATGCTGTTTTAGTAAACCAATGAAAGCTGTTTCACGTTTTGCAGTGATTCAACGAGAGGCTAAGCCATTGATAGCACCTCTACAGGTTCTCTTTGATGTATAAGCAGCTCTTTTTTCATCTCATTTTAAAGAACTGCTGTTGCTGATTTTATATGGCAGGGCTCAACAATAAGGTTTGACCGCTGGCCCAGGGCCATTGTGAAAGACTTTTAAGGAGGTTGATAAAAGGGTTACCTACACATTTAGACTAATGCTGCATTGCCACTGAAAATGATCTTTATTTACACCTTGCAAATGTAAACATTTGGTTCTCATCCAGAAGGCCGGGGTCCATAGGGGGCTTTAGCAAACTTCAAAGGGTACTGTAGGTTGACTTAAAATAATTTAAATTAATATATTATTATTAATATAATTAATTTAACTACTCTAACAATCTAACTTAATTAAAATGCTAAAAAAAATATATACTATGTTGAAGTAAACTAACAAAATATCCCCCCCCCCCCCCAATACCTGTTAACATTTTTTTAGAGAACATATAGTTGAAACATCTGTAATCACAAAATAAATTGTGGTGAATTTACCTGTATTGACACACCCAGGTTCTGCTAATAATATTTACTATTCATATATTATTATTTTCTGAATTATGCATGTATAAACATAAGTTATAGTATATATGTTAAGTTGTATTTCTAGTCGAAATGTTCAAGTCAAATATAAAGTTATAGTTTATAGTTCAATAGAGTCAAAAACGTTGAGAACCACTGATCAAAGCTGATAAAGGTTTTGTTGAATTTGCAAAAATGACATGTTGTAGTCTTTGAAAAGCTATCAGTAATGTTTTGCATCCTTTTCCAGCATGTTTATAAATTCATAGAGTTACATTTGCAGCAGTATAAGTTCCAGCTTGCATTTAGTATATCTTAAAGTTTTTAGAAACACTACTTGGATCAACATATACTCATTTTAACTTGTTTTAGCACACTTTATAATTTTGTAATTGAAACATTGATGAAAATCTATCTAGAAGGACATTTATGTGCATTTTTACAACGTCCACTTCTGTCCATGTTGTATCTTCCGTCCAGACATTTCCTTCAGTCTCCTGCTGCTTGTATTTGTGGTGTGTGGTTTGGCCCTGCTGGTTGTCATCAGCGTCGCCACCTGGAAGCTGTGCTGGGTGCCCTGGCGCAGCAAAGTGCTTTCCTCTAGCGCCACCGCCCTTGCCCCCACCCGTCCAGAGAGAGACCAACACAGAGAAGAAGGTCACGGTGACTACTACCCAACCCTCAGAGACATTATGGCAGCAGACAAGCTGAAGGATCCTGGGAACTTTCTGGAGGCGGCAGTGAAGATTAGTCATACGTCGCCAGATATCCCCGCAGACGTGCAGCTGTCCATGAAGGATCATCTGCTGAGACGTACGCGTATCTCACGGCAAACGACCGAGCCGGCCTCCTCTAACAGGTCAGTGTTCTGGAAGAATGAAGAAATGTTTATGTCTGAAGACCTTCATATAGGTCATCACGGTTTACTGTATATACAAAACCATTATGAGGTTAGCTCCAGTCATTCCTAATCATGTTATTACTTAGGAAATCTTGTAAATGTCAGACAGCATTAGACCTGAAGTAGGTCTTTGGGTTTTATTGACTTCAAAGAAGGTCAAATGGTGGAAAACCATGCTACGTCCAGAGGAAAACCAGTTTTTGCAGGAACCTTACAGCATATGCAGAATTATCACCATCAATTTGCATGCATTCGATTGTGGGTTATAATTCAAATATAGATTAACACTTGGTGTGTCTTTTGTGAAAGAACCAGTGCATCAGATCAAGATGATTCAGCAGACAAATTTTGTTTTGCCAGGCACAGTTCCTTCAAAAAGCACCTTCCCAGGCAGATGCACCATGTCACCAGTCTGGACCGCGGAAGTGAATTTTTAGACGTGGAGGACCTTCCCACCTGCACCGCTGCCTCTCTTGGCCGCATCCAACCAGAACTTTACAAACAGAGCACGATGGAGGCTGAGGAGTCATCTAAGAACGGCTCTGCCAAAACATGCGGCAAGATCAACTTCTCCCTAAAGTACGATTATGAGGGAGAGTTCCTCCTCGTCACCATCCTCAAAGCATTGGACCTACCCGCGAAGGATTTGTGCGGCAGCTCCGATCCTTACGTCAAGATCTACCTGCTCCCTGACCGCAAGCGTAAATTCCAAACTCGTGTGCACCGCAAGACGCTCAACCCCACGTTTGACGAGACCTTTCAGTTTCCGGTCCAATATGAGGAGCTGGGGTCCAGAAAGCTCCACTTGAGCGTCTTTGACTTTGACCGCTTCTCGCGGCATGACATGATTGGCGAGGTGATACTGGAAAACCTTTTTGAAGTTTCAGACCTGTCTCGGGAGACATCTATCTGGAAGGACATCCAGTACGCCACTAGCGTAAGACAATTTATCGTCTCTACTACTTAGTGAGTCCAGACCCCACTGGTGATTCATCACATTAATGTGGCTTATGTCACATTAATGTCACCCTAATGATTTGGTTTTATAATATAGGAATCCACTTGTATTGCGTATTTCTCTGAAAACAATAGCTAATAAATCATTAATTAGCTATTACAGTATTATAGATGATTCATAGATATAGTGTCCTATGGGGTGTGATATGGTAATTTGAAACAGTAATTACCAAACTAAATTGATAAATTGTGCAATGTACATATATTAAGCATTAAAAACATTAAGGGCAAAAATTATTGCCTTATTATATGGCAACACTGAGTCTGCAATAATCTCAAAGGGGATAGTTCACCCAAAATTGGAAACTTCTCTCATCATTTACTCTCTATGCTGCTCCAAACCTGTATAACTTTTTTTCTGTGGAATATAAAATAATTAGTGTCTCAAGAAATTTGTGTTGAAAACAAAATTAGAGCCCTTTTACTATCATTGTATGCAGGGGCGGACTGGGACAAAATTTCAGGCCGGGAAATCTCACACTCATCCAGGCCATCCCATACACCCACAACACATTCTGAAACATGGACAACCCTATAGCCTATTTGTATGACCATCACATAAAAAGGTCTAAAGGTCTCTGTACACTGAGTCCGAAATTTTCGCATTTTAAAAAATAAATACGACCTCACGTTGTGTCAATCACGTTTGCACACTGCCTCCGAAACTTTTATCCATCAAAAAAAAATCAGATCAGGTTCGATTTTCTGCGTTTTCGCATCCGTTGCATGCATTTTGATAGGAAAGGATGAGGAATACGAAAAAACGGAAAAACGCATGTGAAAATTTCAGACTCAGTGTGCAATGGCCTTAAGTCTTTAGTCGGGGCCGTGGAAAATAATAAAGGTTCTCTTTTGAACTGCACCTTCACTTCTCTTTTCTTCATTTTCTCCAATTTCTCTGTCACTCTCTTTAGTGTGACTAAATTAATTTCTTCTTTACCAGCAGGTCTACTGTTATTAACAGAACCTTGTTGCAAAACAACCACCTCATTGCAATTTGTTTGCACATAATGTTGTTATTTCTCTTAAAATGACTTAAATACCCAATATTTAACAAACCTATAATTCATACAAATATATTAAAACTAATTTTCTAAAGTGCCTAAATGCCCAAATTAGTACATTGGAAATCCTAATACTGAACACACTATTGTATTTTTGGGCTGACTGATATTTTTGTGTTGCTGTCTACTCTAGCTCCCTCCCTTTCTATACAATAAATCCATGCAAATATCTGCCTGCTAAATTTATTCATGTAACTTTCCAATCGATAATGATGTCCTTTAGCACAGTATTCTGACTGATGATAATAATGGGGTGCTACTGACATCCTAACAGGTGCTAGCAGTTTAATACTCAACTAGGTTAATAAAGACTAAACTACAGTAGCGTATTACAGATGAAACTGACCTGCACTTGAAGCCCTGAACAGGTTAGTAATTTCGCTACATTTAACTGTTTCTTCTGGCCATTTCCTCTCCTTCCTCGAGTCCCGCGCATCGACTCTGTTCAAAACCGTTTGACGGAGGCAAGGAACAGATGTGAAGCGCAGCGCTGCCAGTCAAGACTAACCGATTTATGATTTATTATCGATTTATTAGGGAATACCACAATCGGAAATTATAACTTTGGCACATTCGGAAGGCAAAAAAATAAAAAATAATAATAAATAAAAACAAACACAGGGCAGCGGGCCAAATCAGCCGCCAGGCCACCGGGAAACGTGCTCCCAATGGCCAGTCCGCGCCTGACTGTATGAACAAACAACACTGACACATACCCTCATTTTTAAATACCTTCTAATACTATGGAAAATATCCATAGTATCCAGGACAGAAGTGTCATTTTGGGGTTAACTTTCACTTTAATTTTCAAGTTAATAATTTAACTTGTTTTTATTGTGAACGGATGCATTTATTGCCAACTGTAGATTTTTTTGTATCTCTTCTACTCAGGAGAGGGTTTCTGGCATTGACAGTATAGGCAGTCGCCTAGGGTCCTGTCTAAGCTCTCAGACATGCACTCAACTTCTGTATCACTCACCCACAGCAGTTTGACAGCACTGTGCAGCATGCTTTCAGTTCCACCCGACACTTTCATTGAAATGTAACTTTTCCAAGCAGCTTCTCAGCCTTGTAATGTCTCACCAAAGGCACCATTTGAGTCAAAACTGCAACAGCTTCTAGTTAAACGTGACAGAATTTATTGTAACTATTTACTGCTTCTCCAAATTATATACAAACCCGATTCCAAAAAAGTTGGGACACTGTACAAATTGTGAATAAAAAAGGAATGCAATAATTTACAAATCTCATAAACTTATATTTTATTCACAATAGAATATAGATAACATATCAAATGTTGAAAGTGAGACATTTTGAAATGTCATGCCAAATATTGGCTCATTTTGGATTTCATGAGAGCTACACATTCCAAAAAGTTGGGACAGGTAGCAATAAGAGGCCGGAAAAGTTAAATGTACATATAAGGAACAGCTGGAGGACCAATTTGCAACTTATTAGGTCAATTGGCAACATGATTGGGTATAAAAAGAGCCTCTCAGAGTGGCAGTGTCTCTCAGAAGTCGAGATGGGAAGAGGATCACCAATTCCCCCAATGCTGCGGCGAAAAATAGTGGAGCAATATCAGAAAGGAGTTTCTCAGAGAAAAATTGCAAAGAGTTTGAAGTTATCATCATCTACAGTGCATAATATCATCCAAAGATTCAGAGAATCTGGAACAATCTCTGTGCGTAAGGGTCAAGGCCGGAAAACCATACTGGATGCCCGTGATCTTCGGGCCCTTAGACGGCACTGCATCACATACAGGAATGCTACTGTAATGGAAATCACAACATGGGCTCAGGAATACTTCCAGAAAACATTGTCGGTGAACACAATCCACCGTGCCATTCGCCGTTGCCGGCTAAAACTCTATAGGTCAAAAAAGAAGCCATATCTAAACATGATCCAGAAGCGCAGGCGTTTTCTCTGGGCCAAGGCTCATTTAAAATGGACTGTGGCAAAGTGGAAAACTGTTCTGTGGTCAGACGAATCAAAATTTGAAGTTCTTTTTGGAAAACTGGGACGCCATGTCATCCGGACTAAAGAGGACAAGGACAACCCAAGTTGTTATCAGCGCTCAGTTCAGAAGCCTGCATCTCTGATGGTATGGGGTTGCATGAGTGCGTGTGGCATGGGCAGCTTACACATCTGGAAAGGCACCATCAATGCTGAAAGGTATATCCAAGTTCTAGAACAACATATGCTCCCATCCAGACGTCGTCTCTTTCAGGGAAGACCTTGCATTTTCCAACATGACAATGCCAGACCACATACTGCATCAATTACAACATCATGGCTGCGTAGAAGAAGGATCCGGGTACTGAAATGGCCAGCCTGCAGTCCAGATCTTTCACCCATAGAAAACATTTGGCGCATCATAAAGAGGAAGATGCGACAAAGAAGACCTAAGACAGTTGAGCAACTAGAAGCCTGTATTAGACAAGAATGGGACAACATTCCTATTCCTAAACTTGAGCAACTTGTCTCCTCAGTCCCCAGACGTTTGCAGACTGTTATAAAAAGAAGAGGGGATGCCACACAGTGGTAAACATGGCCTTGTCCCAACTTTTTTGAGATGTGTTGATGCCATGAAATTTAAAATCAACTTATTTTTCCCTTAAAATGATACATTTTCTCAGTTTAAACATTTGATATGTCATCTATGTTGTATTCTGAATAAAATATTGAAATTTGAAACTTCCACATCATTGCATTCTGTTTTTATTCACAATTAGTACAGTGTCCCAACTTTTTTGGAATCGGGTTTGTACATACTGTACAGTTTAATATATTAAACTCAATAAAACAAAGTAAAACATATACATATTCAATTATTCTAGTGATAATGATATGATACATCAGCCATACTGATACATCAGCCATGCAAACTGCAGTTCAATGAACGAGTCTTTCAATTGCCCACTTGTTTAAAGCATTACAGTCTACAGTAATGTGTTCAGCTCTGACTTGAGATATGAATTCGCATGACTGATTATAGTACACACTAGAGATCACTGAACTCAGTATAGTTGAGTTAACAGGCTGAAGGCTAAAGCTCTCAAGGTGGGTTAAATGTGTGGGAAAGACCTATGGATATGTGATGCACTCATTCAATACCTTTCTCCTTCTGAGTTTATTGAAGGTTTTTGAGTAATTTTTTTAGTACATTTTCTCTCAATTTCTATTTTAATTTATAATTTATTCCTGTGATGGGAAAGCTGAATTTACAGCAGCCATTACTCCAGTATGCAGTGTCACACGATCCTTCAGAAATCATTCTAATATGCTGATTTGTTGCTCAAGAACAATTATTATTATCAGTGTTTTTTTTTTATATTATGAAGGAATTACCAAACAGTTTTTTTTTTCAGGATTCTTTAATGAGTAGAAGATTAAAAGACAGCATTTATTTGAAATACAACCCGAACTCCGGAAATGTTGGGACGTTTTTTAAATTTGAATAAAATGACAACTAAAAGAATTTCAAATCACATGAGCCAATATTTTATTCACAATAGAACATAGATAACATAACAAATTTTTAAACTGACACATTTTACAATTTTATGCACAAAATGCTCATTTCAAATTTGATGCCTGCTACAGGTCTCAAAATAGTTGGGACGGGGGCATGTTTACCATGGTGTAGCATCTCCTCTTCTTTTCAAAACAGTTTGAAGACGTCTGGGCATCGAGGTTATGAGTTTCTAGAGTTTTGTTGTTGGAATTTGGTCCCATTCTTGCCTGATATAGGTTTCCAGCTGCTGACGAGTTTGTGGTCATCTTTGACGTATTTTTCATTTAATGATGCGCCAAATGTTCTCTATAGGTGAAAGATCTGGACTGCAGGCAGGGCAATTCAGCATCTGGACTCTTCTACTATGAAGCCATGCTGTTGTAATAGCTGCAGTATGGGGTTTTGCATTGTCCTTTTTGAATGATTTGAAAGTCTTTTAGTTTTAATTTTATTCAAATTTAAAAAACGTCCCAACATTTCCGGAATTCGGGTTGTAGAAATATTTTGTAACATTATAAATGTCTTTACTGTCGCTTTTATACAATTTAATGCATCCTTGTTAAATAATAATATCAATTTCTTGACTTTTGAATGGTAGTGTACTGAATTAAGATTCTGTCGTTTTCTTACCCTTGCATCATTGAAATACTAACATAACTATATTAGTAAACATTGCCATTTATTTGTAATGCCAGCATGATGTATTCGATTTTGAGTGTCTCTATTTGACTCTACAGGAGAGTGTGGATTTGGGAGAGATAATGTTCTCTCTCTGCTACTTGCCAACTGCAGGGAGACTCACACTTACTGTCATCAAATGTAGGAACCTCAAAGCCATGGATATTACCGGTTATTCAGGTATGCTGCTGTCCTTTATTTGTCTGTGTCTTTATTTTCTCGCATCTGTCTGCTCGGCTCCATCTTCCTGTTTATACATTTGGACAGTCACATTTATCATCGTTAGCAAGCACATTACAAGTCCTTTAGTCAGACATATTAGACCCTGAAAGATACATTGAGAAATTCATGTCACACCTCTCTGCTCTGTTGGCAGATCCGTATGTGAAGGTGTCACTGATTTGTGATGGGAGACGCTTGAAAAAGAAGAAAACTTCCATAAAAAAGAACACACTGAATCCAACCTATAATGAGGCGATTATCTTTGACATTCCCCCAGAGAATATGGATCAAGTCAGCCTACATATATCAGTTATGGACTATGATCTGTGAGTGTGATATTTTCACTCTACAAATATTATGTTGTGTATGCTCTTCACAGTCTATTCTTCATTCTCCTGGTGTATAGAGTGGGACACAATGAGATCATTGGAGTCTGTCGTGTAGGGATCCATGCCGAGGGGCTTGGGAGAGACCACTGGAATGAGATGCTTGCTTACCCTCGAAAACCTATCGCTCACTGGCACCCGCTCGTAGAGCCCAAGAAGTCTGAGAAGGAGGTGAATGTCTGTCCTTAAAATTTTCCAGAGTGGAAAAGTACATTTTCATTTCAATATTTCCATCTCTCCCTCTCTTCCTTTCCGTTTTCCGTCTCTTTTTCAGTGGAAGACTCGTACCGCAAGCTTTGACAGCCAGGGCTCATGCCCATCTCCTAGACTCCCCTCCAGTCCATAAGGAAGGGATGACCTCTCTCTATGTCTTTAAGCCAAGTATCTCCCAGGGACTGATGGTGAGACCCAAGATATGTCATTAGACAATGTGTGACATAGCTTATGTCTGTGCGGACATGTATGATGGAGCAGGAAAAAAGAGGGTGCTTTCCAAACCTTTCCAAGTGCAAGTAAGCCTAGCCGAGATTTAGCTTTTTTGCATTTGGATTGAAGTGTTGCTTTCTTACATTGGGTAAATTCACAAGCCACTACCCGAAGAGGTTGAACGATACACTTCGAGATGAATTTAAGCAACTCAGAAGAGTAAAAGGGTGTATTTGTTGATGAATATTGGATAATTGGTAGATGTATATTATATTTTAATTGACATTATAATATTATGAAGATATAGTTTATTATATATTTAGCCTTAACTTCCTTCTCGTTCTTTTTTGTCTTCTTTGAATATAAAATAAATGTGTTAAGAGATTTTTATTATTGAAGAGATATGTGGAGTCCTCAATATGTTCAACCTGTTGAGATATTAGCCAAACTGTATATTGTTTACAGAGCAGAGATATTCCATTGATCTTCCTTTTGTTTGTGAAGTAGTGAAACTGTTCTGCCACCAAAAACGCCAATGCCAAGAATAATTTGTATCCTGTCTACAAATATCTCATCATCGGTGTAAAGTGTAGAATTTTTGCTTTGTCTGTATTTGAACATTTAAGTTGCTGATCGTTCTGAGTACTTAGAATCATTTGTCGTCAGTTTCTTCGATCAAGTTGAGTTCAGTTAAATGCAGCCATGCACAGCTACATCCATAACGTACAGCTGGCTAATATCATCATAATTTCACCACGCAGTAATTGTAGCTTCCAAAGTAAAACCATAATGAATACCAAGGGTTATGTGTCAGATCTAAAGGACGCAAAAAATCCTTGGCTTTCTAACAAGACTTGAAATAATATCATTATGTAAATTAGAAGCACTGTTTTACAAAGACCAATTTTGTATTTTACATAAAACGTGATAAATGTTTACTGTTCTGTATTTTTCCTGTTACCTTTGAGGTGTTTTCTCTTCAGATAACATGATGTACTTTGTTGGCTGGCCTGGCTGGAACTCATTGTATCAATAATCACTGGAATTGTTGTTTCTGTATGAAATGCCTGATTCAGAGCCACTTTTCAATTTTATATTGAGACTTTGTATTTGTAATGTACAGTTACTGTTTCAGAACATCCCCTTGTACTTGAAAGGTGTGATTAAATTTCCTCGCTTCTATCTGTTTTGTTTTTATTTCATTCCTTGTTAAAAGGACAGTTCACCCAAAAATGAAAATTCTGTCATTAATTACTCACCCTCATGTCGATCCAAACATGTAAGACCTTCATTCATCTTTGGAACACAAATTAAGTTTATATTGATGAAATATGAGAGCTTTCTGACCCTCCATAGACAGCAAGGTTACTACCATGGTCAAGTCACAGAAACGTAGTAAGGACATCGTTAAAAAAGTCCATGTGACATCAGTGGTTCAACTGTAATTTTACGAATCTACGAGAATACTTTTTGTGTGCAAAGAAAACAAAAATAATTACTTTATTCAACAATTCTTCTATGTGTCACCCTAGCACCATTATAGAGAGTATCACAATGCATGCACATGGTGCTGCTGATGTAGAACACGCTTGGACTGCGCCTTGTTTATTGGCAAAGGAAAGCAGGCGCATACGACGTTATACTCTCCACAATGGTGCTAGGGTGACGCAGGAGAAGTCATTATTTTTACTTTTTTTGTGCACAAACATTATTCTCGTAGCTTTGTAAGGCATTTGAAAATCCAGAACGGTGGAATGGAAAAGGAAAACAAATATTCTCGAGAAACATGAACTTATTTTAAACTTGAGAGCCACTTATTCAGAGATTGTCTTACTATAGGGAGATGAGAGGGTCTTTATTACCTAAAAGAGTCATCGGATGCAAAATCCCTATTTTAAAAATCCCCTTTCTCAAATCAGGCTGTTCTGAGATTCCTGTCAGAATGATGTAGTTCTGTACAGGCCGCTCCCTCGATAGTTGATTGACAAGACCGTCTTACCTTAGACCCGCCCTGAGTGAGCTGAGAGCTGTCCACCATTGTGTCGACTCCGGTGCAGGGGAAGACAAGAATGTCTCCTATTAAGCGATTGAGGCATTTTGTTGTTGGATGTAATAATGAATATAGCAGTCGTCAGTTACTCCCGACATCTGAGCTGCTGAAGACGCAGAGGATTAATGTTACTTTCGCTTTGAAGTGAATGCACCGATCCCCAATCTGCCTAAATGCGTCTATGTTCGCGCAAATCATTAGTGATCCAGCTTCACCTATAGAAGAAGTGAGTATAAGTATTTTTTTTTTATGAATCTTTGCAAATCGCCTTTCCTAATAATGTACTAGTTAGCCAGTTTCACGGCTAAAGTAAACAGTACTGCTCGTCAGAGAGGGGTGGGGTCAGCAGAGCTCATTAGCATTTAAAGGGACATGGACTATAATGGCTTGCTAAAAACAGAGCTGATTTTGACAGGTTTAAAAAGGTGTTTTTTACACTACCATTGAGAAATTTTAACCAAAGTATGTTATAGACTTTTAATTAAGACCCTAAAGAATCATATCAACTTGTGCAAAATGGGCATCCGATGACCCCTTTAAGCCTAAAGTATACTTCACTTTTCACGCATACTCAAGGGACAGTGTACAGTGCACGTGACGTGAATTTCATCATCAGAATAGTATTTAGAATAGTTACTGTTGAAGAAAGTGTAACGGCTAACTTGGATCACGTGTGCCTTAATAACCAATCACATTGCAGCCTTGACGTCATTTAATTTCAGTCAGAGTTGTACGACATTCAATCTCCGTTTACGGATACCATAGGAATGGATGAGAAGTGCCGTAAACTGAATCCCACCTGTCGCAAAAAGTCTGTGACTTCTCTTATAAAACAGCATTTTTTTCATGGTAAACTTTAAAAATAGTTCAATCCAAAAGTATTGTTTAATGTAAAGCATGTTGAAGATTAGCAGACAGCCTGTCAATTCATTAAATGATAAGCTGTTTCCTCTAAAAAGCTGTTTATTCAGCGTAGTGAAGCCTCTCCTCCATTGACATCCATTAAAAAAACAAAAAAGCTTCTTTTCTCCTTTCCCACATACTGCCAAAGCGGAAGCGATAGCATTAGCTGTTATGCTTTTTTCTTCTTCTTTTTTTTTTGCTAAAGGTTGCAAGCTTGCCATCTAGTGGCTTCGACTTTGACAATCGCACCATCCAGCTGTCAGATATTTCAATATCATCAACGCAACGTTTCATATCTTTCATATCGGATCACACTGGGTTTTATACAAGCACAATAGCCGCCATCTTGTGTCTCAGTTCTCAATGTAGTGAAAATTACCTTAGAGGACTTCAGTATTAATATTAATGTAATATTGCTGCAGAGTCCGTCTTGTTGATAGAATTTTGTACAATCAAAGTGGACCTTTATTTTCTTTTCTTTTAGCGGAAGCTTTAAGGTCATACAGGTAAGGTGTTAAAATCATTTTAACTGAAAATAAACCCCTTTAGGGTAAATTATGAAATTATAATCTTAGATATGGCAGTGTTATGTATTTATTAATCTTGCAGATAGGCCTATATATAACAGTATTATTGCAATGATTTGTACAATTATTTATTAACAGCACATTTCATTTTAACATAATATATAAAATCATTTTATTAGTTCTGCTCCAGGCAAACAAAGTTAAAATGGGTCATCTTGAGCCCTGTACATTGATTTCTAGTAAACAACTGAACCAAACAAGTGTGTCCACTCAATCATATATTGTGCTCTCGGTGTAACTACAAAGCTCAACGTATTGATGTGTGACCCAGCCGCGTTGCATAAGATAAAGCAAGCCAATAACATGGGCATTTCCTTTCCAGCTCTGCTTTCTTCAGTCTTCAGTACACCTTCTACACATCCAGCTTCTTTTTCATTTGGAGTTTGTAGAGGATTTGATAGCCATCGTCCCAAGCGTAGAGCAGCTGCTCCACAGGGCTGTATTTGAGGCTGGCATGAGTGCCATATCGTTTGGGAAAGTATACATGTGGAGCGTCGTCGTTTGTGACCATGTCACTGACATCGAACACGCACTGAATTCGAGAGCGGCTGGGTAGTTTGGAGTTGTAGACCACATAGATGGTACCACAGATGACAAACGCCGCCTCTGCGTTCTCCCTCACACAAGGAGTGTCCCACATCTGCTCAATATCTAGAGTTTTAAGGTCTATCTTGGCCAAAGAGATGTGCCTTTCATTCTCCTGAGTGGCGTAGATGGCCCACAGACCCTCTTCGTCCATTGCTAAATCGATGAAGGTCTCAGGATTCAGGCCGTACACGGGGAGCTGGTTTTTAGCTGGAAACACAGCACTGTCTACAACTATGTTCTTCTGAAGATCAAACTTTATTAGTTTCATCTCCTCACCCTGCTTCAGATAGTACAGGTGGTTGTTGTAGATGGCATGACCCATACCGCGCCAGGCTGAAGGGAGCTGGACGCTGGTGGCCGCAGAAGTGCCTTGCGAGGAAGTGAATTCACGGACTGTACCAAATTCATACATGGTATTATCCTCTGTCCCGTTTAAGATGTACACCTTCCCGGTGGCGCTTCCCATGTCCTTGGTCCACATTCCCTTAGCGCCACCCACTCGTTTGAGGATCTTCATGGCTTTGATGCTGGAGATCATGTCACTACAGTCTAAACATAAAGAAAAATTTAATTTAAATTTAGCCTGAAATGTGCCTTTAAACATTGTAAATATTGTAAGTTATTCCTTACTTTCCATTGTTATGTTAATCATCAAATATTTGGTGCGATCTATCTCTTGCTGGAATTAGAATATCAATATTTGCCCTCTTCAGTTATGTTCCAAAGTGCATCCCTTCCTCATGATATTACTTACAAAGTGCTTTCCAATAAAGTCTGATTTAAGACTAAACCCTAATGGGAATGCACAGTAGACTAATGACAGTCTGGGTTAATCAGATTGGAGGCGTTTTGCTATGAAAAGGCAATATCGAGCTGCTGAAGTGTAGAGACGATTTACGGAAAGCATCATAATTTATCCTCAAGCAGTATAATTGCTGTCTCTCTCAATGATTAAATAATAATGCATTTTATTTAGTACCTCTAAGTGCTTTTCTAAATGAGGACTTTAGGAAGATTAGACCCACTATTTAAAGCATTATGTATTAAACTCTGTCAAGTTATGATAGCTCAGAGCTTCATGTGATTGAACTTGGTTGCCTGTCATTCTCGTGCCACTTACCCACAGAAGCTTTGCTTCATTATGAGCTTCTTAAAACTGAATCTATGAAGTGTAGCCGGCACTTTCAACACTTATTCTTCCTATTCATTTTCTAGAATGCTTTTTCAACCCTGTGAAAGTGTTGTTATTATTAACTAAAACTAAACCTGTTACAGTCATTTTCGAGAATTGAAATAAAACTGAATCAAAAGAAAATATAAAGATTAAATGAAAATCCTAAACTTAAAAAAAAAAAAATTAAAGTTACCTTGGCGATTAACTGAAATAATATGTGTAAGTTGAAAATAAAATGACTAAAACTAAAATTGAAATAAAAAATAAATGAAAGTTAAATAAAAATAAATATCAAAACTGAAAATATAAAAATAAAAGCTCATTCAAAATATGAATAAATAGCATAATAGTATATAAATAATACTAAAATAACATTAATTAAATATAATTTATATTATATTTTTTGGATTTTTGTTAATATTTGATAAATAAGTCAGAAAGGATACAGGGTTGTAGTTAACAGGTTTGCTGTCATAAAATGATGGACCAAATGTTGTTGGTAGTTATTGATCAACTATTTACCGTATTACCATAAAATATTTACCGTAACCAAGCTTTGATGTTTTTAAAACAATTTTACTACAGTTAATTCAATTGAATATTGTCAATTCAACATTTTAATGATTTTATGAGTTGAGAAAGTAAGACAGGCCATTTTGTTTTAATGGTATGCTACTTTATGTTAGAAAAAATTATAATTATAACATATCGAATAGTTCGATAGCACAACAAAAACATGGAATTTGTGCCTCTAGTACTTCAGAGTACTGAATTTGTTGAATGAGCCAACTATGGCGAGTGCCATCATGCTGTGAGACAAACATTACTTGTATCTAAGCCTGTGGAATGTTACCTAAAGCTCTTTACCTGTGAGCTTGGCGTACTTGGCTTTATTCCTCTCCTTGACAACCGTCACCTGCTGCTCCACCAGCTTGTCATCCACGTCCACACAAGGCTGCGCTCCATTCTGTGTTTCGAGGTAGTCCATCTCTCTCTCCACACGGTCTACGCGTGTACCCACTGTGTCTAACTCGCTCTGCAGCGCCTCCTTGCTCTTGTCCAGGCCCTCTAGCTGTGCCACCATCTGCTGCTTGAACTCGCGCAGCTCTGAGGCGTAGCGGCTGGTCTGCTCATGCCACAAGGAGATGCGATCCTGCCAATGGAGAAATAAACAAAAACAAGTCTCGAGAGCCTCAGTAAAAGAGATTTGAATTAGTCAGCTCTAAACATGTCTGTGAAATGGGCATTTTTCATATAAGATGAAATGAAGGTTAGCTTTTAGCTTTGAAATAAATGTGAGTGGTTCTTGGTTAAAGTTATCACCATAATGCTAGGGTGAAATGGGCGTTGATACATGGTTAAGTATTCTTTACAGTTACATTACATTTACATTTAGTCATTTAGCAGATGCTTTTTTCCAAAGTGACTTATAAATGAGGACAATAGAGGCAATCAAAACCAACAAAAGAGCAATAATATGTAAGTGCTATGACAAGTCTTGGTTAGTCTAACACAGTACATGTACATTTTTTATATATAATAAATAAAAAGAAAAAAGTATATAGAATAGAAAAAGAATAGACAACATTAGTAACAGTGTCATTTTTATAATAAAAAGAAAACAGTTGAAAAGACAGAAAAAGAATGAAGAACGCTATTGTTAGAGGGTCTTTTTTAAAATAAAAAGAAAACAAGTAGTTAGAATAGAAATAGAATAGAGAGTGAAAGTGTTAGAGGGTCAAGTTTTTTAATAAACAAAAAGAAAACAAGTCGATAGAATAGAAAATGAATAGGGAACGCTAGTGATAGAGTTTTTTTATAAATAAAGAGAAAACAAGTATATAAAATAGAAATAGAATATATATATATATATATATATATATATATATATACTATACAGCTTCTTACATACTGTGCAGTATTCTTATGTGAAGCAATATTTAATATCTAGCAAATCTTGGATGCACAATTGTTGACATTGTCACAAAATGTAAATGTATTATCATGCAGCTCTGTATTGGATACATATATTGTGTGTGTGTGTGTGTGTGTGTGTGTGTACTGGTTTTTGTGGTTTACGGGGACAAAATTTGTTTAATAACATGGGTATGACGGAGGTATTACAATTTGAAGGTGTTTTATGAGGACACTGCCTATGTCCCCGTAATTCAAAAGGCTTAAAAAACATACTAAATGGTGTTTTTTTGAAAATTTAAAAATGCACACAATCTCCTGTGAGGGCTAAGTTTAGGTGTAGGGTAGGTGTAGGGCAATAGCACATACAGATTGTACAGTATAAAAACCATTACGCCTATGGAGAGTCCCCGTAAACCAAAAAACAAACATGAGTGTGTGTGTGTGTGTGTGTGTGTGTGTGTGTGTGTGTATCCAATTTTATCTGCATATAGGATACTCACAAAAACCAATTTATACTATATATCAAATCGCAGATGCTTGATTTTTTTTATAATGTCACAAACTATAATTACTTTAAATAAAGTTGAATATATAAGTATGTCCAACTTATTATCCGCATACATACAGTATACTTTGCGTATACTATAGCAAATCTTAATTGGTTGATTGCTTGTATTGTTGCAAAATGTAAAATATATTCTCTAATCTGTTAAATGTGATCTTAAGATATTATAAACATCATGGTTTTCTGCAAAGCTGCTTTGAAACTGTGTATTGTGAAAAGTGTTATATAAATAAATTTGACCTAACTGACTTTACTGTTTTAGATCATGCATGCAGATTTCAGATGGCTCTTAAGCACATGCATGTTCTAAGCAACCATACATTTTAAACCGTGAACTCGAGCACGTTAAATACCGAGTCAGACAGCCTCATGAGTGTAAATTATTCAAACATAAACCCTCCCTTGACAGCTGCAGGAATTCATGAGCACTTTGGCATTGGAACAGCATCATTTGCGCTGCAGATGGATCAACCTTTGGCAGCAAATGTTCTTTTTTGAATTTGTGACTCAGTGGAAGGAAAGAAGCAGCAAAGTGCGTTTTAGCATAATCACACAAAATGACTTGTCTGAGAAGAATTGTACGTGCAGAGTCAGCACAGAGAGAACAGGGAGAGAAAATTTCCTTCATGTGGCCGAATCCAAGACACAGAGGGAGATCGGGTGACCAAATCAAGGAGAAAGAATCCTGGCAATGGGAATGAACCGAATGCAGAAAGGAAGCAAGATTGTGTGCATGTTCATCTGCTTCTTATGTCAGTGTGTTTGTCAAACATGCATTTTGTACAGTTATCATTTTGAGAAAGTTTGTGCTTTCATGGCATATGCAAAAAAACACTTGCATATATAATGAGCAAATTTTGCTATAAATATCACTATAGTACCACCGGGAGCCTTTTTACCCAGCACTTGGATTAAAAGGGCCCTCTAGCTGCCCTTATATTTACATGACATCAACGAATGTAACATTTACTTTTACAGAAATGATGTTGTTCTGTTACTCATACTCAAAGAATATGATAAATGAATATATACAAGTTAATTGATACCATTCAAACGTTTGGAGTCAGTAATATTTTTTCAAAAGAAGTCTCTTACAAAGTCTCTTAAAATTTAATTTTTTACTGTCTACTGCTTTATAAAATACGTTTTAAAATGTAATTTATTCCTGTGATGGCAAAGCTGAATTTTCAGCAGCCATTACTCCAGTCTTCAGTGTCACATGATCCTTCAGAAATCATTCTAATATGGTGAGTTGATGCTCAAGAAAAAATTCTTATTATTATCTATGTTGAAAACAGTTAAACTGCTTAATATTTTTGTGAAAACCCTGATGATTTATGATGAATAGAAAGTTCAAAAAACAGCATGCATTTGAAATACAAATCCTTTCCATTCTAAATATTTTTATTGTCACTTTTGATCAATTTAATACATCCTTGCTGAACAAAACTGACCCCAAACCTTAGAACAGCAGTGCAAATATATATGTGTGTGTGTGTGTGTTTTGATAATTACATTACATTTTAGCTTACTTGTACTCTACACAACATTTCTGTGTGGCTTTACTCCTATAGAGAACCTACCAGAACTTAACCGACTATGTTTTACAGATCTAACAAGTAACTGCACCTTATACTTAAATCCACAGTTCATCCAAAACTCAGTCTGTTGTTTTCTTCTATAGCTACACTCTTCTTAATACTTCATGCCAGCCTGTATCTGGAGGCCAGGGTCTGGATGGGAGAGCATTGTTGTTCTTACCTCAATAGCAAGGAGTCTTCTCTCCAAGTAGTCCATAAGGGCCTGCTGCTGTGCCCCCACCAGGCCTGAGAGAACGAGGACGAGGAGCTGCAGGGCTCTCATCTTAAAGACTGGAGGAAACTGATTAGAAACACTGAGTGTGTGCTTATGTGCGTATGACAGGCGGAGTGGAAAAGCCCTCATGCAGAGGAACCGAGTTAGCTGGAATGTTTAGAGAAAGAGCAGAGCGAGAGGAGGAGCCTAAAACATCTGGAGCGGCTCTTTCTCTGGAGAGCTGGATTACCTCCAGCTCCTTTTCTGGTAAAACACAGAACTACTAATGACCAGACAGTATTTTAGTATTCATGTATGACTCACATTTGTGATTTACCCTTAAACATGTACTGTACAGTCTATTTCTACAAGTTTCCAAACATTGACTGGAGTCAATGGATAGAAGGGCAGCCGCAGAGTAAATATGCTTTGAAGGGCATGGAAATGACTCAATAGCCCAGTTAGACAGTAAAGAGAGTATTTACTGATGTTCTTGCCCTTTTCATTCTTTTTCAGCTTTTTTTTCTTTAGACGAACAGCACGGCTCACATTCAATCTGTTGCATAACACTAGACAATTTCCCGTCACTGACTCACATTTCAGTCTAGTGTAAACCATGAAGTTGAAGGCACTGTTTCAGTGCAAGGAGAATGAAATACATGAGGATCATTCACAGTGATCAGTCAAAGTGTGGGAACATGTTAAAATAACCATAGGTAATGGTTAGTTTGTGGCTCTCTTGGTCTGTCGTGCAATAGCCTATGCTCTATGCAAATTGATGACTGAAATTTAAAGTAGGCGAAAGGTCACTGCCTCAGAAATCAAGAACTGGACATTTTTATACAACATTAATGTTTTTAAACCTATAAAACCTGACATGTTATGTTAAATAATAGTCAGAAAAATCTAAATCTAAAAAAAGTTTGAACCTTTTATACATATGTATACATATTTGGTAGATCAGGCTAATATGGCTCATATAGTATGCAATGTTAACAATGTGGATCTCATGAGGACGAGAAAAAAAAAACAAGCTGAGCAAAATATGCAGCTGCTGATATTTATATGGACAAAGTCAAATTAAATTCTGAAATTCTTTAAAAGAATATAGCAGACTACTTACAAAGTATATATATATATATATATATATATATAGTATATACAGGTGCTGGTCATATAATTAGAATATCATCAAAAAGTTGATTTATTTCACTAATTCCATTCAAAAAGTGAAACTTGTATATTATATTCATTCATTACACACAGACTGATATATTTCAAATGTTTATTTCTTTTAATTTTGATGATTATAACTGACAACTAAGGAAAATCCCAAATTCAGTATCTCAGAAAATTAGAATATTGTGAAAAGGTTCAATGTTGAAGACACCTGGTGCCACACTCTAATCAGCTAATTAACTCAAAACACCTGCAAAGGACTTTAAATGGTCTCTCAGTCTAGTTCTGTAGGCTACACAATCATGGGGAAGACTGCTGACTTGACAGTTGTCCAAAAGACGAAAATTGACACGTTGCACAAGGAGGGCAAGACACAAAAGGTCATTGCAAAAGAGGCTGGCTGTTCACAGAGTGCTGTATCCAAGCACATTAATAGAGAGGCGAAGGGAAGGAAAAGATGTGGTAGAAAAAAGTGTACAAGCAATAGGGATAACCGCACCCTGGAGAGGATTGTGAAACAAAACCCATTCAAAAATGTGGGGGAAATTCACAAAGAGTGGACTGCAGCTGGAGTCAGTGCTTCAAGAACCACTACGCACAGACGTATGCAAGACATGGGTTTCAGCTGTCGCATTCCTTGTGTCAAGCCACTCTTGAACAACAGACAGCGTCAGAAGCGTCTCGCCTGGACTGCTGCTGAGTGGTCCAAAGTTATGTTCTCTGATGAAAGTAAATTTTGCATTTCCTTTGGAAATCAGGGTCCCAGAGTCTGGAGGAAGAGAGGAGAGGCACACAATCCACGTTGCTTGAGGTCCAGTGTAAAGTTTCCACAGTCAGTGATGGTTTGGGGTGCCATGTCATCTGCTGGTGTTGGTCCACTGTGTTTTCTGAGGTCCAAGGTCAACGCAGCCGTATACCAGGAAGTTTGAGAGCACTTCATGCTTCCTGCTGCTGACCAACTTTATGGAGATGCAGATTTCATTTTCCAACAGGACTTGGCACCTGCACACAGTGCCAAAGCAACCAGTATCTGGTTTAAGGACCATGGTATCCCTGTTCTTAATTGGCCAGCAAACTCGCCTGACCTTAACCCCATAGAAAATCTATGGGGTATTGTGAAGAGGAAGATGCGATATGCCAGACCCAACAATGCAGAAGAGCTGAAGGCCACTATCAGAGCAACCTGGGCTCTCATAACACCTGAGCAGTGCCACAGACTGATCGACTCCATGCCACGCCGCATTGCTGCAGTAATTCAGGCAAAAGGAGCCCCAACTAAGTATTGAGTGCTGTACATGCTCATACTTTTCATGTTCATACTTTTCAGTTGGCCAAGATTTCTAAAAATCCTTTCTTTGTATTGGTCTTAAGTAATATTCTAATTTTCTGAGATACTGAATTTGGGGTTTTCCTTAGTTGTCAGTTATAATCATTAAAATTAAAAGAAATAAACATTTGAAATATATCAGTCTGTGTGTAATGAATGAATATAATATACAAGTTTCACTTTTTGAATGGAATTAGTGAAATAAATCAACTTTTTGATGATATTCTAATTATATGACCAGCACCTGTATATCAGTTGTCACTCTATATCTATAAGTATAAGTATCCTATTCCTACTACTTGTTTCACTTCTGTTTCAGTTTTTTATAACCATTTACTATGTGTAAGTAAGTTGTGGTTTTTTAGCATGTGTGTTTGGCTCAGTGTTATTTTTAAGGATTACTGACAAACTACCGTTGTTTGATTTGCATTTGTTATTTATTTTAATTCTAGTTACATTGTTTGAATTTATTATGTCTGTATAGGTCTTTTATTAAGTTTTAGTTTTATTTAATTTGAGTTATTTTAATACTTCAACAAACTAAATGGAAATGAAAGGATATATATATATATATATATATATATATATATATATAATTTATAAATGTGTATGTATAATATATATGTATGTATGTATGTGTGTGGTTGTACATACACACACACAAATATATATAATTGTTTTTTGGCATTTGGCTTAGTGTTATGTTAGAATCATTATTATACTCTTATACCTTTTTTTCTTTAATATTTTGAATTGTTTTTAGCTTTATTTTTTTGTTTTTCATTTAAATGCATACAACACATTTTGTTGTATGCATTTGTCATTTTTATTTAATTTCTTTTTTTTTAAATGTGTATAGGTACTATTTATAAAGTTTTAGCTTTTAGTTTTGGATCTGTTTTTAGTGGTTTTAATACTACAATTGATTGCTTCTGTTGTCCTCATTTGTAAGTCGCTTTGGATAAAAGCGTCTGCTAAATAAATAAATAAATATCTTCCAATAATACGTCTTAGTAAAAATGCTTTGTTTTATGAACTAAGCTCTATAGCTTTAATTCTGAGGACAAAACATATAATGCAGTGCGATACAATGATGCTTGAGAGATACAGAAATAAACATTCCTCAAAGTCTGATGTTTCATATCTGATGGATTTTAACACAATTAAATTTGTAAAAAAATAATAAAAATAGCATAATCAAGTAATCAGTGATGTATGGATATGTAAGTAAGCATAAGTTGCTGCAGTCCAGTAAGTGTTCATCTTAAAATATTACTAACAATATAAAAGTTATTCTTACATTTATAAAAATCAGGGGAAGATAAATGATCAATCATATGACAGAAGGGATGTAGTATGTTGTATACAACAGGATTACAATGTTTTGATAATTTACATGATTTATAGGGTTAAAATAAAATAATTCAACAACTTTAAATGCTAAAGTTGCTTTATCAACAAATAGTATACCACTAGGAGGTGCACAGCATTAGCATGCAGCATCAGGAACTGGAGTTCCTCTTCCTGTTTTGGGAGCAGAAAAGAAAATAGACATAACCTACACATTTTCTAAGTAAAGTAAGTGAAATGTACTGTTTCAAGTTTCAAGTTTCAAGTTTTATTTGTCACATACACGACTATACAGAGATTGTATAACCAGCAGTGAAATGTGAGTCGGGTCCGCTCCATGGACAGTGCAAATATTGAAAAATACAACACAAGGGAAGTATACATAAAATAAAATGAATAAAAAATAAGATATAAAGAATAAAATATAACATATAAGGTATAAAAGAATGTGCATGACAGTATGCTGTAGAATTAAATATTAAGGTAAGCATGACTGTACAGAGAGGAATGTGCAAACAGGTTGAACATGGTTGACATGAAGCAGCCAATCACAAAAAAAATTAATATAAAAAATAAGATAAGATAAGATAAGATAAGATATCAAGACACATAAAGTGTTGTGTGCAAATGACACTGTCAGTATGAGTTAGAGAATAATGAGTGTGTGATTAGTGATTATGGAGTAAGTCAGATGATATTAAGAGGCTGAGTTGAGTTAAGGAGTCTGATGGCCTTGGGGAAGAAACTCCTCCTAAGTCTCTCAGTTTTTGCCATCAGGCTGCGGAAGCGCTTACCAGATGGCAGCAGAGTGAATAGACAGTTTCCAGGGTGATTTGAGTCCTTGATGATTTTGACAGCTCTGCTTCTGCAGCGTTTGAGGTAGATGTCCTGCAGAGCGGGGAGAGCAGACCCAGAGATACGCTCAGCTAAGCGCACAACTCTCTGCAAGGCCTTGCAATCTTGACTGGAGCTGTTTCCATACCACACTGAGATACACTGAGTCAATACACTTTCTATGGTCCCTGCATAGAAAGTTTTCAGGATTGTTGGTGAGACCCTGAATTTCCTCAGCTGTCGCAGATGGTACAGTCTTTGCCTGGCTTTCTTAACCTGTGTTTGAATGTGTGTAGTCCAAGTCAGGTCCTCTGAGATGTTTACACCGAGGTACTTGAAGCTGCTTACTCTCTCCACAGGGGTCCCCCTGATCATAAGAGGAGTGTAGGGCAGCAGGTGTCTCTTTCTGAAGTCCACAATCAGCTCTTTAGTTTTGCTCACATTCAGAGAGAGACAGTTGTCCTGGCACCATAATGTAAGTCTCTCCACCTCATCCAAGTATGCGGTCTCATCATTGTTGGAAATGAGGCCCAGAACCACAGTATCATTGGCAAATTTGATAATAGATGTGGATCTGTGAGAGGACACGCAGTCATATGTGTAGAGAGAGTAGAGCAGGGGACTCAGGACACAACCCTGCGGGGCTCCTACGTTCAGGGTGATGGAGTTTGAGGTGTACTGGCCTACCTTCACCACTTGAGGTCTGCCGGTGAGGAAATCTTGAATCCAGTCGCAGAGTGAAGTGTTTAGGCCAAGGTCTGTGAGTTTAGAAGTCAGCTTGATGGGGACAATGGTGTTGAAAGCTGAGCTATAGTCTATGAATAGCAGTCTTGCATAGTTCCTATTGCTGCTATCAATGTGTGTGAGGAAGGAGTGGAGAATGTTAGAGATGGCATCATTAGTTGATCTATTGGGGCGATAAGCAAACTGAAGAGGGTCCAAAGTAACAGGGATGGAGGAGCTAATGTGGCTCTTAACAAGTCTCTCAAAAACCTTAATGACTATTGATGTGAGGGCCACTGGACGATAGTCATTCAGGCAGGAGGGTTTATTGTTCTTAGGTACAGGGATGATGATGGATTTTTTAAAGGAGGTGGGAACCACAGAGGTAGCAAGGGACTCGTTGAAGATAGAAGTGAACAAACCAGCAAGCTGATCAGCGCATGATCTCAGAACCCGGCCTGTGATCCCGTCAGGTCCAGCCGCTTTCCTGATGTTCACTCCCTTTAGTGCCCTCCGAACCTCGTCCTCCGACACGTACTGTAAAACTGTAAAAGTGTCCTTAAACTCTGCAGTATTATTAGGCCAAAGAAACTATTTCTGTCCAGTCAAATTTGAATAAATTATCGCAATCATCAAGCGAAATACATAACACCACAGACAATACTGAGTCTGAATATGTATTGAGTGTTTGTTGTGGGATCAGCATAGAGTCCTTAATTCAGACTGTCTGCCTACAGAACAATCCAAACTGTTACTTGTTTCTGAAATCCCAAAGGTCTCAGCCTCTGACAAAATTCTCTGATAAAATTCCTAGTTTACATTCCTTGCACGACTTGCAAATATAGTGCATGCACTAAATCCAGTGTAATCAGCTTAGGAGGCTGTGAGTAAAAAGAATCTAAAACAACAGAAACATCAGTACTGCCTCCATCTTGTTTGAGATGGCCCTGGGCCTCTCGTCACCCCTTGCACCCTGGTATGGGACTGATGTTTTCTTCCTGATAGCAATCTCTGAACCACGCTGTGGTTAGAGTGTCTGTCTGACAGTTTTTTTCCCCCCTTTTCTTTTTCTTAGTTTCAGTACAAACTAGAGAGCTGTGATTATTTGTAGATTTGTTTCACATCATGAGCACCATTAATAACCTTTAAATCTGACGTGGTGTGTTTTTCACCCAGTGAAAAGGTTACTTTTACTGTAAATGCATTTAATTTAACCCTTTCATGCATGGTGTCAGATATTTGGAAGCCATTTTGAACCATTTAGGTTGTAGCATCATGTCCCAACCATCAAGTGGTGAACCCCCAAAGCACTGTCTACTATTCCATTTAATTACTGTCTTTGTATCTATTTTTTGTTTTGAGAAATTGCATCATCTATTCAAAAAGGCGAACTTCTTAAGCCTTTTTATGTGCAGCCATACCACTTGCTCTTAGTAAATGTTTTAAAAACATGTTTTTTGCAGTCAATGAGTTGAATCACTTTTAATACCGTTGATGCATGGTGTCCACTACAGTTGACAGATATATCTGTAGCTCCCTCAAAATAAAATATATTGGGGAAAAAATTACACTTCTTTAAAAATAAAAACAAACATTAAAAAAAATATTACTTTGTGATTTAATGCATGAAAGTGTTAAAATAGGCTATCAATTAGGGCACATTTTGAATGAGAGCTTTAATGTGCATATGAAAACTTATAATTAATAAGGGGCTCCTTTTCAAATGCACTACATTTATGAAAACTGAGACCAAATTGGACAAATGGCCTCATTAGATGTGAGAGGGATCAGCGCTACAGGCTCTTAGTCAGCATGTTAGCAGATAAGATTCATTCTGCTAATTCTGTTTGAATGAAGATGTTAAAGCAGTGATGCCAGATTGTACAATTACAGGCTGAGGAGAACTATACTTAAGCGCATTCTCACTTGAAGAAAAAAAAAAAAAATGATTGGGTTTGGTTGCAGGTCACATAATTAATCAAGCCAACCGACTTGTGAAACTAACAAAGAACTATGAAAAAAGCAGCACAAAGTTTTCAACATTGACAATTATAAAATGAAAAGCACCAAATCAGCATATTAAAATGATTTCTGAAAGATCATGTGACACTGAAGACTGCTGAAAATTCAGCTGTACGGTCACAAGAATAAATGACATTTTAAAATATATAAAAAAATAGAAAACTGTTATTTTAAATAGTAATAATATTTCACAATATTGTTTTTACTGTAGTTTTGTTTAAATAAATTCATGCTTCTTTCAAGTACATTAAAAATCTTACCAACCCCAAACTTTTTAACAGTAGTGTATTGTATCAGAATCAAATTATATTTAATATTTAGAAGAAATTTAATTTTAATTGCATTAGTGTAGTCCTTATTGTGTCTTGCAGGATTTGGATAGAGGGGACTTTCTGTTGACTTGCACACTGATCAGCACAGGAAATCTTCAACCCTTCAGGTTACTGCCAACATCTCTAACCACTGTGCAACCGCCTCTGAACCCAGTGCGTGATAAACATTACAAGGTAAAACCGGAACCACATCAATAGCTAGTCCATTCAAAAACAATCTGGAGAAAAAAGTACGAGTGTACACATGCAAACAGATGTCTTGAGTAAAATATATCCTAAAAAAATATTTTAAAGGAATCTGAAACCGAAAAATCTAATTGATTAATTCTAATTACATATGAAACTATTTGTTAGTACACAGCTGAAACACTGGAGTTCACTTTGAAATGATGTGTTCATGTTTCTGTTCATTCACCAGCCTTAAGGTGATTACATTCACCGTTGTTTCGTGGGTGAAGTCCAGTCATTCTGAAAGCGATGATGTGGAATTACACTTAGGTGAAAGATTTCATTATGTAGATTTCACAATGAGTTCAGTTTGGCTACATGGATTCACCGTGTTGACCAAACAGACTGTCGTGTGAGCCTTGTTCATTCCTCACAACACAGTTTCCCTCCAAATGTCCTGTTACCGCACCATTTTACAGTATTTATTTCTATTACATTTGTTGTAAATTTCCTGTAAAGCTGCTCTGCAATGATTTGTAACGTAAAAAAGCGCTATACAAATAAACTTGAATTGAATTGTTGTGACAGAAAGCTATAAAAGTAGACCATTCGTCTCCCGTCTTGTTCTTATATCTGTTAGAGGAAATAAATCATGTGTGGTAGCCCTGTAAACACCAGGAAACCACAGCAGCTCAGAAGACTTCTGAAATAACTTCTGCACCTTTCACACTCTTATTCTTCAGTTTGTTGCACAGTTGAATTACAAAAATCTATTTATCAATATCAATATTTAATGCCATTATGTAATAATAGTTTTAATATTTTTCAACATAATTAATCCAGCCAATCATTATTTCTAAAATAATGTATGTCTTAGGAAGCTTTTCACTCCAAGTGTAATAAATATGATCAGTACACATCGAAGTGAATATTATAACCATAAATGAATTTTGTTTTATAGACAGATATTCTTTAACAGTTGGAAGAAGTCGTGTAATGCCATATATGACTAAACCAAACACAAACTGCAGTATTTTTTCTTATATATTTATTGTAAATATTTGAACAATTGTGATGTCTTAAAGAGCCATTTTAAAATGGAAGCATAAAGGAAAGAAGTTATTACATCTAAAAGTGAAATGTAAATGTCACTGATGAAATTGTACATATACGGTACACTGGTTGTAAACTAATAAATGACGCTCATGGTGCAGTAAATCTGTAGAAACACTCACCCAGTCCTTCACAGGAAAGAACGTTTTGTTGTGAGCTGCTGAAACAGAAAAAAGGAGGTTAAGAAAGACACTCCAATAGTGTGTAACATTTTCACACAACTAAACACAGCCTACATTTTGCTTTGTATTCTAGTTGAACAATCCACTGAGCTCATAAGTATGAATTACAATCATCACATTACCAGAGGAATCAAGTGTGTCGTCACCTTCCACACGGGCTACGAGGACCAGAAAGACCTGAATGAGATAATAAGCATTTAATACATATTAAGTGGTTTAAACGATCCATGTTTTCAAATATAAGCAAACAAAACATCTTAACATATTCATAAAACCAAATCACTTGAAAATGCTACGATAAGTGTCCATTAAACAGTTTTAAAGATATCTGAATTGAATACAAAACAGTACACATATAAACATTTAATGTTAATAACCATGTTTGCTGGAACATTCTACTCGGAAGTTTGGTGTGAACACAGATGGTATCTGCGTGAGTGCATATGAACTTCACGCTCTTTGTTCAGATTCAGCTGATTTTGTGAACCTCAGGGCCTGGTTAAGAAAACATGGTATTTAAATGATCACAGCTTATATGGTGTGCTGGTCAATCCATGATCTTATCTGCTCATGGTTACCACTTGTGGGAGTCATTTTCTAAAACCAGAAGCCGTGTTTTCTTGCATTTACTGAAGTTATGTGGCATCCTTTCCAGTATTGAAGGCTTGGAGTGGCACTGTTATCATTAGCTAAAATTAAAATCTAGTATCTAATTCTATTTATCTGTTAAAAAAAACATAACTTATTTTATGATTTGTTTTATTACTTTTTAACATTTCACATTTTCATTTAATTTAACAAAGTACTAAAATAACTAAAACTTAATAAAGCACAACTTAATAAAAACATTTTAAAACAAATGATGAAATTAAAAAAGTGCAACAAAATTACCAAAACTTTTACTAAAATTAAAAAATATAAAAAATAAAGTTTCATTCAAAATATTATCAAAAATTATAATAGTATATAAATGATAGGCCACTAAAATAAAATTAATTGTCAATTTATATAAAAAAAATATATATATATAATTTAATATATATAAATACAGCCTTCAAACTGATAAATTATAATTAATTATAATTACTGATAAAATAAACATGTTTGAAAATTTAAATATTTGTAATAAAATTGCATTTAAAAAAAATGCTGAATTGCATTTAAAACTTACTACCACAAATGTTATGTCCACATCCCACCACCAGAGGTCAATATTACTTAAATTCTGACCGTTTTCTGCAACTCTACTTGTGTACCACAATGCATATAAGTTTCTTGTTGTTTGTTTGTGTTATCTGCATTTGTTTAAATGGCTATTAGTGTACAGATAATCACTTCTGAACGCAAAAGGTGGATTTAACATTTACAGCGAATCTCTCTTTTGAGACTAGCAGCAGATTATGCGTAAACAACTCATCCTTGCAGAAAAACAGAGATAAGTGTGAGAAAGATCGTCAGAAAGATGGTCAAATGGGTATTTTCCGCACTTCCTATCCTTTGCGCTGACAATAATCAATTCACTCTCTCTGTGCACATTACCTGATAATTCTACACAGAAGTGATCGCCTGAGGAAATGTAACCTCGCAGTGATTTGCTACACTGATACATCAAGGCTCTGGATATATAAACCTACCCTTTACCCAGTACAAAGCCCTTGTTATAGAGGCCCAAAGGGATAGATGAACGTAGTACAACATGTTAAGGCCCTATGCTGTAGAGTAAAATAATGACATTCTCTAAAAATATAGAGTCCAATAACTCTGCAGGTCCTGACTTTAATTTTATTTTTAAACAGCCAAAAACACTTAATTTTATTATGTATACTCTACAGTGCATAAACGTATATTTAAAATATTTTTTTATAAATATATTCTTAATTGTGTCTCTACATAATGTAGAAAGGTTTGTATAGACTTCATAAAAATGATGTGTCTGCACATCAAAAATAGGTCATGAAGTTTCCAGTGCTGGAAGTAAAAATGTCAAATTTGACAATACGATCAGCCTCTAAATGCAAAGTTAACCTTCAAGGCTCCACTGAGTGCCTCAATCTTGAAATAATAAAAAATATGTGTGTAAAGGTCATATACTGTACACCATCTGATTTACAGAATTGCCATTTACTGTTGTTTTAAAGTTGCTAAATATAAAGTGATTTGACAGTGGTGATGTGTTGAAGTTTGCACAAAATTATAATTAGAGAATGACAACCCATATTAGAGACCTATTAAATACCGAATTTACAATCTATAATTAATAAGTATATTGATAATTAGTCCTGTCTTTAACATACAGTAAATTAATTTTGGTTTTAAAAAAATGTATATGTATTTTCTATAGAACACCTTCACTAAGTCCAAAACTAAATATATTAATCACCAATGAAAGCTAAAATTTTTTTAGAGGTTACAGTATGCCTTTTGCCGATGCTAAAATATTTGTTGACCAAAATATTGGTTAAAAAAAAAAATTGTTGCATAAACAATTTTCACAAGTACAGCACCGTATTGTCTGTATGCAGAGCTTTTACAAATTTGAGGTAGGCAGTTGGTCTTTATATTTTGTCACAATTAAAAATGTAATGTTTAATTAAAATTGAATTTTAATTGCATTAGTGTAGTCCTTATTGTGTCTTGCAGGATTTGGATAGAGGGGACTTTCTGCTGACTTGCACACTGATCAGCACAGGAAATCTTCAACCCTTCAGGTTACTGCCAACATCTCTGAACAATGTGTATCCGCCTCTGAACCCAGTGTGTGATAAACATTACAAGGTAAAACCGGAACCACATCAATAGCTAGTCCATTCAAAAACAATCTGGAGAAAAAAGTACAACGGGTGTACACATGCAAACAGATGTCTTGAGTAAAATATATCCTAAAAAATATTTATCTAATTGATAAATTCTAATTACATATGAAACTATTTGTTAGTACACAGCTGAAACACTGGAGTTCACTTTGAAATTATGTGTTCATGTTCTGTTCGTTCACCAGCCTTAAGGTGTGATTACATTCACCGTTGTTTCGTGGGTGAAGTCCAGTCATTCTGAAAGCGATGATGTGGAATTACACTTAGGTGAAAGATTTCATTATGTAGATTTCACAATGAGTTCAGTTTGGCTACATGGATTCACCGTGTTGACCAAACAGACTGTCGTGTGAGCTGTGTTCATTCCTCACAACACAGTTTCCCTCCAAATGTCCTGTTACCGCACCATTTTACAGTATTTATTTCTATTACATTTGTTGTAAATTTCCTGTAAAGCTGCTCTGCAATGATTTGTAACGTAAAAAAGCGCTATACAAATAAACTTGAATTTAATTGTTGTGACAGAAAGCTATAAAATTAGACCATTCGTCTCCCGTCTTGTTCTTATATCTGTTAGAGGAAATAAATCATGTGTGGTAGCCCTGTAAACACCAGGAAACCACAGCAGCTCAGAAGACTTCTGAAATAACTTCTGCACCTTTCACACTCTTATTCTTCAGTTTGTTGCACAGTTGATTTACAAAAATCTCACCAACATAGTGGTACGACATTTTTCTCACTTCTTGTTTTAACTGTGTGCTTTTTATTTTTTCTCTTAGTCTTGCTAAGAAGAACTGATTGTGAGTATATAAAAGAAAACAGCTTAAACATTATTTATTCCCATGACAAAAGATCTCATGACAAACATTTGTGTTAAGATTCTAACATCAATTGTCGAGGAAAAACAGCTTTTTAGAAAGTAACTACACTCATGACCCAGTTAGCAATAAAGCAAGTCCCTCTAACTATCTATATTGACATGATAGAAATAAAAACTCAGTAATTCACATTTCAGAATGGGAAGTTTAAGAAAATGCGTGATAAATGTAAACGTTTTAAGGAAACGGAGAGAGAGAGAGAGCCTGTTATTGCAGTTTGTGGTTTCTAAGCATGTGACATGCTAGGTTTTCTCTACTTTGCCCATCACTTGTGCACAGATGGCAAGCAGCACAAAGATGGCACTGTCTGATGTTACAATGAGCTCCACAAGCGAGGACTATACTCATTACTTTTCAATGAATTCCACAGATGACTACGACTACTACACCCCTGTCGAGAGCGATACAGTACTGCCCATGTCCAGTATCTACATTGCTGTGCTGTACTTCATCATGTTCCTCACTGGCTTCTTGGGGAACCTGTTCGTCATTGTGGTCATCGGCAAGCGGCGGAAGAAAAACGGACGTCTCGTGGACACCTTCGTGATAAACCTGGCATTAGCCGACCTTGTGTTTGTCTTCACATTGCCACTGTGGGCGATTTCGGCCAGTTTTGGTAAGTGGCCCTTCGGTGAGGCCATGTGCAAGATCAGCAGCTTCATCATTGCAGTCAACCGCTTTTCCAACATCTTCTTCCTCACCTGCATGAGTGTAGACCGATACCTGGCTGTGGTGCGTCTGATGGACTCTCAGTTTCTGCGAAGCAGCAACTGTGCGCAGATCACCTGTGGCGTCGTGTGGATCATTTCTTTCTTCCTGGGAATCCCATCATTGGTGTACCGTCGACTGACGGGTGATATGTTGTGTTCGGAGGATTCTAAATCCTCTTTTGTCCAAGGAATGAATCTCCTGACCATATTTCTAACCTTCCTGCTCCCTGTACTGATTCTCTGCCTCTGTTATGGGTCGATTTTGGTTAACCTGCAGCGTCACAGTCACACCGCCGCAAACTCACGTGCAGAAGCCAGACGCAGACATTCGCTCAAGATCGTGTTTGCCATAATTGCGGCTTTTCTGATCTCTTGGCTACCTTTTAATTTGTTCAAGACCATGCAGGTCATCTTACTGATGAGCACGGGAGATCTTAGCGGGGAAACAAAGGTGGTCATAGTTAATGGACTCGTGCTGTCCTGCTGCCTGGCATTTCTCAACAGTTGTGTAAATCCAGCCATCTACTTCTTTTTGGATCAGCATTTCAGGCGCAGAGCTTCGATCCTGTGTCTGAGCTGCCTGGGTCAGGGAGACGTGCACCAGAGCTACATCTCCTCTAATTCTCTCTCTAATGGCACATCTGAGACTTATTCTGGAATTACCGGTACATCAACCCGCGGGCGGCTTTTCTCTCTTTCTCTGAAGGAGTGAAACCTGCTTTTCAGTTTGCTTTTTTCAGAATGCTCTCTTTCTTGATCAGTGAAATGATCCAATAATGCAGATATTAAGATCTTTAGTTTTAAGCATTTGCTAAAATGAGATATTAATTAATTACTTCGAGCATTTAATATGAATATTGCATATATTTTTACTTTTTTTGAGTAATGTTCTATACATTTGTATATTTAACTTCATACATAAGAATAGATTATGTATGTGTGAACATTACTTAGTGTACAAGATTAATTTAGTTATGTGCACACAGTAATATTTGATAATCTAGAAAACATCATTAATCTACTCGGTGACTGTATAGTAATTTAGTGACAATCGTGAATATTCACAATTTATTAAGCGTGTACTCTTCCTAGATGCAACTTTAAAATAAATGGTTTCTTTTTTATGTTTACTTGTCTATGTATGATAAGCAATTAAATAATGCTTATATTTTTGCATTTATTTTCTATAATTTTTTGAGCAATGGTCTACATTTCTATATTTAATTTCCCACGTAAAGATATATTGTGTATTGGTGAACATATTACTTAGTGTACAAGATTAATTAAAATGAATTGCAAGCAATAAAAGCATTTATATAGGCTTACATATTTTGACAGTAATCTTTAGTAATCTCGAAAGTATCATCTACATTGTCATTATATAGTAATTTAGTGACAATCATGAATATTCACGATTTATTTTGTTTATACTATTCCTAGATACAGCTTTCAAATAAATGGTTTCTTTCTTGATTGTATATGTATGCTATGTAATAAAAGTTCTTACAGTTATCAAAGTCTCTTTCCGTTTTATTAAGAATATTGCAGCATAGACAAAAGACTTCAGTCATTGTATATGCAAACTCTTAAATTTAAAGAGTTTTGAGAAATATTTTACTAGCCTTATATCTCTTATTATACAGCAAAATCACCTACCATTTTTCGGAGTGTTTTATGATTTAGCGTCCCACTTCAAAATCATGGCACTGATCAGTCATCATCACTACAATCACTGAACAAATGAGGATGGCACACGGCTTTAGAACAAAGGTTTAATTTTATTCTAGAGAAATTTTCTCATGAGAAACTGAGTAGGCTGCTATGACACTTGAGAGTTCAATCGTTCACACTTGGTGGCATGGCATCACAGTTCCCCTTCGAAATGAATCACACAGCAAGTTTTGAAACAAAATGGTTCTTGCGTGCACCGCTCAAAAGGCAAACCTAGGTCAGTTTCATCTTTGAAAAAATTACAGAATACTGTTTTTGAAACTGTGTGAAAAATATCCTGTCAAAAAACAAAACAACAACAACAACACTGTTAGTGGAAGAAAAGCTACCAGCTACAAAAAAAGTCTTTCCATTGCCATGTGTTGCCTTCCACAGCTAAATAAATTCTTAAATAAAAATAAATTAAATATATATATAATTGTATTTACAACAATTCAAAAATTAAAAGGAAATGTCTTGAGTTAACAAGTCAGTTAAAGAGATAAGTGCCAGCCTCGTGATTCATTTCAGCGATTGAGTGGGATGCTTCTGAAAGTTCAATGGTTCATTGTTTTCTTTTAGGTATATGGCACCTAGTTTTTAAATAAATCATCAGATTTGAAGTTACTGAAAGTCACCATCACTAAAGTTGTACATTCCATCTGCATAAAAAAATCTTAGAATACAAATCATATTGAAAATATAAAATAAAATCATGCACCAGTTCATTGATGTATTTTTCAGATCTGTATTTTTTTGCTTCCTTTTCAGAACTAAATAATGAATTGAAACAAATACACTCTCGTAAACATGTTGTCCAGCCTCAGTTCAACTTAACAAAATAATTAACTGACCTGGCTTCATTAACTTTACCTACTTGTTTTATTTGCCATCAACAAAAACAGCTGCCACATTACCACCTTATGTTTTTTTCTAAGAAAAAAATAGGTTATGACCTATGCTTTACTTTTATGTTCACATTTTACAACTGCCCTCACCAACCACAGTTTAAGTTGACATAAGAACCCTGGTGAGAATGTTATTTCACAAACATTCTCATGAGCGTCATTCCCCTGCGTTGCAGTTGACACGATGATAAGCTACTCTCGTTTTGAATGTAAATCTTTCACACTTTGTTACTCTGTCCACAAATTCGAAAATACAACAAAGGGAATGTGTTATTAACTGAAAAGGCTGACATACAGTATGAGATGAGAACTTTTTTTAATGTATGCATTTTAGGATGAACAAAAACACGCTCACTGTTTCCTGTTATTGAAAATGGCAAACTTCCAATGATAATTTTTTTTACAAAAGGCTAATAATATATATTATTTTTGATATGCATTTAATGCAACCAGTAGTACTTAATTCTAAATTGAAAACAAGTTATTACTTTATCTCAACGTTTAGTTTTTTTAATTTTTCACCGCTCTGTGTATAATATGTGGAAAATTGCAGAAAGATTCACCTAAATAAGATCATAGGAAATAAGAAAAAATGTGTTCAGTTGTAAAGCCACTTTCTTGCACCAGTTCGGTCACATGATGCTTTGTGGCCTAAGTCTAGACAAAGGCATTAATTTTGCCCACAGAAACACACAAATTTACTCCACTCAGGAAACACAATTTCACAAGTGTTGACAAGGTTTAGGTGATCACACGTTCTATTTACTCACTGTGGTTAATGTGCTGGCAAAACAGCTCAGAAGCACTAATAAGCTTATACTGGTTATTCACAAAAAAAGTTATAAGTGTGTGTGTGTCCATAATATAGGGAATAAAACGACCACACACACAGTGGTTATCAGACTATCTGTGGAGCCTGTTTGGGAAAATAATAATTGAAATTCTACTTCATGATTTGCACCTTCACATGCTTTTCTGCCAGAATCTATGTGGCTAATCTGTGAATTATCATAGTAGAATTCAATCCAAGTTTACTGCATGCTTTGACTAGATCACATAGATCAAAATAACTATAAATGAGTCCAGACACTTGCAAAGTAAATGTTCGTTTCTTCCTCTTAGGGGAAACCACAAAGCACTCCAGGAAAAAATACTGACAAACCCATCTCAGTTACACAAAACTGTTACTCCATTGATAAAAAAAGATCTAATGTGATTTTAAATGTAGGCTACATTATGTTCTTAGTTCAAATGATTTTTTTTCTGCAATACAGACTGAATACTTGAATTGCCTCATTTGGGCCCCACATTACCTTGCAAGTTAGTTGTAAACAATATTACTTTGTAAAGTTAGTAAGACAACCCTAACTTAGATCTTATGTTTATACTTTTATATAAGCGAAAAAACCTGGCTTTTTTAAAATGGTTTATCTTTTTATTACGATCATTTTGTCAAACTACTACAAAACACTGAAGAAACCTCAGCTCGCTGCTGACATCTAGCGGTAGGTTTTTGGAAGCACGTTGTGTGCTTTGTAAATTATAAACGTCAACATGTTTGTCAATTATCAATCATAGGTAATTATTAATACTATTATTATATGACTGCAGTATTACGTGACTTTAGCATGACTTCATATTTTATTAACTTTTTGCATTTCAGGCTGTCATTTTGTTATGCTACATGCCGTTTCTTACACCCTAGGGTTAATCACAGCGAGTTGTTGAGCAACAGCCAACCAATCATAACCTGCTTCAGTGCTTACCTCGTTGAATATTCATAGCGTTGCACAGAAACTTTCACAGGCTGTATATCCAGTCATGTGCGACGGAAACCGTTTTTCCGAAAACGCAAGACAACCGCAGCATCCACGTGGTGACATTTGCCCAGAGGGACACCATGAAGCTGTTGTTGGCAGGTTGCACACTGCTCTCTTGTCCAATCAATGTTATTGACATCGTGGAATATTTAAATAAGAAGCTAACGCGTCTCGAAACCTGTTTTACTAACCAAGTGTGAAACATGGAACAAGATAACCACTGTGGACGCATGGTTAACTTCAATTTTATATAACACTTTCGGTATTCGGCTCTTACCTTTGAAACAAGAAAACCGCAGTGGAAAGATATTCTATGTTCAACTACGCTTCGTCAAATCAATGAACATTTCTCTCTTTTCTGTGACTGGAGCGTAAGCATTTACTGTGAGACAGTCTCCTTTTCAAGGTGAAACCTTTCATATGTTAATAATAGGCACCAGCACCCTGCAGTCCCATAATGGCACATTACATTCTACCTTCTCTGCCTTTCAAAAGATCCGACTGCATGCAGCTCAACGGCTCATTTTATAGAAATTACAAAAGCCCTTATTTCCTATCCAATACAGTTCCGACGTGTCGTTTGCAAATGATTTAAGCCATTAATAAAACCGGATCTAACTATGCTGCTCAGCATGTGTCCGATTTTTGAATACATTTTTTGAACTGGTTCACCAAATCGGTCTGAACAATTCGCTCATGAGTCAACAGTTCAAATGACTGTTAAAAGAAAAAACTTATTTTTCAGAACAGTCAGATTTGTAATGATCCTAGTTAGCTAAAAGTTAATTTTTCGTGGTTGCATCAAACAGAATTGACATTTATAATTATCACACTTATTAAAATGTTAATAATATAATATAACAATTATTGTTAATGTAGTGATAAACTGCAATTATTTAAACGGTATAGAATCGTTTTTAACTAGTTCTTTGAAACAAGTTGTTCAAAAGAACCGATTGGGGGAAATGAGTCGGACTTCCCATCGCTAGTTCAGTCAGAGCTGTGAAAAAAGTTTCTGGAGGGGTGAGGGGCGTACCATTGAGACAAAGTATGGGTATGGTTTTAAGTTTCCATAAAAGTGCCGTCGTAAAGCACATAGAATAAAGAAACAGGTCTCGCATTTTTTCAGACGTCTCATGTTCATTTTGCTGCATTACGAATTTCTTTTAAATGTTATTTCTATTGTCAAAACCATCAACGAGAATCTACGTGAGACGCACCGCACCCCCTTTAGTTCGCGTGGTTTGGTATCGTCCATTCTTCAGAGTCTCGCTTACATCAATTTGGAATGCGGCGCTGGAGAAAGCGTGGATAAATAATATCCCGTGATAATGCATTGCGTAAAGATTTGACGACTCTGAGTAGATTTTCCTGTTATGACGACAAAAGGTATGGTAATATTTTCCTTAATCGATAATACCACATAGCCTTAACTAACGCAGCGCACCATATGAAAATTGAGCTTATAACGTTACAGCACAGCCACTTCAACCAAAGTTTTGCAAGTATTCAAACTCTTTATAACTATTCAAAGTTGGACATCTATACAGAAAAGTATATATTAAAACTATATATTTACTTCTGCGTAGTTTCAAAGCATGGTGTACTGAACAAAGTGGGCATTAACCCGACATTCTCCTATTTTGATAATTGTAGAAAATACATTCATTCAGAATTTGTAGCAATAACAAATCCAGGCTTTATGTTGAAAATATTACTGCAAAAGTTCTTTAAAAAAAGTTAATTAGTACATGCTTATTTTAGTGGTTTAGTGATACCCTAAATGGTTAATTAAATGTAAACTCTTTACTAGTTCTCAAATCATTTTAAATAACGTTAACTAGACAACTCCTAGTCCATTGTGTTGAAGTTCAGTTGCTGCCTTAAACTTTTAAGTAAAATCAAAGCGATGCCATCATACAGCCTGCAGTGATACATCCTTTTCGCTTTTTGACCTCTTCAAATTTAACTAGTAACTTTTTTTTTTTTATCTAGTAACTCCTAAAGTTATAAAGAAATGACAAAATTATAGTGTGAAACGCAGAATGGATGGGAACAAGGATGTTATACTAATGAAAACATTTTAACAGTGTGAAGTTAGTAAGCACTTGTGATTATTGTTTATATGGAAGTATAATATTTGTGTGGACAGTGTAGAGAAGTTGTAAAGCTTTGTTTAGAACCCAATGAGGAAAAAAACAGCACAGGTATTTTAGCTGTGGCGTGAGAATCACATGCTTATATTGTTTCATTGTCTAAAGGTGGATATTATTTTACACACCATTCATTTATTCAGCTGGGAACACTCATTTCTGCAACAGGGGTTTGGTTTAATGCTTATAAAGACACATGAACTAGATCAGTCAGTCTCAAAGCAGGTCAGAACTACAAGTTTAGCTTTTAAGTAATAAAGTCAATACTTTGTTGTCTAATGTTATTGTTCAGGTGTTGTTCCTTGTGTAAGAAAGACAACTGAACAACTTGTCCTTGTGTAATGCTTTGGAATCCAGTGATCAGTGTGATTCAGAGCATCAAGGGTGATTTGAGTGGGCCGGCATCAGAGGGAGGTGTATAGACCACTGAACGTGAATAGCCCTGGAATCTGTGGCTTTGTTGGTTCATAGCCAGGGTCGGCCAAACCGGAGCCAAGCAGTGTGTGTGTATTGTTTGCTGCCGACAGCTCAGATTTAAGGCTCTCATTAGCACCTCTGGATGTGGCCTAATACAATGACAGGCGCTGTAGTGATGTTTCTATTTCGTCCGCTTGTGTGGCAGCACATTATATTGGATTTGACTTTCACAAATCTGTTGTTTTTAATGTGTTATTTTATTCTAAATTCTTCCGGGCTCATATTTCAACATAGAGCAATGACTATACCTTCCCATACAAAATACATTGTACTGTATGATATCAGTAATACAAATCAAAACAGTCAGTATAGAAAAGTGATTGAGTGGTGTCTTTCTTATAAACTAATACATCCAGCATCATTAAAGTCTTGTAAACCTGAAGGAATTAGTCAGAAATAGCTTTTTATTAAACTGCATTACTGTTACACATGCGTCACCACACAGGACAGATAGATATTTTATCTACTGTCCTGTGCAATGACACAAAGACTAAACAGGAACCGACTAAAGCCATATGTGTAACCATAACACACTGATTTCAAAGAAACACTGCACTTCCTCTTGAATAAAGAAAGGATGATTAAAACAAGATATTGTATTCACGAGTAATAGATAAAAGAACATCAGTGCAATGCTGCCCTGTTTATTCCTGACAGAAATATTCCACTTTGTACATGCAGAATATAATTTACTTTTAAAGAAATAAATTACAATAAGTTAAGCTCAATCGACAGCATTTGCAGCATAATGTTGATTGCCATGACAGTTCATTTTGTTACAGACAGTTAATTATCAAGATTATAGTGAAGTATTTGCAATGAAAAGAAATGGGGCAATTTTTGGTGAATTGAAAAACAAATGTGAAGCATATAATTTAATAAAAGCACTTCTAATAATTATTCAGTTAAAACTTAAGCATTATTTAAACTGTAAACTTGTTCTCGTCACTTTTTCTTTGTTAGGATTTTTAGTCATTGCATTGTCGTGGCAACAAAGTTGTGTAATTGGATGTGACTATTTTTTTTGGGGACCCCACTCATTTCCATTGTAAGTGCCTCATTGTTAAACAGATTTTTGCTTCTTTTTCTTTTTTTAAAGAAAAGAGGAGGGCAAGTCAAAAATGTAGTAGTAATCAACATAGTGCCACAAGTGGTGTTGATTAAAGCCGGAATTTCCTTTTAATGTACTTCAAAGTATTTTTCTGATATTTGCCTATTAGAATGATTATATTCAAATGTGTGCTATGTCCCGGGTGAACTAGCCACAAACATTTTCCACTAGCAGAGTGAGTTAAGCCAGGATCTGTGAGGTCTGTTTCATCTGCTCAGTCTTTCTGCAGTTGTAATAAATATATGGAGGGAAAGTACTCCTGGGGTTTGCAGCCTGAGGGATCCGTGCTGCTTTGCAGTGCTGGTGGTACAGCGCACGACCCGTCAGTCCACATCAGAGAATCCATCTGTGCTTTGGCTAATTTGAAACCAATTTCCACTTTACATCCAATTTCTGCCAAAAGGGAGCCCTGCAGCCACACAAGTACCAAATGCCAGGGTGCGGTGTTGGTGTTCACAGGCCTCAACATCCTTATTCCTTCTCGGTCTCACATGCCAAATCTTTAATTATGCAGTGTCTATACTATGGATGCTGTTTTGGAGTTTGGAGTAATTACAAGTCAATAATTACTGACATTGACACACGGAGTGTATATTTAGGACCAAGTTTGAAGCCCTTCCTATTAAGGCTAAATGTAACATTTCCTCATGCTTTAAGATAGCAATGTTTTTTCAGTGTCACAAAATGGTTTGTGGAATGTTGTTTTGACAAAACTCCATTTTCTTCTTTTCTAGTTATGTCCTAATCCGTCTTCTTAAGTGTAACATCCTTTTTCTGTTCACACGCTAGGCTTTAGATTGCTGTGCTACACTATCAGATACCTCCATTGTAATTTTATACAGTGCAGTTGTTAGACTGTAATTTAGTTTAGCCTTAGTCATTGTTTTTATGCTGACACTTTAAACTGTACAAAATGTTTTGTCTCCTAAACTAAAAATGTGCTTATTTCAAGTCTAATGTATTATAGCGGTATTATTTAAAATGACTGAATCAACTTGAATTTTGTAATGACAGTAGGGTCAGATCATATAAAAAAATAGCTGCATATTCCACTTTTTACATTGTGCATGCAATATCATACAAAACATTAGTGAGATTAATGCCTAAATATAGATTTTTGTATGTATTCATAACCTGATATTAAATAGCCTATAACTTATCACTAGTGTAGCCTATGTATTACACTACCATTTAAAAGTTTTGTTCAACAAGACTGCATTATTGATTAAATGTGACTGACTTTTACATTGTTACAAAAATATTAAACAGCTCTACTGTTTTCAACATTGATCATAATAATAAATGTTTCTCGAGCAACAAATCAACATATTAGAATGATTTCTGAAGGATCATGTGACACTGCAGACTGGAATAATTCTGCTTTGACACCACAAGAGTAAATTACATTTTAAAATATATTAAAATAGAAAAATGTTATTTTAAATTGTAATAATATTTCACAATATTACTGTTTTGATCAAATAAATGTAGCTTTGGTGAGCGTAAGAGACATTTAAAACTTTTAAAAGGTGTACGTGTGTAATGTTTTGACAATCTGTATTCCCTTTTATATAATGGCAAAATTCAGTATGTTTTGTTATTTTCTGAATCTAAATGTAAATCAAGTAAAACTCGACGTTATAGACCTTTTTGTTCTCATCATTTTTTTTTTGTGCCTGGTGTAGACAGGTCCTGAGTAAAGGTTAACATGCGGCCGTCACAGTTCACTGGTGTTCCCAGTGTGCCTGAGCTCCCTGTCTGAATGGGCAGGATGGGGGAGATCCCCACAATAATAAAACCCTCTCCGGCTCCTATACGTGCTAATCCAACATATCCCACATCGCCGGGAGGAGGCGAGATATGAATCTACAGGCTTCCATACAATATCAGCTTTAACTTTTAGACAGCTAATCCTATGGAAATCCAGTGGATGTTGCACTAAATAAATGATATATATATTCTATCACAACTGTCTTGTTCAGTTTGCTAGTTTAGATTTGTGACCCATTGATGCTATGCAGACTTTGCTGCTACATAACATTCACATGCACATTTGACATGACCCCAGAAACCCATTTTACAGCAAAGGACTTGTACTAGCTCTCTTAATAGCAGGCTGTAGTATAAAGCTACAGGAAGATAAAAACAATTCTAGAATCATCTAGTTAGTGCCAGATAAAAAAAAACCCACTAATGATCTGTCCTTGTTTTCTTAATCATCCATTGTGATTAAGGCTGCTTAAAAGCAGTTCTCTGAAGTGTTCACCTGATTTGTCCAAAATGGCACACTTATGCCTAGTATCTCCTAGCAGGGAAGTCCCTTTGGAGTTTTTTTTGACACAAATAACATGATCCAGAAAACTCAATTACTTTCCACATAAGTCTTGTGGCTAAATCTGGTCAGTTCAGAGGTCAGTGTTCAATTCAGTGTTTGTGGAGCCCAGCCCATGGTTATGTTAGGCAAAGACAAGTACTGATTTCTGCATTCTGCCATTATTTTTTTTTAACCCTTATGTTGTTCTAAACCCATATGACTTTATTTCTAAATTGTATGGACTGAGGAAACCTGATGTATACCTCAGCTTTATGAGCCTTTAATGGTGCTTTGTGTTGTTTTTGAAGGCTGAAAACTTTTAAAAAGCTGACATGATCCTAATTTATCTTTGTTTGATGTCAAGATATACAAATTAGGGACTAAGAAATTTGCAGAATTTTAGTCATTCGTTGGGCCTGATCCTTTAGATATTTTTCTAATTTATAATTGTCATTTTTGTCTTGATAAAATATCTAAAAAGAAAGCTCACATTTATCTCGTCCACTGAGCAGTTTATAAGACACAAGAAAGTTTGTGTGATGAAAACGTATGTGAATCACAAGGTATTTTTTTATGAAATTGAGGAAGTAGTCAAATTCAAATGTTTACATGCTTTATTTTTTTCTTATTGATCGGATAATTTTAGATCTACACCACCCCTTTCAATCTGATCGAAGTTTCATTTGGCTCAGGCTTAATCGGATTGTTTAATGTGTTTACATGAAGGCATTTCAGTCTGATTAATCATTATTATAAACATAATTTGGGTGCATGCAAATATAGCTACTGATCAAAACCCAGAGACTATAAGAAAAAATGAAGCAAATGAGTTGAAACAGGCCTAATTTTGGTGATTTGTTATAAAAATAATAATGTCCATTGCTTAGTTAATTTACATTTGAGTACTCAAATATGCAAAGTGACATCCCATTTTGTTTTGTTTTGTTTTGTTTTTGGACACAGATTAATGGTGTAGACTAGTTGTGAAACCAGATACTGGTATGCTCCAGCAGTCATGTTTCCTTGGGTGATAGGATACTATCCCGTCTGGCAGCCGTGGTGGCTCCTATAGGCGTTTAACTGGCATTCTTGGAGAGCCAGTGTGAGAACAAGGATCCTGAATGTATGTGAACGATGCATGAGAGCAGCAGGTGCAGCGTCTCCCACAGTACTCTGGAGAAGCCTTCCTCTGACATCTGTGTGTGGGTTGGTTTCCTATTGGGTCAGAATGTTAGAGTGGAATGAGTGTCTACACAATGCCTCAATGAGGTAACTATGCATGACAACAGCATTTGCATTACAGTACTGTTAAAAGAATGTCATTGAACAAGGAGTTTGTTTGCTTGCTTGTGTGGTATTATAACTTTGCATCAATTGGTTAAAGTCCGTGTAAAGTCAATATTAAATGTGTGTTCTGAGTTTGTCACACCACAGAAAAATGTGTTATTAACCACCCAGCCAAATTTGAATGCTAAAAAAACGCCAAGTAAATAAAATAAGGTATCAAAATCTTGAAAAAATAAGCAGTATTCTCTGCTCTCAAACACTGGGGGCGTGTCCACTGGTGGCACTGAAACCACGCCCACTCGCGGGAAAGCTGCTGTCTCTCTCAACTGTCTTCCTCTGCAGCTTATTTAATAAGGAGACAGAGCTGTTTTGTAAATGATCGCAGCCAGGTATTATGCATTTACGTGATGAAGGCATAGCTAGCTAACAAACTGTAGGCTGTAGTAACTAGCGGTAATGACAGTAACTCGCGATTGAGCCATGAACCACTGATATTAATGTAGGATACTCTAGTTTTTAGGTGTGTTCGACTTGAAGCAGCGCTGCAGAACGATCAGTGTATGACATCAAAGTACCGCGAGAGCAATTCGAAAGCCTCAGGAGCGTCTGCTCTCTGTAGCTCTCGCTGTACTTTGATGTCACACACAGATGGTCTGCAGCGCTTCTTCAAGTCGAACACACGTCTTATAGTGTTGGGAAAGGGGCTGTGCTCGGTGGCTCGATTGCGTCATCGAGTTCTGATTTAGCCCCGCCCAGAAAATCCTGATCAGGAAAATGGTGAAAAACTGTTTAACGGTCTAACTCCACAATTAAGTACTACATAGTTCACAGTCTTTGTAACATGTTTCAGCAATGCATTTCTAACATTTATAATGTGTTTACAAACAATTCTCAGAATTGACTTTACACGGACTTTAACTTAAAGGTAGTCTCAGCCTCAGACAGGGGCGGTTCTAGACCACAGTAACTGGGGGGGGCCAGACAGGGGCCACTTGTGCGTTTAGGGGGCACAATTTTAAAATTCATCTTAACCTACTTTAAGTATTATTCATTCAGTCATTTTTCACCATGTCATGTATCACTGCAATCTCTGGAAGTAATCTATAACAATTTCAACTAAATTAAATATTTCATCATGTTTCATTTATTTGACAAATAATTTTGTATTGTAGTGTACTCATTATTTTTGAGGGGGCACGAGTAAAGGAGGGGGGCTCTCATGCTTGTCATGTGACACACAGCAGCCACAATACCACTGTATAACTTAGAGGTCCCCAACCACCGGGTCGCGACCCCCTACCGGGCCGTGGAAGAATTCCTACCGGGTCGCGAGAAAGTTCTGGGGAAAATGTGTTTAGATATGACGCTCTGTTATTTATTGTCCGTAATTATTTTTGTAATTATTCTGTATTTTCGTTGTATGCGATTGATATCGAGTAGCAATTTGACGATTTCATGTTAAATTAGTAAATAAAAGATTGCTCTGATCTGTCATGGCTAGGGCTTTAAACGGATCGCAGTTGATCCGTGATATACAGACCAGGTCCAGCTCCAGACCCCACCGTTCGGCATGTGATTCGCAGATTAATTTGCCAATTTACACGTTCAAGCTATTTAAAACCACAAGAAGAAGAAACGAAACAGAACTCAATTCGTTACTTGCGCGCTGTTCTCGCACACACCCAAAGCGCGCACAAGCACAGAGACGTGTTTCAGACAGCATACTGATTTGATTCCTCTTTCATGTATCCCTGCGTTTAAGATACATATGCATGGGGGGTTGCGGTTACGTCGCAATACTGGAAATACTTCTGTTTTAAACCATGAAGGCGAGCCAATGGATATCACAAAATCAACGTGCAAACTTTGCGCAATAGTTATGCTGGTGAACGTCTTAACTTCAGTCATACAGAAAGTGAAAGTAAAAAAACTGATGGAGTTTTCTAATGCTGCATTAACAGCGTATATTCTCTCAGAGACAAGAGACGAATCTACTTCAACATGTGCTGATAACAGTATAAATGAATAGACCTGTTTTAAAGACCCCATCCACAACCCTTCCCCCCCCCCATTTTTTCCAAACCGTAACCGGTCCTCGGAGTAAAAAAGGTCGGAGACCCCTGGTATAACTGATAAAGGCTTATGTCCCTACTGAAAAAACAACAATAATAAAACCATCACAGAAAATTTTAATGGTTTACACTACAAATACCATTACAAACATTACAAACCATCAACATTTAACCATTAAAAATGGTTTTCTGTAGTGTGTTTTGGGATATATTCCATTAGGATTTATTGGTTTTAACAAGCCACCAATAGAAGGAGACCAATTACCAGTAGAGACCAACAGGCACCATTACAGTTTCCAGTAAAACCAATACAAGTCCCATTATAACCAGTAAAACCATTACACATTTTGTGTTTTTTTTATTCGATATATCCCTAAAATATATCATTAAATATCTCGATTCTCAAATATGTGTAAGTAAATGCATTTTGCACCTTTATAGATTATGCTATTTGGTCTATAATAGGCGATGGGCAAAGTAGCCTAATACTGTAATCTATTAACTATGCATAAAAGCCCGTCTTTTTTTCTTAAGTATCAGATATGGGTGTCATGCCATAAAATATTTTCAATACGACTGACTTTGTATTTAATGTGAATTTAATAAAAACATTGTAAGTTACTAATTAGCCTATAACATTTTCAGTTTACAAAAAGAGAGCAAAGAACGTTTACAATATCAAAAAAACATTTTCACTTCAGTCCAGCGAGTTCAAGCAATCTCAAAAACTGCCATAATAATCTCTAAAGCTGTTTACACTGTGAAATGAATACCTTACTTACATTCCTACATCTTCACTTTGTTGGTTCTGATGAGAGAATTAACGTTAGTCAAAGAATTCAGTCAGCCAGCGCGCGGTGATGAAACAGCGTGTTTCAGCGATGATTCATCTGAACGCTTTTGATTGGTCCTTACATTCATAAGCTCAACAGAATCGATTGTGATTGGTTATAATGCGCAGTGCTTTAAAAACGTGCGTGTCTCTGGCTCTGTGCCAGCCAGCGAACGCAGATTTGAATTTAGCAGCTGGTGATATTTTTCTTTTTATATACATATAGTTTACAGGACAAACTGCACATTTCACCCAAACTTGTTTGCTGTAATATGATTCCAAATTTAGGGGGGCCAAAGGGGGGGCCTTTGACAAGCTTGTTGACAGGGGGGCTCTCTCTCTCTCTCTCTCTCCCCCCCCGAACCGCCCCTGGCCTCAGAAGTCATGCCCACGGACCGTTGGCTAAACGTCTGATGCATATGGCACACTTATCTGGAAACACTTCAGGGGTGTCGAAGTCGTCATCGGATTGGTTGAATTATACAGGATTTCCGGGAGACGTGTGTGCCGCGTTCTTTAACGTTCTGCCTTGAAACAAAGATGCCGTGGCGCCAAACCCTCTCACGAAAGAAGAAAGCCATCGTGTTTACATATGTGATGACAAACGCTTGTCAGGATCAACTACACGCTGGATTTTCAAAAGTATGTGAAATATTTAAAGATCGCGGAATAGAATCTTTAAAATACATCTGAGAATTTTTCACACGGTCTGTTATTGTGGCGACATTTCCACACACCGAAACGTGACGCTGAACGAAACGAACTGTGATTAGTTGGTAGAGGTGTTAGTGAGGCCAGCAGGGGGTGCTCACCCTGTTGTCTGTCTGGGTCCTAACGCCCCAGTATAGTGACGGGGACACTATACTGTCAAAAGAGCACCGTCTTTCGGATGAGATGTTAAACCGAGGTCCTGACTCTCTGTGGTCATTAAAAATCCCATGAAACTCATCGTAAAGAGTAGAGGTGTAACACCGGTGTTCTGGCCAAATTCCCTCCACTGGCCCTTGTCAATCATGGCCTCCTAAGTTTCAAGTTTTATTTGTCACATACACGACTATACAGAAATTGTATAACCAGCAGTGAAATGTGAGCATAATCCCTATCCATTTGATTGGCTCTATCTCTCTCTCCTCTCCACCTGTAGCTGGTGTGTGGTGAGCGCTCTGGCGCCGTTGTGCTGTGGCTGCCGTCGCATCATCCAAGTGGATGCTGCACACTGGTGGTGGTTTAGGAAAGACCCCCTCATATGATTGTAAAGCGCTTTGGGTGTACAACAATACACAATAAAGCACTATATAAATGCCTCATTCATTCAGTTGTTTGACATGTCGGTCAAACGGCCTCATGGGCAGGCCTTGGCCAATAAATGCTGCCATCTATTCCAGACCTTCAGCCGTCAGTCTGAAGGTCTGGCTATGTGAGACTAACTTAAAGGCAAATGGTGAATTGAGGTAATCTGGGACACCAGTACTCTGAGAAAGGTTAACTGCAGAAAAAAAATTCCAGATTACTGTAATTCATTTTTTGTACTGAATGTTAATCCATGTGAGTTCTTGTAAATAACTCTAAAAGGCTAACGGTTTGAAAATGGTGTTGGCCTAATTATCACCATAAGGGGGCAGCAGGATCTCATAAAACACTGATCTGTGAAGGCCTATGCAGAGGCTGAATATCTGAGACCACTAGCAAAAATTGTTTTGCCTTTTTTTTTTTTTTATACACTTTTCCATTGCAAATAATTTTATCGTCATACCAATTTAAGTAAAAAGCTAAACCAAAAAAATTAAATGCATGTCAAAATGCTCAGACTTTTTTTCACACTTTTGCTTCAGTAGCAAAATTTGAACTGCATAAACTCCTCAAGTTTGTATAAAAACTTGATCGTATTCTTAAGCATGATTTTAGAAGATCCGAAGAAGATTTCTTGATGGATGAACATCTGGCTGTCTGTACAAAGGAGCTCACATGATCAATGTCACAACTTTGCTTATTTGATTAGTGACCCAGAAATATTGTTCAATTTAAAATATTTCTTATTCGTGTATTTCATAAACATTTATTTTGTTTTAAAACTTCCTAAACTTGTATTAGGGCTTTTTACATTGCCCTTAACCCTGGATTATCTTTGTTCTAAACCCTGGTTTTAACCCCTGAGTAAATTAACTTTTCACGTTTGTAATTAAGAAGCGGGGTTAGTACCACGTTTTACCTGGGGTTATGAAAAGCTGCTCTTTTGTTATATAAACAGTTGTTTCTGCATTTAAGTGAAAAAATATCAGTGACGGAAAACACATGAATTGGAGAAAAGAAGGGACCATTTCATTCTTACGTTTGTAGTCCGAAAAGTCCATTCTGTCCACTCTTACGTCAAGCAAGATAACCCAGGGTTAACTATTTAAAATGTGAAAAGCCTATTGTTTATTTCCAAGTTTGAATTACATTTTGAGTTTAAGATTTTCATTGTGGTCTTGACTTAGACACCTTGTTTACACATTTATGGTGTGATTTCATCACTTGTTTCATAATTGTATGTGCACATGCTGATAACAACGACAACAGGGGGAGTTATTATAGCCTTCGTCAAGTGTGTACAAGAGGTGTGACGCTGTGATATGTCTCTCACACACACAAACACACACAGAGGTATGTGCAAGACGCGCCCAGGTTCATTTCACAGTACGAACTCCGACCGGTGCTCATCCAGAGTTGGAGTGCAGTGTGTGGAGCTAGACCTCTCTTGAAAATCAACTGATTTTGTTTGCCGGATACACTTATACTTTAAGAGGGATCAGTGTTTTACAATATGTGAGTACTTTAATGTGATAATGACTGTAGTTTATCATAAAAGTTATCATACAGGCACAGTTAAATGCTTAGAGCCTTCTTTTTCTTTTCTTTTTTTTTTTAGAGAATGTTCTCATGTTCTCTGGTTGTGTGATATGATATAGTTGTAATTATAACAAGTAACAATTTTTGCAGTTAGTTTAATGTGTTTTAATTCTGGTTTTTCTAAACATCGGATTGATTTTTTTGCTTGATCAGTTATGAGTTCTTTAATATTGAGTCCACTGATAAATAACACCAACTTAGAAATGTTAACTTAAAAGTTATAGCCTAAAACAACAAATTTGCAGTAATTTGATTGTTTTTATAATATTATTGATAATAAAATCCAGAAATAAAACTGTAGTTAAAAATGTATTCCCAATATAAAAATTACTACTATTGGTTAGGATTTAATATTTCATTCATTACTGGTAGACATGCAGTTAACAATAATTGTATAAAACCTTATAAACATGAGGCTATTTTTGTGTTATATCTCTTTAAAGATTGTGATATCGAGAATGACTTAACCGGTGTCACTGTTAGTGACTTAGACTTAGAGTGCATCTGCAGTTTCAACGTAATAAAATCACAGCTGACCGATTATAGATCTAATATCTAGCATCTGTTAATCATTGTTCCAACTGTAGATATTCACAGCTTACTCAGGAGATTGTCATCATGACGTAGAATAACATTTTGACACACTGACAGGAAGCTGGCGGTGAGACTCTTGGATTTGTCATACACCGCAGAACATGTGTCACAAGCTGGTAGTGGTCTGGACTTTGGCATTATGATGTCACATATTGTTGGGAAATGCCACAAAATATATATGTATGTTAATTTACATGTTAATTAATTTTACGATTAGGTTACTTTATATACAAGTTAGGGCTGCACGATATTGGAAAAAAGTCACATTGCGATATTTTTTTTTCTGCAATATATATTGCGATATGAAGAAAAAAAAACACGATTTTAATATCTCTGTTTGGAAAAAAAATCAATGATTGGGGTGATTTTATAGGTGAGTAAATCAGCATAGAAAATAAACAAATTACACCCATAGCATCTGCGTGGCTCTTACCTTGTCTACACCTGATGCGCGCGACGCCACAAAATACTGTAGAACCCATAATCAGTGATGCTGTCTGTATACACTGGATGCATGCGCGGCGCGACAAATTCCCGCTCTAATCCCGGTCTAAATCCCCGCTCTAACTGACACAAAAGTTCAAATGATTAGTAACAGTAGCTTTGTCGCGTCCAGTGTAGACAGACTTTGGGGCCATAGGCCGTTCACATGTCGTGGCTAAAAATGCATGGAAAACGCCAGCATGGAAAGCAGCGCGTACTTTCTCCTTCTTTCCAAAGCGCTCTGGAGCTTGCGCTTTCGTGGCTTCTGCCGTTGCTAAGCAACCGTGATCAGCGCGCTCCTCGACAACGCGGAAGTTTCAGCAAAGGATAAATGGATTTCCAGCACTGAAATCTTGCAGTAGCTCTGCTACTAAATTTATTTTAAAATGGATATCTCTGTACAGCTGTCGCGTCTGGTGTAGATGCAGTGTCTGTGTTTGAGCAAAGAAAACAATCAGTATATATATATAACGAAAAGTATAGGCCTACTAAACATCGCACATCCTGCGATGTGACTATTGCGGATGCGCACATCGCGATATCGATGCTGAAACGATATATCGTGCAGCCCTAATACAAGTACATAAATGTGTATATATAAATAAAAGCATTTGCCATAAATGTAAATGTAAGAGATGTGAAAACCAGTCTGTAGCTAATTGCAATTCCTTTTAACTGTAAGTGGTCTGAGAAACTGTCGTAGAAGTGAATCGAGGTTAATTAATTACAAGCGAGTGCAATGAGGCATAGCAGCCCTCTTCATTAACCTCTTCTGTTGGGAGCATTCCAGTGTTGTAATCTAAGCACAGCACGGCCTTGTTCCTCCTGGAAAATGAAAATTTTTCAGATACAGATGGATGTTTAAAGGAAGAGTATTTACTTGAATGGCCTCTTAGTTAAAGCTCACCCTGAGCTCCTGCTGACGGTGCATAGCCGAGAGGCATAGTTAGACTGTGATTTTTAGTGGCCCTGTGAAAACTATTGTTTGCCAGAGCAGTCTCCTGGAATCCGCTCTGACCCCTGTGGCTCGGGGTCAGGACACCCGTCACAGCTGAGGGGCTGAGTGGTTCCACGAGACTGGTTTTTGTTCACTTTGGCTTGAACAGCTAAATTGGTCTCTGGTGAGTGTGATAAAAGTTGTTTGGTTTTTAGGAACTCGTGAAGTAAGAGAAAACCGAGGCTTTCACTTCGAAGACCACTTGACCAGCTGTCATGGAAGGAAAAGAGGAGATCAGTGATACTGACAGTGGGGTTATTCTGCATTCTGGTAGGTTCAGCCTGTTAGACATTGCCTATACAATGATAGATGTTATGCCATATAGCATGTGGTTGTGAGCTTGAAGGGTTAGTTCACCCAAAAATGACATTTCTATCATTATTCACTCAGCCTCGTGTTGTTTTTTCTTCTATATAGTTCAGTGAAAGGATTAGAAGCTAAAATTGTTTAAAATGCTCTTAAATCACTCTTGGGAAGCAAAACTTTGTCACAACACATAAATAAAATTATATTTATAATAGACATGTATAAATTATTTTATATATACACTCACTGTTCAAAAATTGTGGTCAGTATGTCTTTTTCTGATGCCTGAAAAAATGCATCAAAGTTTCCACAAAAATGTTAAGCAGCACAACTTTTTTTTTTAACATTAATAATAATAAAAAAAAAGTTTCTTGAGCATCAAATCAGCATTTTAGAATGATGTCTGAAAGATCATATGACACTGGAATAACAGCTGCTAAAAATTCAGCTTGCCATCTCAGGAATAAATTAGGCCTAAATTTCTAACTATAACATTTTTTAAATAATATTTTAAAAAAATTAAATCTTAAATTGTTTTACAATTGTAAGCATATTTCTCCTTATTTTAGTTTTTACTGTATTTTTGGTCAAATAAATGCAGCCTTGGTAAGCATGAGAATTAGTTATACATGAAAAAAATAATACTGACCAAACTTTTGAACAGTAGTGTAATTGTTTACATACCTTTACAAATGTAAGTAAAATCATTTTTACATACATTTGCAAATGCATGTTTTAGTAGTTGGTTTTCAATTCTGAAAAGGAAGATTATGTACATTACACCTGTAATGGTGTAACGGTTGAATCGGAAGCAGCCACACTATAGCAGGTTTTTAAAAAGCCCTTTTAAACTAGAACAAGTCAGTCTAGTTCTGACATAATGTAAAGGACATAATGTATATCTAATAATCACATTTTTTCTGTGCATTCATACATTTCTTTTTTGGTCATTGCTCAGTTATCTCTTTGTGTGCTGTCACATGATTGATTGAAATGTATGTTGAAGAATTCAGTAGATAAGCTCTCCAGACATGCCAGAGGTGTTTGCTTCCAGTCACCGGATACAGAAGAAATAAATCCTTTGTTGTCACTCATTTAGCTGTTTTCAGAGACTGAAACCACCAGTCATAGCCTTCATTTTCATTTTTGATCATATCGTAGTTGTTGATGAGTATTTGTTTCCTGAAAGTCTAGATCAGTTTCTGAGATATGCCCTTGCTCAAACGCTGATTATAAATTGGCATCATTAGGGTTTTTTGTTAGGATACTATATCATAATTTGGTTACGATTTAGAACAAACAACATTTAGTTATCTATACTGACTATACTCATATTGAAACAAAGACAAGTTCTTTATAAAATTGCTGATTTTCTGTTATTGTCTGTTATTGTTATTGAAGCTGCTCCTCATCAGGGTGTTTTATTTGTTGTAGGGCCTGACAGCCCCAGCACTGTGATGAAGGATGTGAATACTCATACTCGGGTCATGAAACTCAAGCAGCAAGCTCTGGAGGACAGGCTGAAGATGTGCTTGCTGGAGCTCAAGAAACTCTGCATCAGAGAGGCTGTAAGTTACTGTTAACACTTATTGCTCCACCAAAACACTCCTGAAGAGAGACAAAGCAGTTTCACACAGGAATTAGAGGGGACTTCCACTGCATGCTGAGACCATCATGTTTTTGAAGTTTAATTTTCCGCCCAAAATAACTTCTTCAGAAGACATGTCAAATGCTGCAGGATGCTTAATGGTTATTTATTTTATATATATATATAAAAAAAACATCATTCCCACCTCTGTCAAGCCAATGACTGAGTGAGCAAGTCACCAAAAGGTTGATCATCTTCGGACCCAGAGGCTTTGTGGTGTATTAGTCCTCCTGATAAGATGTTAAGTCACAGAAATGCACCATTGCTTCCTGTTGGAGTCACTTGCTGTGGCTTGTCCAGGTGTTCTTCAGTGTCTGATGACACCTTTATGTCACAACAAGTCTGATGTCACGCCAGTGTGTATCATCCGTTTTTGAAGGGCTTCACCTCTATTGTGGTTTTTTAAAGAATTGTATCTAAACGTATGCTGGCATGGATTTGGAGAAGATAGATGGCTGGTTTAGTTTGGCAGGTAGAGCTCTTGGTACGGCTTAGGCAAGAACCGAATCTTTCAACAACAGGCTTGCATAATGTAGCGGTTGAAAGCTGTAACTTGTCCCGACTCGCTGAAAGGTTTCATACTGGAGAAACAGGAATTCTGGTTAAAGGTTTGTTCGTGATAACTTGCTTGTGACTTTGTTCTGTTTCACTTAATTGTTTGATTATGTAATTAATGTAATTATACTTACAAATTACATTGACAAGTTACAGATATTCTTGACTGCCCAAGATAGATTTTATTTTATTTTTTTCAAATAGATTTTTATTATCTGCCATTTGGCAGCAATAACAAAGAGCCATAATTTTTATTCTAGGGCATCCCTAATCAATTCCCTGTTCTGTTTTAGGAGCTCAGAGGACATTTGTCCTCAGATTATCCCTTGTTACCTGGAGAGAAGCCCCCTCAAATTCGCCGGCGCATCGGAGCTGCTTTTAAATTAGATGAGCCAAGCATCCTACATAGAACTGAGGTAAAGTCCTGAACTGACACTTAATCTGTATTCACAGAAATCATGGATAACAATCGACTGTTCATAGAAATAAGTCTGAATCTGATGAACATAATACACAGGACTCTGAGCTGAGCTCTGTGGAGGCTGATCTGGCTCTTCAGCAGCAGATATACTTGGCGGCCCATAGACTGTGCCAGGAGGAACATCTCAGCAAAGCGGTGAAGAGGAGTCGTCTCCAGCAGTACCAGCGTGAGGAAAGGAAACTCAAAGAGCTACAGGAAGCTGTGTTCAGGCTGAGACTGGAACATGGCCGATCCTCATCACGCCCTGGCATGATCTCACAGAGAGGATGTGAGTGATTAATAGGAGCACTTACTTTTTCAGGGTTTATTTTTTATTTTTTTACTTTCTCCACCATGTAATGAGCTAACAGCTTGATTATGAAATCTTATTTTATCTGTTTTATATCAAGGCACTTCAGACAATAGCTCATTGTCAGACTCCGCTGTGCTGGATGAGGGTAAGTCATGTTTATGCATAGTGTTTTTTCAGATATATTTCAGATATCGCAGTCCCTAAAAAAACTGATATATTTTTATAGTTTATTTACAGGTTTTTATTATTAAATTATTATTATATTATTTATGTGTGTGACCCTGGACCCTGTGAGTGACCCTGGACCACAAAACCAGTCATAAGGGTCAATTTTAGGATAGGACAATATTTGGCCGAGAGACAACTATTTGAATATCTGGTATCTGAGGGTGCAAAAAAATCTAAATATTGAGAAAATTGCCTATAAAGCTTTCCAAATGAAGTCCTTAGCAATGCATATTACTACTCAAAAATTAAGTTTTAATATATTTACGGTAGGAAATTTACAAAATATCTTCATGGAACATTATCTTTACTTAATATCCTAATAATTTTTGCCATAAAAAGAAAAATCAATCATTTTGACCAATACAATGTATTTTGGGCTATTGCTACAAATATACCCATGCTACTTATGACCGGTTTTGTGGTCCAGGTCACAAATATGTATATATATATAAAGTTAATATTCATGTCAATAACCCTTGTTAAATTAAATAATCAATCTCTCATCCATGTTTCAGAGGAACTGTCTTCCCAGCTTTCTTCAGAGCCTCCTGCTCCTGCTGTAGACCTTCACCCTCCACCTCTAACCAACTCTCATCCCCCTCCTCATACACCTATAGTCCCCTCCTACCGGCCCCTGGAGGCCATTGTTCATCAAACCCCGCCACAATCCCTGGAGGATTTGCACACCTGCCAGAGTCCAATCCTAGAGCATGACCCTGCCCCCATTCAAAACTCTCCCTGGATGGAGAGTAGTTTGGACCAGCCCTATCAGAAAAAGAACAAATCTCACTCTAGTAGCATCAAATCCAGGTACATATATCTTTTTTATTCTACAGTGCAAAGCAAGTATTAAATGTCAAACGCATGTCATCTATGACCTTTGAAAAGCAGTTTTGACTCACCTGGTCATTAAGACATCACATAGTAATTTGTTGGGTGGGTATAACCACACCTTCTTTTCTATAATGGCTATAATAAGCCAAACATCTCAAAGTTGATTTATGGAACACATGTATTGTTGTCAGTAGAGCACGTCATAGCAAAACTACAGCTGTACTGTTTCGGTTTTGTCTTCATAAGTGTAAAAAAAAGTGTTTTTGTATTTCAATGCATAGTAGTCCTGCTGTTACCCCCACGTTGCCTCCTCTGGAGGTCTGTCTTGCGGAGGCCGGGATACCACTGCAGTTACCCACCCATGCTGCCCTGAAACACACACAGTCCTGCAGCGCACCCTCCACTCCAGAGATGCACCTGCGCAGGATACAGTCCCTTAGGTTTGATCTCACTTTACTCACAAACACTACCATTATAAAGTTTGCGGTTGGTACAAACCCTTATTTATTATTTTTATTTAAATATATTTTATATAATTATAACCCATTTATATTTCATATGTAATATGCTGCATTGTTATGATCAAAAATATAATAAAAAGAGTGATATTGTGAAATATCATTACAATTATAAAAACTGTTTTCAAACTGTTTTAATGTATTTTAAAATGTAGCTTATTCCTGTGATGGCAGAGCTGAATTTTCAGCAGCCATTACTCATGTCTTCAGGGTCACATGATCCATCAGAAATCATTCTGATATGCTGATTTTGTGCTCAAGAAACATTTATTATTATCATAAATGATGAAAACAGTTGTGCTGCTTAATATTTTTGTGTAAACCGTGATACATTTCTTTCTCAGGATTCTTTGATGATTAAAAAGTTCAGAACAGCATGTATTGTTATTTGTAATATTATAAATGTCTTTACTGTCACTTTTGATCAATTTAATTCACCCTTGCTATATAAAAATATTAATTTCTTTAAAACAAAAACTCAAACTGACCCCTAACTCTTGAGTGGTAGTGTACAGTTCAGATCACATGTGTTTTACATATTGTATGACCATCTCAAATGTTGACAAATCTATTAATTTCTCATTATAACAGAGTTCCCAACACTGACCCCTACACTTATGATCCCGAGCGGGAACGTGGGCGCTCCAGGGGCCCCAGGAGACGGTTGACAGATTTTGCAGTGACACCATCAGAATACTCTCCTATAAGTCTAAATGTAGGAAAACCTTTGTACTACTCTAGTTCTGAGGACAGCAACTCGGAGCACTCTGTGCAGTCCTACGCCAGCTCGCCCTGCCAGGAGCACCCTGGGGAACTCCCGTGGCCCTACCAACCCCAGTACGGATACCAATACACCAGCTTCAATGACAACCACATACCACAAAGATGCTCTCCTACCCACTTCTACAAGAACGCTCAGTACCAGTCCTCACCGAGTTTTTCCAGGGGGTACATGGAGGACGGATGGGGTCACCCCTTGGAAATGAACAGCGGCAGATCGTCGTACATAAGCCACCAGGCCCCTTCACCTGTTTATTCGTCTAATGGTCACTATGAGTACTGCTACAGTGAGGCTTTGCCTTCCCAGCAGCGAAGTTGCAGGTTGTTACCCGCCCACGTGAAATTGTCACGGGCTCCTTCACTAAGAGAGTATCTGCACCATCCTAGCAGAGGCCTGCCACGGCAGGTGGTGTCGGAGGAACTCAAATCGTGGCACCAGCGCAACCAACTCCGACCGCCTCGCCCGCACTCGCTGGACCGGAACAGGCAGGGCGTGCTCCGCATCCGAAATGCGCCTGGGCAAGAGTCCCCGCTTTCGCTTTCCCAGCACCACCGGTTCCAGGAACAGCAGGTAAATAGGCTTTCCTCACAGTCACTCAGAATAAATCTGCAGAAAATGTATTGACCTGCAAAGAGAAAGGAAACATCTCCAAATATGTAACTATTTTGGCTCTTTATGAAATAGAATAGAGCTGTATCACCTTTCTGTCAAGTATCGGTCTGTTGGGAGAGGAATTTCCAGAAAAGGCAGATCAGTTATGCACTGCCCAGGCCTGCCTGAGGAACGGGTAAAGATTGGCTTGATGCTCTTGCTGTGTCAAAGTGAGATCACTGCTGGATCTAGGTGTGGTGTTCAGCTATGAAAGAGCTTTTGATTGGAATTAGTGTAGGGAATGGCACAATAGCAAACTGCACACAAATCATAATTGCCATTTTGTTGTTTATGGTTGACCAGAGACATTAGAACACAATGTTTTAAATCAGTGCACAGTACTGTTCAAAACTTTGAGGACTGTAAGATTTATTAAAAATAAAAGTCTGTATTTATTTGATGAAAAATGAAAATATTTTTGTATATCATTACAATTTAAAATAACTGTTTTCTATTTTAATATATTTAAAATGCAAATTTTGTGATGGCAAAGCTGAATTTTCACATGTCACATGATCCTTCAGAAATCATTCTAATATGCTGATTTGGTGCTTAAGAAACATTTCGTATTGTCAGTGTTGAAAATAGTTGATGTGCTGCTTTGTTTTTGTGGAAACAATGATTTTTTTCAGCATTCTTTGATTAGTTGAAAGTTTTCTTTGAAATATAAATCTTTTGTAACATGATAAATGTCTTTACTGTCACTTCCGACCAATTTAATGCATCCTTGCATTCAAATATTAACTTTTGAATGGTAGCATATGAGTATGAGGAATGACGTGTTCTCGCATATTCAAAGGAAACACTGCTACTGCTCCATTATGAGCATTACATACATTAATAAATAAAACAATTGCATGTTAACAAAAAAAATCACCTTAGGTTTTACAGTGCTGATTGACTATTCATTACCAGTCGAAAAGAAATATGGAATTTGTGAAATTTAATTTTGTGGAAGACATGATCAAAAATACAAATGTTAAATGAAAATTAATGACAGAGGATGAATGACTACAGATTTACTGGTATTAATTTTAAAAATAAAAACAAAGAAAATTAATGAGATGCTCTGTCATACAGTATAAGGAAATAAAATCTAATGATGAGTAACATGTCACTCTCTCCTCACAGATGTGTATCTGGTTTCCCACAGTCGTGGATAAACTGGAAATATCAGGGAATTTTAAAATTGTGCTTTCCTGGAATATGTGTTTTAATTATGCTCAGCTCGGAACAATGAACAATTATATCATCATACTAACACATCATCTTCACAACAGTACCTAAACTACCCAAACTTTATTTTACTTTATATATATCTTGATATAAAAAGACAAGTTTTGAAAGAGCTTTACAGTAGATCGGTAACCGGGTGCAATAACAATTGTGGTCTGCTCCAAATGCAGCAAATTCTTCATCAGATGGATCATTTGCTTACTTTGAGTTTATTTGTATTGTCACACAGGTTTTCATTCCACTCAAAGCTTTTCCCCATTCCTCACGGTCATGAACTTTTCCATTAACACGACAATCTAGTGGGAAAACATGCAGTCAAGGTTGTTCTGCTGTTTATTTCCATTCAAGCTTGCGGTGGCTACAGTGTGTGAACTTGATATGTAGATGAGCATTCCATTCCTCAGGGACAAAAACTTGATTGGACGGAAGGAAACGGTGATAGTGGCCCGGCCCATTAGCTCCTTTATTTCTCAAGAGAAAGCCAGATAAGTTGTTTGGCCAATGCACCTCTACTCCAACTTTAGCATCTCCTCGAGCAACATTTGAATAGCTGGCATGTTCCTAGCTGAAACCGATTGGTGTCTTTGTTAGCTGCTTTTTTTCCTATTGCTTGGCATTGAATTTGATCATAAATAAAGAGGCAAGAATACACCAGAAAACCTGAGCATACACGCTGTGGTGTCACTCGTCAAACTATAGTCCTTTGTTAAGATGTCAGAAGGATCATTCCCAAAGACCTAATGCTTTTTACTGTAATCCATTACTAATTGGAGTACTAGTTAACTTAAGTTCTCCATTACAGTAAAAGAGATTGAATATTGACGTCAACAGACTGTCAGTAGTTTTGAAATTAAACAATGAAATAAAAAAGAACTGTATAAGCCTAACAAAATGGAAAATATTAGCAGACTCAATGGTAATACAACTGAAAACATACTACTTTGTTCAGTTTTTTACCTACTATATGTATTATGGAGGTAGGCATATTCAGACACGATTGTTTCCCCAGAACTGATGTCTTTGACCCTATCAGAACATATTTTTTAGAGTTGCGACATCATTCAAGAACTACTGATTTAAATCAATCCCAAACACAAACTGTTTCTCAAACAAGAATGTGGGTGCCAGTATTATTTTGGTCGGTGGGAGTCAGGTCATTTACACTACAGTCAAAAATGTGCACTCAGACACCTAGAATGCAGTGCACATGTACCAACAAGTCTCATAACAAATGATTGAAAATTCCCTGCTGAATAAATTTAAGATGGAGTAGGAATGCCTTCAGGATATGAGTAAGATGAGGAGCTTGAGTTGAGCAATGACACCCATTCACTCATTTTGAAACTTTGCAGAAACCACAGGAATTCAGAACCACAAACTTTCAGATGCATGATTTGGGTGGTTAATTTAGTCATTTGGTCTTGGGTCGTCCCTTTGAAGATATTTTTGATCATATGTGGGAACATCAGCACTGCCTGAGACACACATTTGCTTCGTTCGTCATATCATATCATGCAATGATTTACAGAGTCATGTTTCAAATGCAGAGGCAGCTGGGCTTGTCTTGAAGACTACTACTCAAATATCTTATTATCTGAGAAACTTTTAGCGTAATGAAAGACACTTTGGTCTTGCCTGTCCTTTTGCAATGACTCTGTAGTTCAGAAAATATTTGGATACAATGGGACAAAATTCTGCATATACACTCTAAACCATTCCGTAATTGCTTGCATTTCTGGTTGTAAGAATACACTGTGAGATCCATGATTTAAGACCCAGCTGTTGTGTAACCCAGATTTATGACACACCTTCAGACAACACCACAGAGCTGCTGATTGTGCAGTCACTCCCGAGTTTAATGTTAAAGCAATGCAAACAGATTTCCCTATGGACTGACCTCTTTTCTCTTTGCTTTTCTCCTCCAGGTATCCCAGAAACGGGTCGTTCTTAGGACTCCAGACAGGTTGTATGAGGATGACTCTGAGGTTGTCAGCCAGGTGTGAAACCATGGACCCTTATGACAACAGTCCTATTTATTCAATAATTTATTGAGCTGATGGATTAAAGTATAGACCTTTTTATCATCGAAAAAAAAATAGGGATATGTCAAGACAGTCATCACTTTCTATGAAATGCCATGTCCCAAAATATGAGTTTTACTGTGAAAGACTGTTAAAAAAAGTTTTATAGATTTTTTTTATAGATTAACTTACTTATTGACATTTTGTATGATGAAATCAATCTAATTTGTTACTAAGTGTTTTTTTTATGTTGTTTGGTTAGTGTGTGTTGATACTAAGATGAATAAAGTGATATAATTAAAGATTCTGTTTGTATGTAATCAATGTTCATTCTGAGTTATTAAACTGACTTGTATAGCCTACAGTGATTTTTGTAAATGGTTGCTCTAAAAACAAATATACATTTCCAGATGATAAATGCTGATTAGAGTAATAAAACATCATCTTTGAAATTTAGTAAACTACCTCACAATGATTTTGGTGACATGATCACAGCACCATTCTGGAAAATCATGAATTGGAGTGAAAACATAACACTGCGAAACGTGAAATTAAAAGGGCTAACTATTATATTACATATATTTGCCTATATAAATTCAAGAAATGTTGTCAATATATCCATTTAGATATTAGAGAAAAAATGAATTCAGACAGCAACGGAAGTAGTGCCTATACGGGGTTGCCACGTGGCAACTGTTACTTTTCTCACCGCTGATCTGGATGAGCCTATCACAACGATTACTGCATTATCTCTGTTTACTGAATTATGAATTTAACATTTCTTTCACATTTTATAAAAATTGGTGGGGAGGGGTATCATTCGAATTTAAGACTAATCATTTTAATTAGTATATTTAAAATACTGTACATTGTAATATAAAAATGTTTACAATAAGACAAAAATGTCTTGAGATTTGAATGTGGCTTTAAAGGAGAATTTGAATGTCTTGCCCCGGCACGCTCACCTGACAAAGACGGGTATTTGTCTCATATGAATAATAGATAGGTTAGTTGTTAACTAGTAGCATTAAAGTTTTTTTTTTTTTTTTTTTGCCGATTCATCTTTTTGGTCACCTGTCATGTCCTCATGACAAACAACACTGCGCTGCAATAACGCAGAGAACTGTGGCATAAATCCCATCCACATGCTATAACGATTAGTCTTCCAGCTCGAATACTGTTTTACAGTGGCTCACTCATTCGTCAGTGAAGGAACAGATTGGCCGCCGTTTGCCGGTGTAGCTGTAACCCGTCAATTCTATTGTTACAGTTTTTTGTCAGCAGTACAATGGATAAAACATTTACGTTGTATTCAGACAAAGCCGAAGACGTCGCTACCTCCTCTAGTTTCCGCCAGTTTAAAATAGATCATTTTCATCTCGATCTTAAAGTGGACTTTGAGCAGAAAACCATATCAGGTACTGAAACAATACAGCTGCAGTGCATTCATGATGGTCAAAGTGAGTTACAGCTGGATATTCATCCAACACTGTCTGTGCATGAGATCACATTCAGTCATAATGCACGTGACTGGACCACAACACAATTTCTGATTCGAGACTTCACCAATTATGGGACAACTCTGGTCGTGAAGTTTCCAAAACCTTTCAACTCAGATGACAAACTTCAACTCGCAATCAAATATACAGCTACTGATGGACCAGGGGTAGGCATACAAACTGCTTTTCATATTTTTTGTTCATTAATTTCTATATTGACAGCCTGAGCATTTCACTATATGATCAAAACTGAAACCTGTTCACATGTCATGAGACTTACGAGGAAGAATCTTCTCTTTCTGAACCTGTTCTCGGCAGCCTTTATTTACTTCTGGTCTTCAAATAAGCACTAATAATGCTAAAATCGTTAATTTATTGTACAAGCAAGCGTGCATCACTTCTCTGTAGATGTCATGGCTGGACCCAGTGCAGACGGCTGAGAAGAAGCTGCCATTCTTGTACACATCTGGGTTCCCTGTCCTGAACCGCAGCCTGTTACCTGGCTTCCATACGCCCATGACAAAGAGCACTTTCTCGGCTGTTGTGCAGGTAATGTCTCACCAAACGCATGTATCTTCTTATAGGTGTGTTGGCTGGAACCAGAGCAGACTGCGGGAAAGCTCAAGCCTTATGTTTTTACTCAAGGCCAGGCTGTTCTCAACCGCTCCTTCTTCCCTTGCTTTGATACTCCAGCAGTAAAGAGCACCTACTCGGCAACAGTTCAGGTGAGGCCATTGGGCCGGTCGAATTTATAGATATAAAGAGGATATGGCTGTATAAACATAATAGTTTGCATCTTATTTACATAATCTGATGTCTTGAAGTGCGACTGGATTGAACTAAGGAGTCGATTCAATTGCAAAAAAAAAACAATCTGTATATAGCAGGTGTTTTGGGGTAGAAAAATAAATCATAATGACAAAATATTTGTCATAAATCATATTTTGGGGATATAAGGAATTAACACTTTTATTCAGCATTGACACATTCGGTTGATCAAAAGTGGCAATGTTACAAAAGATTTCTATATCAAATAATGTTTCTAATGTAAAAAAAATAATAATAACATTAAAGCAACACAACTGTTTTCAACATTGATAATAATAAGAAATGTTTCTTGATCAGCAGGTCATGTTAGAATGATTTCTGAAGGATCATGTGACACTGAAGACTGGAGTAATTGCAGCTTTGCCATCACTGGAATAAATTAAATTTATAATAAATATATTAAATGTATTAAATATATTAAAATGGAAAACAGTTAAACAGTAGGAATCAAAAATAGAAAAAATATTTTAAATTGTAATAATATTTTATAATATTACTGATAATTGAAACAAAAAGACCCTATATTGTTGAACCATATATATAATAATTGCAATGTACAAATAAATAATATATTATAAAATGCTGTTGGTCAAAAATGTGTAAAATGTATTAATTTTGAGTTTAAATCTTACTTTTGATTTATTTAGTCTGCAATAGGCTCACATTAGGTTCTCAAGAAGAAAGAGCACAAGAATTAGATGAGATCCAGTTTTTCTCGAGTCTACATGATAAGGCTCAGAGTTTATTTCTTATCATTGCACTTTGAACTGTCTCATAAACACAGTAGCTTCTTTCTTTGATGCTCTTCGCTGCTATTATCAGGTTCCTGATGGCTTCACAGCAGTTATGAGCGCTAGTAAATGGGAACAGAGGAAAGAAGACAGCACTTTCCTGTTCACCATGGAACATCCCATTCCTGCTTACCTGGTAGCTCTGGCAGTGGGCGACCTGCAGTCTGCTGAGGTGGGACCCAGGTAAAAAAAATCAAACATCTTTTACCATAAAGAAGTCATATCACAAGGTATAAAGTCTTTATTGCTCTTCTGAAATATGTGTTTTTGGTGAAAGATATTTAACTAACATTATACATGGACTATATTATATAATATGTATTATTATTATAATAATTATTTTCAATTGCATTTTCAGGACACGTGTGTGGACCGAGCCTTGTTTACTGCAGGCAGCCAAGCAGGAGTATGATAATGTGATTGAAAAGTTCCTGTCTGTGGGAGAGAAACTGTTTGGACCCTACGTTTGGGGAAGGTGAGATATGCTTTTTTGAACAGCTTCATAATTCTGATGGATCTGACTTCATATAACCCGACAAGCACTTTTTTTTTCCATAGGACTTATACAACCCCAAATCAGAAAAAGTTGGGACAGTATGGAAAACGCAAATAAAAAAAGAAAGTAGTGATATCTAAATTTACTTTGACTTGTATTTCATTGCAGACAATATGAACACAAAATATTTCATGTTTTGTCTGGTCAACTTCATGTCATTTGTAAATATACATCCTTTCCTGTCATTCAGACCTGCAACACATTCCAAAAAAAGTTGGGACAGTAAAGCATTTACCACTTTGTAATGTTGCCATTCCTTTTCACAACACTTAAAAGACGTTTAGGGACTGAAGACACCAAGTGATGAAGTGTTTCAGGTGTAATTTTGTCCCATTCTTCCTGCAAACAAGTCTTAAGGTGGGCAACAGTACGGGGTCTTCGTTGTTGCATTTTGCGCTTCAAAATGCGCCACACATTCTCTATTGGAGACAGGTCGGGACTGCAGGCAGGCCAGTCAAGTACCCGTACCCTCTTCCTCCGCAGCCAGGACTTTGTAATGTGTGCAGAATGTGGTTTTGCATTGTCTTGTTGAAATATGCATGGACGTCCCTGGAAAAGATGTCTTCTTGAAGGCAGCATATTGTGCTCCAAAATCTCTATGTACTTTTCAGCATTAATGGTGCCATCACAGAAGTGCAAGTTACCTTTGCCAAGGGCACTGACACAACCCCATACCATGACAGACCCTGGCTTTTGGACTTGTTGCTGGTAACAGTCTGGATGATCCTTTTCTTCTTTGGTCCGGAGCACACGGCGTCCATTCCTCCCAAAAAATACCTGAAATACTGATTCATCTGACCACAGTACACGTTTCCACTGTGTGATGGTCCATCCCAGATGCCTCCGAGCCCAGAGAAGTCGACGGCGCTTCTGGACACTGTTAACATAGGGCTTCCTTTTGGCACAGTACAGTTTTAACTGGCATTTGTGGATGTAACTACGTATTGTGGTACTTGACAAAGGTTTGCCAAAGTAGTCCTGAGCCCATGTGGTGATATCGCTTCTAGATGAATGACGATTCTTGATGCAGTGCCGCCTGAGGGATCGGAGATCACGGTTGTTCAGCTTAGGCTTGCGCCCTTGTCCTTTACGCACTGAAAATCCTCCAGATTCCTTGAATCTTTTAATTATGTTATGCACTGTTGAAGGTGAAATATCCAAATCTCTTCCTATCTTTCTTTGAGGAACATTGTTTTTAAACATTTCAATAATTTTCTCACGTATTTGTTGGCAAACTGGCGATCCTCGGCCCATCTTTGCTCCTAAAGGACTAGACCTTTCTTGGATGCTGCTTTTGTACCAAATCATAATTACAATCACCTGTTGACATCAACTGTTTCAAATCACATCATTATTTAACCAATTTACCTCATTACTAGCCCTAAATTGCTCCTGTCCCAACTTTTTTTGGAATGTGTTGCAGGTCTGAATGACAGGAAAGGATGTATATTTACAAATGACATGAAGTTGACCAGACAAAACATGAAATATTTTGTGTTCATATTGTCTGCAATGAAATACAAGTCAAAGTAAATTTAGAAATCACTACTTTCTTTTTTTATTTGCGTTTTCCATACTGTCCCAACTTTTTCTGATTTGGGGTTGTATTACAATAGACATGTGTTTTGATTTGTTTAGATATGATGTGCTGTTCATGCCTCCATCCTTCCCTTTCGGTGGGATGGAGAACCCGTGCCTGACCTTTGTCACCCCCTGTCTGCTGGCCGGCGATCGTTCTCTCGCTGACGTCATTGTACACGAGATCTGCCACAGCTGGTTTGGAAACCTCGTCACCAACGCCACGTGGGGTGATTTCTGGCTGAACGAGGGCTTCACCATGTACGCTCAGCGCAGGGTTTGCAGGGAGCTGTATGGTATGCTATACATTATTTGACCCTTCATTGAAGTATTTCACTAATAAGGAATTCAATTAAAAGCACCATTTGATTCTCAGGAGAGGCTTATACGTGTCTGGAGGCAGCGACCGGTAAAGCTCTTCTCCGTCAGCACATGGACAACACTGGAGAGGACCATCCTCTCAATAAACTACGGGTTAAGATCGAACCAGGTAGGCCACCATTTTTAATTAGACATTGTAGGCAGAAGAAAGATGGCAGTCTTACATAACTTGGTTATTTTTATTGCAGAATTGGTTGTAACAGCCTCTATGTCTTTTCTTTGCAGGTGTTGATCCTGATGATACCTACAATGAAACGCCCTATGAGAAAGGTTTCTGTTTTGTTTCCTACCTAGCCCACCTCGCAGGAGATCAGTCCCGCTTTGACGCATTCCTCAAGGTTACTTGAACAATACCTTTACAGAAACTGCTCTTCATTAATACTATTTAAAAACATATATATTAAGACTCGTATGCTCACTAAGGCAGCATTTATTTGATCAAAATACAGTAAAAACAAATATTGTGAAATAGTATTACAATTGAAAATACATTAAAAATATATTTTTAAATGAAGTATATTCCTCTAATGGCAAAACTGAATTTTCAGAAGCCATTACTTCAATCCTCTGTGCAGTGTTATTGTTTTTATTAATATTATATTATTTGTTCAATATTTAGTAGTTTTGTTTGGTGCTTGTCATTGTTATTATTGTTCTTTTAAATATTACTATTTAGGTTTCTTTCTCTCTCTTTTTTTTTTTTGGTTAAGTTTTAGTTTTTATTTATTTCTAGTTTATTTTCCTGTCAACTTTATTTTATTGCAGCTTTGTTTCAATTACCAAAAATGTTTTAGTTAACGATAATAGCATTGCTTCAGTTTCACATCCTTTATTTTTAAAAAACAGTTGTGCTGCTTAATATTTTTGTGCAAATTGTGATACATTTTTGATTTAGAGAAAGCCGTAAAAAAACAGCATTTATTTAAATAGATTGTTTTGCAATAATTTAAAGTTTTTTTTATTATTATTATTTAATGCATTTTTGCATAATAAAAATGAATTTCTTTAAAAAAATCTTACAAACCCAAAACATTTGAATGACAGAATGAATGGAAATATGTAAACAAGTATGATAAAACAGCATTTCACTTGTGTCTCTTCAAGGCTTATGTGGACAAGTTCAAGTTCAGAAGTGTGTTGGCAGAAGATGCGTTGGAGTTTTATCTGGAGTATTTCCCAGACCTGAAAGAGAAGAATGTCCACAAAATTGAGGGTGCGGAAAAAGACCATTAGTAGCATCTCTTTGTTGTAAAATCACAAAAGCTAGTCTAAATTCATACTGTTTGGTCAGACTGCCTTTTGTCATCAGCTTTGTTTCTTCTCGGTTGCTTTGTTAGGTCTGGATTTTGACAGCTGGCTCAATGTCCCTGGTTGGCCTCCATATGTTCCTGACCTCTCTGCTGGTCAGGAGCTGATGAAACCAGCAGAGCTGTTAGCTGAAATGTGGGTTAATCATAACCTAGACTTGGAATCTATCTGCAAAACTGATATAAAACCATGGAAGACCTACCAAACCGTCTACTTCTTGGACAAGATCCTTGAGAAGTCACCACTTCCAGATGGTGCAAATAACTCCATGTGTTTATGGTTTATTTTTATGGTTTAAGTAGAATGTAAAATAAATATCCCCATATTAACAGGTCACATAAAGAAGCTGGAGGAGTGCTACTCCCATATTATTCAGTCCAACAATGCCGAGCTGAAATTGCGATGGGCCCAGATTGTTGCAAAGAACCAGCATAAACCAGGATTCCAGCATATTTGCAATTTCCTCACAAGCCAGGTCAGAATCTGTACATATTTATAAATAATTCGCTAACATTAACATTTATTTATTTCTAATTCGTTCAGCTCTTTGGACTAATAATTAGATCGCTTGTATGAATAGAGATCGGTTGACCTTGTTTTCAGAGATTTTCATGTTTTGCTTTCAGGGGAAACAGAAGTACACATTACCGGTTTATCGGGCCCTTTGGAATGGATCAGAAGAGACAAAGACTCTGGCAATGGACGTTTTCTCAGCCACAGAGAAACAGCTTCACTTCAATGTCCGCAATTACGTCAAAAAGATAATAGCTTGAGCATAAATGAAATAGGAAAATATAAGGGAAACCAATGTATGCAATGATCTGCTTTTAAAAGTACCCGGGTCTCTTAAGATTATGAGGCTTTGAGAATTGACTTAACAATATGTATTAATTATTCTGGAAATTGAATTATACTTTATTGAATTTGTGAATTATATTTGTGTTTTTAATGAAATATTTTCCGGGCATTTAATTACTTCCACATTTTTATATTTTAAAAATGTATTGCATTTTATATATATATAAATAAATATATTACAGTTGTAAACAAAAAGAAATCAGAGGACATTTATTATTTGCACTTTAATTTTAAATTAAGTGTTAGAATTCAAGAAATTGAATTTATATATTAAATGATTGCATTTCTGGACAAATGGAAATTCAAGGACTTTTATTTGTATCTAGTTTTGTGGGTTTCCGGCTTTCACTGAGACGCCGACCACAGACATTAGATAGCAGTGCAATGTGGATGGGATTACGCAAAACGGAATGCGTTGTTCGAATCGTTCTGTTCTGCGCAATAACTGCGCAGCGTTATTTGCCTCCAACACAGATCCTTCAGTCTGCATGTTCATGGGTGTGCCGACTAGTGTTTAGACTGAAGATTCGTTCTGACTGAATCTCCTTGTAGACGCACATCAGCCGTCATGAGTTACGCGATGGTAAGTCATAAAGCTTTAAAGAAGTACACTAAACTTTAATTGAAGCAATTAACTATTATTTAGAGGAAATACTGCTTTGGCATGCCACCAAGTTTGTTTAACATAGCATTGCTTATCAATTTATCAGCACACTTTTGACTTTTTTCATGCCATTAACTCAAAGACAAGCTTTTCAGTCGTATGTATTAAAATGACTTTGTTTTGTCTGGAAGAAAACTAGATCTACAGACAGTTCTTCTTGAAATGGGATACCAAAGCAAAAACGTCAGAGTTTATTTATGGAAATAACGGTTAGAGATGATTCATTCAGGCATTTGAGCGGAGAATCTGTTATTTTTTGAGTCACATTCATCCTGTATATTGAAAATCATCGAATGCATGTTTAGCATTTATTTATAAATGATAATTTTCTGTTACATGTATTAAAAGTTGCTTTTAAACCGTGTTTATGTGCACTAATCTGTGTTTCAGTCCACTACCGTTGCAGTGACTGTTGGAGTGGTGCTGGTCTCAACAGCAGGTCTGCTGGGTTATTATTACTTTAACAGGAAAAGGAAACCACAGATTACCCTGATTGATTCCTCTGAAAAATACAAATTGAGACTAGTAGACAAAGAGGTATTTGCCCAGTCTATTTATTTCCATGTGCTAGAATTTATATTTGTGGTACTGACAAGATGCTGACAAAATAAGACATTTTTCTTTCCTGCAGATCATAAGCCACGATACCCGCAGGTTTCGGTTCGCCCTGCCCAGCCCAGAGCATGTTTTGGGATTACCTGTTGGTAAGTAGTCTTTGAGGACTAGGTGGTGGGTCAACGGTTTCTCTAGTGCTAATACAAAGGTTGCAGGGTTTGGTCTGAAGCATGCTGTAATCCCACACCCGTCCTATCATGTAGACTGCTTTGGATGAGAACTGTGTGCTAAATGATAAATGAGCTTAGTGTTTGAAAAGCAGCTTGTTTAAACATGCACATTTGCTTGAGACTAATCACAGACATTTGAACACTGTTTACACACGGCATTACTGGACAACATCAGATTTGTAGTGAAAATGCTGATCTGTCCTGATGTGTATCAAACAACCGTGAAGGATCGTCTGCTTGTCAATAAACCTTTAAACTAAAACCTTTAAATTCTGTCTTTAATTACTCACCCTCATGTTGTTTCAAACCCATAAGACCTTCGCCAATCTTTTTGTAACACAAATTAAGATATTTTTGATGAAATCCGAGAGCTTTCTGACCCTGCATAGACAGCAATGCAAGGACATCGTTAAAATAGTCCACGTGACATCAGTGGTTCAACCTTAATTTTAGGAAGCTACGAGAATACGTTTTGTGCGCAAAGAAAATTAAAATTGTCTTTGCACACAAAAAGTAGTCTCGTAGCTTCAGTTGTATTGTTGTCTATGCAGGGTCAGAAAGTTCTCTGATTTCATCAAAAATATCTTGAAGATGAATGAGGTATGAACTATCCCTTTAATTTGAGTGGTTTTATGCTTTTCCTCATATTTCCTGATATCAATGCAAAATAAGTATAATAAAAATAAATCAATATTTGTTTAGTTTATATAAATTTTAACATGCATTAACATACTGACAGAGCAAGTGATGTATATGTAATCACAAAATCAGACCCGTCTGAGTCGCAAGTTACCAGATGTAAACAGTAGTGTGTCTCCACTTGTGATGGGATCACGTGATACGGATGTTCATACCTGGTGTAAACAAGTACTTGATGTACAGACTGGGGTGTATATCAACTATTAATAGTAAAGCGCTCTTTCTCTCTGTCTTTCTTTCTCAAGGCAAGCATGTTTATCTCTCTGCCAGGATTGATGGTAATTTGATTGTGCGTCCTTACACACCAGTGTCCAGCGACGATGACAAAGGATTTGTTGACCTCGTTGTGAAGGTTCAGATTCTCTATATTGCGTGTAAAAGCTCCTGGGTTTTAAATGGTAGTATCAGAGCTGACATGCTTCTTTCTGCAGATTTATTTTAACAATGTGCACCCAAAGTTCCCAGAAGGGGGAAAGATGTCCCAGTACTTGGAGAGTTTGAGGATCGGAGATGTGATTGACTTCAGAGGACCAGGAGGTTTGCTGGAGTACAAGGGGCAAGGTTTGACTCAGCACATTTACTATCAATATTTGAGCTGAATTTAGATGGATGTATTTACACAGTGGTCACACCTTACACCTACATCTCCTCCCAACAGGTCGCTTCGCTATACAGGCTGATAAGAAGGCCCCTGCTGAGACTAAGACTGCAAGAACGTTGGGTCTTATAGCTGGAGGAACAGGTAGAGCGTCTTTCTCCTCGTTTCTAGTCATAATGAAGCCGTATGATCACTTAAATCATTTGTCCTCCTCCCTTTGAAGGCATTACGCCAGTGTTGCAGCTGATTCGTGACATCATCAAAAACCCAAGTGACACGACGACATGCAGCCTGCTGTTTGCCAACCAGGTTGGTGTTCCATTAGAAAAGGGGTCGTTGCAAATTTACTAATGACAGATTTTTGTGTGTGTGTACTGTCCCTTTTTTGGTTTGCTCATAAAGTATTAAATAAATGATGTTCAGACAGATTGAACTGCTTAGCAAGTATAAAATGAATCTGTTTACCTTTGGTCTGTCTCCCAGACTGAGCAGGACATTCTGCTGAAGGATGAGCTGGAGGAGATTCAGGCGAGGCATCCAGATCGCTTCAAACTCTGGTTCACGGTGGACAGAGCTCCTGCAGGTATATGACTTCCTACCTAACCTACAAGATACCTGTACTACCTGTGGTTCTGAAAATCTCGTATGCTCACTAAGGCTGCATTTATTTGATCATAAAAACTGTAATATTGTGAAATAGTATTACAATTTAAAATAACAGTTTTCTATTTATACTTTAAAATGTAATGTAGTCCTGAGATGGCAAAGTAGAATTTTCTGCAGCCATAACTTCAGTTTTCATTGTCACATGATCCTTCATCATTCTAATTATGCTGATTTGCTGCTAAAGAAACATTCTTTACTATTATCAATGTTGAAAACAATTGTGCTGCTTAATTTTTTTTCAGGATTGTTTTGATGAATACAAAGCAGAGTATAGAAAAAACTATCTATTTGAAGTAAAAATTGTAAACATACAATTAATGAAAAATCGTAAATGTCTTTACTGTCATTTTTGATCAATTTAATGCATCCTTTCGGAGTAAAAGTATTCAAAAATTAAAATACCTATAACCTATGATTTTTTTTTTTCATTTCTGAATTAAAATTCATTTTGATATTTCATTTGGTTCATAAAGTCAAAAATATCGTTGTAACAACTGTCCTGATGAAATAAAATATCAGCTAATTTGGCCTTTTATATGACAAGGCAAGGTCAGTTTAGCTTGTACATTGTCATGTGGTGCAACTCAAACAAAAAAGACATGTTTTTGACTAGATTTTTTTTTTTTTTCATATGGTTTTCTTTGACATTTACATGCATTGACTTATTTGCAGATTGGGAGTACAGTCAGGGCTTCATCAGTGCTGAGATGATTCAGGAGCACCTGCCTCCACCCAGTGATGACTCTATGATCCTCATGTGCGGTCCACCTCCCATGATCCAGTTTGCCTGTAATCCCAACCTGGACAAACTGGGCTACCGGCAGAGCCAACGCTTCGTCTATTAGACCGTTCTCAAAGCTCAGGGCCCAGACACAAATTACTCCAAAGATACTAAGTTGCGCACAATCGTATTTAATAAATATGGCATTACAAATCTGATCATATATAGCAAATATCCTTTTTGTGGACAGTATATATTAAATATTAAATGCTTAAGTGCTAGTCTGTCCAGAGGTAATTGGTTCTTCATATTAAAAGCCTATAATTCTATAATACGATACAGAGACTGTCTACTGTATCCTCATGCTTTATATTGACTTGATTGTGGCTTGATGTGCCTAAAAGCTCACAATAAGATGCTGATACTACTACAAAAAAAATCCCAATTGAATGCACTTAAAAAGGCACCAGCGTGTTACAACACCTGCTTGCTGAATATTATAATTCATGTGCCTGTGAGACGTGACTGGCATTCATGTTAGATGTATGTATACATGTTATGAGATGCATTTGCTTTCACTGGAGTATTTTTGTATGCATGCTGCACTCCACATATGTTTATCTGTTATGTTAACAATATTGAATTTAAAAAGTAATGCAGTTGTTTTATATGAAATGCACTAAAGGAGCGGCAACAACGAAGTTCTTATTAAATAGTTTTCACTGGCATCTTGTTTTTAATTCCTTTTCCCCCAGCAATACATGATGGCCATAATATGATGCTCAAATTTGCATTCACTGAGATTATAAAGACTGACTAGGATGAGGATTGGGGATTATAGGAGATTGTAAACTAAGGCCAGCTGGTTTAACACAGAATACTCCATCTTGAAAGACTGATAGTAGGATTTTTATCTTCCTAAAGCTTGCCAGCACGTGCTAGATAAATGTGACCATTACACAAACAAACACGCAGCGGTATGGTAAAGCGCTTCCGGATTTTCTGAGCAGCCCTCAGATGGATGTTCAACCGCCACTGTCTGGTCTTTTACAATTAAATAAATCACCTGCTGGAGATTACTGCTCTAAATTTGGAAACCTTCACAAGAACCATCAAATAAATGGGTTATTGCCCCTAAAAAGCGCTGTAGGGCTACAAAATCTAGCGCCGCCTTTCTCCAGCAGGCGGCGCCACCGCGGCGATAATTCAAAGACAACAGCGAGCCAGTTTGAACTTGCCGTCTGACATACAGCAGCTTTCACCTCTTTATTTCTCCATCCTGCTGCTCTTTGGTGGCCATCCGGAAGAGATCCTATTTCTTTAACAGCAGATCAGGACATCAGGTAACCGCCTGCACGATAAAATTCATCATTATTTAAACGTAACGGCAAAATTGTGATTCATAATGTTGTTGTAAACGCATCCAGACACAGTACGTTAGGTTAGTTTAGCGGTGCGCAGCGGTTTCTGTGTCTCAATGCTAACCTGCTCTAATTACATCCCTTTTGGATTTTTAAAGGGCTTTGTGTTGTACTAATTAATTAATCGTTGTTAGAGATAATTTTGTGAATCATATGGTTGTTGTTATATCATTGTTGCGATGTTATGTATTGTGTAAGTGTTAATCATGACGTGTACCGGTGTTTTGGCTGCGCCTCTCCTAAAATGTAAAGCTCGTTGTTAGCCAGCATGCTAATTACCGTTAGTCATAGATATGAGCTGTATGATTCCACTTCATACAGAGATCAATGCTAGTTATAACGGTTATATTTCTGTTGAGCTGCCTACCGAGACGGTGTATTTGGAACCATATGTGCGTTCGAAAGTTTGATTCGAATTAGTGGTGAGGATTTTGATTTCATCCCAGTGACTCGAATCTTTTAACTGCGTTCACAAAATAAGATTCGCTGACAGCTGTGAGTTAATCACTCAACCGATTCGATTTATTATGCTGTATACATAAATGTGTTTGTCTATGGTTGTTCCGTTTTTTTTCAACTGCTAGACATTATTTTTGTCAAGCTGTCGAAAAAAGACAACCAGTATAAAATAAACAATTAAGAGTACCCAGAACGTCCTTACCTCATTTACAACTACATGGTTATCTCAACTTATCTGCCATTAATTTTCACAAGTTCACAATTCTTCTTCATGAACAAAACCAGAGTTTCGTTTTAATAGAGTGGCTTGGTTCCCAAAGTATTTTTTCCCATTAGGATTTCTCAAAAGTCTTTGTTTGAGTTATAAGCCATGACCCAAAACAACCAGCTACAAGGTGAGTCATAAATATTACAAACTTTGATTTGAAACCAAAAAAGTATTTGAAAATCAGGTAAAAAGACAAAAGTACAAGACATTGTGCTCTGTCATCATTTACTTGCCCTTGTGTTGTTCCAAACCTGTATGAAATTCTTTCTTCTGTTGAACACAAAAGAAGATATTTTGAAGAATGTTGGTAACCAAACATGCTGGTAGCCATTGACTTCCAAATGGAACGACATTTAGGTTAGTAAATGATGACCGCATTTTCATTTTTGAGTGAACTAACCCTTAAATGAGGGGGGAAAACTAATTCCATGAAGTGTTACACATTGACATAGTTGAATAAAAATTGATGGCTGAATATTAAACTATTGATTTAAAGATTTTGATTATGTATATAGAAAAATATATTTTATATTCATTGTAAAATATTCTTATTCAAATATTTAAGTAGTTTGAGATCATACAGAGAGAAATTTGCTAAAGTGTTTTGGCACGATTTGCTTGTTGCAACTCTCTGCTGGGCATTTCTTTGCAAAATCATGGGTAGTTTTTCACTAGGAATTCCTCTGTTAAACATAATTATTTATGAATAATTTGAAATAATGTAGGCTGATGACTTCAACAAAAGCATATCCCATCAATTAGCAACCTTGTAGCTCACAGTAGGCTTGCTTTAAAGATTTATAAGTTATTGTTTAAAGCTCAGTTCCTCAATGGAGAAAATAAATGAGATTCTTTACTACAGAAACTTAACGCTTAAACTCTATAAACATTTCAGTGAACGATGAAATTGAGTCAGTAGATGGTAGCGAACGAAAATTATTTGAAAAACCAAATAAGTCCAAATAAGCTGTCGCGGTAAACAGCTCTTCCGGTTTTGAAACTCAGCCAGTGTGAAATACTTTGTTGCATTGTGAGCAGAGATGATGCCTACTTGTTGTTGTTTTTTCCCAAGACTGTATGCAATTTCATAGCAAGGCAAACATCAGGAGGCAGGTTTAGACCTGCCAGTGTTCAAAGCTCCTGCCAGAGGTAAGCAGTCTCTGTTGTTGTTGTTACGGGTCACTGATGTGTCATGTCTTGACTTTGGCTGTGAAGTTTTGTTTTGATTGAATGTATTACTTTTGGCCCTCAGTGAACTGAAGTGGAGGCTTCAGAGGTCTGAGACGGGTCACAGGGCAGTCTACTGATGTCAGGCCAAATCAGGTCTGCCAGTCATGCAGACTCCCAGGTCATGGAGGAATGCGACGTTCCAGCCGACATGGAGCTGATGGAGCTGGGTCCCCTGCTAGAGGAAAACGACCCCAGAGGAGCCAAAGGAATCCAGTCAGAGGCAAGCCACATAATTATTAATCAGAATGTATTACAGAGTCTTTCATATTCAGTGCCAGCAGTGTTGCAGGCTCCTTTTGAGCTCTGATTGTGCCCACAGGGAGCAAACTGTCTCGCTGATGATGAAGAGGAGGATGAAGAAGTTCTGACGCTGCCACTGCAGGCTCACCATGCAATGGAGAAGATGGAGGAGTTTGTGCACAAGGTGTGATCGTCATGCATAACCGTTTTAAATCATGAACAGAAATGAAATGAAATTCATGCTGATCTCTGTTCTGCAGGTCTGGGAGGGCCGCTGGAGGGTCATTCCCTTTCATGTCCTGCCGGAGTGGCTAAAAGACAACGACTACCTCCTGCAAGGTCATCGGCCTCCCATGCCCTCGTTCCGTGCCTGCTTTGGGAGCATTTTCAGGATCCACACAGAGACCGGGAATATCTGGACTCATTTGTTGGGTAAGATTAGGGTTACGGTGTCGAGCTGTCACAGAGAATAGTGGCTATTGTGCACCTCATGCATATATTTAGTGCATTAAGTATGCAGCAGATCAGTTACAAGAACAAACACCGCTCTAATTTTGAGAGCATGTGGGATCAGGATAAACCTTTTACTTATGCTGAAATATAATAGCTATTTTATATTAACAAATGAAAAATAAATTTGACATTAAGATTTCAAGATTAAAATAATTAAAATAAAATAACATCAATATATAATAGGGTCCATGATAAAGAAAAAGAAAACATTTAAAACAATCTAGTCTAAAACACACATGCCAAGCAGTGTTTTTATTGTTACCTAAAACTAAAAATATTTTAAATTGTTTTTAAATACATACTAAAATTAAATAAAATATGAATGTTAGATGGAAAAACATAAAAAAGCTAAACAAAATTTAGAAATATTGCTAACTGAAATGAATGTTAAAAGTACTAAAGACTTGATACTAAATAGTACTGAAGTAATAAAATAATTAATACTGAAATAAAAATAATTTAAAGCTCTCTCTCTCTCTCTCTCTCTCTCTCTCTATATATATATATATATATATATATATATATATATATATATATATATATATATATATATAAATAAAGGGGTGGCACGATACATGTATTCGTACCGAACCATCACAGTACAGGCATCTCGGTTCGGTGCATGAGGCCTTACGACGAATACAGGCAATTCACCCCCAATCCAGAAGGGGGCACCCGCAGTAATGCAACACTGTTTGATAACCGCCAGCAGAAGAAAAGCGAATGCTGTGAGTTGCGCACTTGAAAACAAAGCCCACTAGACATTGACCATGTGCTGATTCTGAATGCGTCTCTCACATAGACTGACAAAGCAGTATACTTTAAAGGCTTGCACGCTCAACTGTTTGCGAAATGGAGCTTTGTGCTCGTGTATCCTACTTCTCTCATTCGGCACAAATCCAAATATTCCGTAATATTTCAATATTTGCGATGTAACATATCTGAATGCGAAACTATTATTTATTATGTAAATTATAGGCTTTGTACTTTAGTCGCATTCCAGCGGTGACACAGAGGTAGGCGCGCTGATGTTTGATTCACTGTATTCTATTTTGATAAAGTACCAGCTGCGCTGTCAAGTTAGCAATGCTGGAACTGATGTGTTTTGTGTGTGTGTGCCAGCGTGGTCACTTCAACTGTTTCCTTATAACAGCAGAATCAACTTTAAACACTTATTGTCTTATTAATAATCACTGTATAAAGGTCTGCTTTTATTTGTGTACACTCACAATGAAAACAAAATAAAGAAAACAAATAGGATGTTGCTTTCTGCCATTTGAGTTTCCTTTCTGTGAACAAATTAAGCGTGTCACAAAAATTAACTGAAACCTATAGGCTATGTTACATGTTGTGTATAAGGCAAGGTTCAAAAAGAAAATGATTGATTCAGTCAGTGTGGAAGAACTTGACTGGTCTGCATAAAACCAAGTCCTAATCCCAGTTTAACACCTCTGTGACTGTAAATGCAGACCTTGAGCCAAAAACTCATCACCAAACACCAATGACTTGTACATATGGGTACAGTCATTTTAGACACTTCCAAAACTGTTGCAACAGAGATGGAAATACAATTTTTAAATACATGAATTGTTCCCATCGTTGTTGCCACAGATTTGGAAGTGCATTTTTCTGTTCTAAAGAAGGGGGTGTCCCAATACTTTTGTCTATATAGTGTATGTACAAGTCATTGGTGTTTGGTGATGAGTTTTTGGCTCAAGGTCTGCATTTACAGTCACACCAGAGGTGTTAAACTGGGATTAGGACTTGGTTTTATGCAGACCAGTCAAGTTCTTCCACACTGACTGAATCAATCATTTTCTTTTTGAACCTTGTCTTATACACAGAGGCATTGTCATGTTAGAATAGAAAAGGGTCCTGTCCAAACTGTTGCTATAATATTAGAAGCACACAATTTCCTAGAATATCATTATATGCTTTAACATTAAGATTTGTACTCGTAGAAATTACTAAAGTAGTCAAACCTGTTCATTAGAAGGGGGCGACCCAATACTTTTGGCAATATATTGTATGTACTGCAGATTTTATATATATAACATTAATGTAATGGTATTTAGTATTTTCACATCTAGGTGGGAAAAAATTGTAATTTGTACAACTGTCTGTTCAAAATAAATGAAAAGAAACCAAGCATAGTAGATTTTTTTTATTTTTCCTGTTGTACCGAAATCGTATCGAACCGAGGTATGTAGCGAACCGTGACATCTGTGTACCGTGCCACCCGTAAAATATATATATATATATATATATATATATATTACATGTATATGTATAAGCTAATAAAAATGACTAAAGGGCAAAACAAAATGACACCAACATAAATTAAAATTCAAGATATAAGATTAAAAGCTAATTCAAATTATTAATAAATACTTAATAATACTGAAATAACACTGTGATCGCTTCATATAAAAAAACGTTCATAATATTTCAGTCAGGTGGACATTTAACTACTTGGTGTTATTTGGTATTTAAATTATATTTTTGACTTTATATCCCCTAAAAAATATTAAAATATAAAATGTTATTGTTAAATTCAAATACATTTTTCAATTAAAAACATTAAAATCATAAATGATGGGGATTCAAGCCATTGTTTGTATGAATTGCATTCTAATGTATTTTTAAATAAATTAAATATCCAGTCAAAAAATAAAATAAGCATTACATTGACCCATTATGTTTTTTTTTTTTCTTTGTTCGTTTGTTTTTTCCCCCCACAGGGTTAATCTTGTTCTTGTGCCTGGGCACACTTACCATGCTAAGGCCCAATATGTACTTCATGGCCCCGTTGCAGGAGAAGGTGGTGTTCGGGATGTTCTTCTTGAGTGCAGTGCTGTGTCTCAGCTTCTCCTGGCTTTTTCACACCGTCTACTGCCATTCTGAGAAAGTCTCTCGCACTTTCTCAAAGTAAGTTTATTGTCTTGTTATAAACTGTTCTATTTCAAGTGATTTTTAAGTGACTTTAATCTCTGTTTCTCATGTTCTCTCTCTTTCAGACTAGACTACTCTGGCATTGCTTTGCTGATCATGGGCTCTTTTGTACCCTGGCTTTACTACTCCTTCTACTGCTCTCCTCAGCCACGTCTCATCTACCTCACAATCGTCTGTGTGTTGGGCATTGCAGCTATTGTCGTTGCCCAGTGGGACCGTTTCTCCACTCCCCGCCACAGACCCACCAGAGCAGGTGGGCAGTCACTTATTAGCCATAATGGTGGCAGTTTGTGCTGAAAAATTGACCCTGAAGTGATGCAGTGAAAATCAAAGAAAGAAACATCATCCATTTATTTATTTTTCTAGTCATGAAGCCACTCAAAAGACATGCAAGTTTGTAGCTTGGTTTGGTTTTTGCTGCAGTGCACTGGGCAGCCTCGCCCACAGCAAAATCTCATTGGTCTAAAATCTTGCTCTTCATAACTTTAATTTGGCTGTAATTATGAAATGGAAATTTCAGTTATCTTTTCTTCTGTATTTTAATGTTAAACTGCTTGAACAAGAAAATAATTAAGGCTGGATTTCGGAATTGATTAGATACTTAACTAAAACTAGAAAATATATATTTTAACAAATAACACTGCATCAAGACAACAGTGCATTAATTCATAGCATGTTGTTTTTGAAAAATGTTTTTTTGTAGGAGTTTTCATGGGTCTTGGACTGAGCGGGATCGTCCCCACCATGCATTTCATCATCGAGGAAGGTTTCGTCAAGGCCACTACTGTTGGACAGATGGGCTGGTTCTATTTAATGGGTGCCATGTACATCACAGGTGCTGGGCTGTATGCTGCACGAATCCCAGAGCGCTATTTCCCGGGCAAGTGCGATATTTGGGTAAGATAATGTGTTTTTGTTTTGTCATAGTGAAGAAATTAGTTCCTTAATCTTCTTCTGAAATATAGTGATACGCACATGTTTTACTTGCCTACTTTTGCTCTCTTCTTAGTTTCACTCACACCAGATATTCCATGTGCTGGTGGTGGCAGCAGCCTTCATTCATTTCTATGGCGTGTCCAACCTGCAGGAGTTCCGCTATGGCCTTGAGGGAGGCTGCACTGATGACACTCTCCTCTGAGAGCTCTACAAACGCATCCCTTTTAGATTAGGATTTTTAGTGCACATTTTTACTCATTCCTTGATTTGTTTTTATTTCCCTTTGAGTTTTTTCCCTGATTGTTTTGACTTTAATTCTTTTTTCCTGTTACAAAGAGTCCATGAAATTTAATTTGATGAAAGTGTTGGTGTGGTTAAAGGGCACCGAAGGCTGTACAAGTATCCGATAGCTGGAACATGATGCCCCTTGTTATCAAACTTTCATTTGAGCACAATCTCTTGGGGTTTGAACTTCTTTCTTTTGTAGTGAAAAGCACTTTCATTGAGCTGTAGAGTTGCCCCCGCAGAATATAATGCATCTAAGTTTTGCTTATTGTAAACAAACAACTCTTGACATCATTTGATGCCCACCCAAAGTATTGCCCAATCTTTGATGAATAGAGCAATGTGTTTGACTGAAAAATGCACAAAGGGCAAATAAGGGTTTGAGGGTTTTTGGTCAAATCTACCTGCTTTGAACACTCAGAATTTTTAACCTTTACTTCTAGGTCAAATAAAACCATATACAGGTCAACTGTTGCAACTTACAGCACAGATATCAAATATCATTGTTATTAAAGCCTCTGCATGGATATAGCTGTGCAGTCTGTAAAGTATAAACTTTCCTTTAAAGTATAAGAATATTCCTGTGCCTCAGGTCACTGGAAATAGGTTTAAAATAGATGGGCCAAAACTACAGTGTAGTAAGTTTAATTAGTTTCAAGCATAGCTAGCTAGTTTATTTACTTGAGCAAGCAATCCAATCACCTTTTTTTTGATTAACTTTCTCAAACTGCTGTTTGTAAAAGTAGTGTTTGATCCTTTTTAACTAAATAATCTTACTGTGTGGCTTTACCACAGAGATTAAACTATCCATATATTCATGTGTTATGTGTAGAGGTGGTAAGTCATTTACATTTAACTGAAATGTGAATGTTTAAATAAATATTTATGGATCATATATTGTGTTTCTTTTATTTGGTGGATTTATATGATGGAGATTAATTGTTCACGCAACAATGGAGATTTTGATATGTTCACAATTTAATCCCTGGAAGTCTGTTTTATTATACATTTACATAAAAACATTCTCCCCCCGAACAGAGACATTTTTTGAAATTATATCTAAATATTTAATCTAAAATATGCAATAATTCATGTGTGATATATACTCTGGACTTCGATGTTAACAACATGCGAACACAACACAACGACTACAGCGCTTGAAAATGGAGTCTGTTCTTCTGAGCGGAACGTAAAAGTCGTCTCTTGTTTTCAACCGGTCTGCTTTAGCGGTTGTGCAAATGTTAGCAGTAGCCGGCAGTAGCCGACAGTAGTCCGCTAGTATTTTCCAACTAGTGTCTATTATTGTGTTTAAACCTAAGTTACCATATTTGTACTCAAAATTTCTAAGATTATATTTGGGTAATACATCTGTCTTAAACCAGATCAGTTTTCCTCATGGTCTGACTCAGAGGCGAGTATTCTTCCTTACTAGTCACTTATTTAGCCAGTTCGCTATTTATTTTAATTCCATATTAGATGTATTGACAGACCGAGCTTAATCAAGTAATAATTGTTAAATTCTTATCGATCGTATGTTTTGTTTTCAGTTCGAACAAAGTTGCTTACTAAAATGGATGACAGCAAACAGACCTCTCCCGAGGGATCTGTAGACCCCTCTCTCGTATCAGAAGATGGTAAAAATGTGAAAGCAGTGTTGTGCCAGAGATGTGGCTCCAAAGTGCTCTGTCCAGGCATGGCACTGTTTGCAGAAAAGGAGGTAAGCATTTTAAATATAGTTATGGTTCATGTGTTACATCACATAATAATTAAATATAATTTACACTAAGTAATTTGCAGAGTTATAGTCTTGTTTGTCAGACTGACTTGTAATTTAAACAATTTATATGATATATGATGATGATGAGAATGTTATTTTAAGACTGTTGTGTCCTCTGTTTTCTACGCAACACCCCTTCCCATTTTCCAGCTGTTTCTGCCTGCAATGAGAAAGAAAACCTCCATTGGTCAGTCAGACGGGACGTTGGATGGGGACACATTGACAGCTCACTGGCTGGTTGATGACATGTACACATTTGAGAATGTGGGCTTTACAAAAGATGTAGGCAAAGTGAAGTACCTTATTTGTGCGGATTGTGAGATCGGACCCATTGGTTGGCATTGCCTGGATGATAAGAAGAGCTTCTATGTGGCATTGGACAGGGTGAACCACGAATAGAGCACGTACTGAAGTCACTGTTTGGAAAATTCTATGGTATTCAACTACATAACACAAATGGCTTTCATATTTTGTTCTTTTGGCAGAGTTCAGATAAATGCGGTTGGTTTTTGTATACTGTTTTTTTTATTGTGATGTTATCATTCCCACCAAACTGTATGCTTACATGTACTACTGCACCTGTCTATCATCAGTCTGCCAAAAACAAATGGAGATGATCCTTTTAAACATTCCTTAACACAAGTCCTTTCCATCATTCTTATCTCTCCATGCGTAATACATGAAGTCACTTTTGTGTATGAAAAGATTTAGAAGGACAGTCCTTGTCGTGTAACAATAACTCATCATTGATCATTTCACCACTTCAGCAGACACTTGCAATATTAACTGAAACAAATAAATAAAATAAAACTCTAAATTGTTCAGAGTTTTTGTAGAAAATTGTCCCTTAAAAAGCACATATGTATTTGTATATATATACAGTCAAACCAAAATTTATTCAGATACTATCAACATTTCTCACATTATCACAGAATGGCCCGGTTTCACAGACAGGGCTTAGAGTAAGCCAGGATTAGGCCATAGTTCAGTTAGGACATTTAAGTCATTTTCATAAACATGCTTAGAAAAAAACAATTACTGGGGTGCATCTTGAGACAAAACAAAGGCACTGATATATTTTAAGATCAGTCAGTGCAAGTTTCTTTCAGTTGAAACAGCTCAGACTTACATTTTAGTCTAGGACTAGGCTTAAGCCTTGTCTGTGAAACCGCTTATAGTTTTAGTTTAGAAAATGGTAAAAAAAAGGACAAAAACACAGAGTTAAACTGTCAGAACAAATTCATCTTTATAATGTCAGATAACTTTGATAGAAATGTAATGAATTAGGTAGAATAGCTGTCCGCTGTTAAATTTAAGTACACAATTAGATAATACAAATTTAGATCAACTAATTACCAAGCAATGCTTAATTTTGTTCAGTCTGGTGTCAAAAGGTCACATTAACAATTTAAAAAAAAAAACTTAAGCAATACATGGTCATGTCAGAGTGTCTGAATAATTTTTGGTCCCAAATTTGTAGCAATTTTACTGGTAGTCCACTGTATGATGAATTTTTGGGTATAATATGTCAGTTTACTTTATTTTGCTATCCTCGCTTACATAAATGAACTATAGTGTCCTGCACCCACTAGTAAAAAAAATATCAAAAATTATATCTGGTGTCTGAATAATTTTTGGTTTGACTGTTTACATATACGTACATACACACACACACATCATTTTCAAACAAAGTGCAGTTTTGTACTTGTCATGTATCACATTTGAACAAAATAACATATGTATATATACTCATGATTTAGATAAATACTACACACACACACATATATATATATATATATAATTTAGTTTTCTATTTTTATACATCAAACTAAATCTATATATGCTGTTTTGTCATAAATCTTATTTGAACAAAAATAATGTAGACATATTTTCATATGTTTTAGATAAATATTACACACAATCTTATTTGAACAAAAATAATGTAGACATATTTTCATATGTTTTAGATAAATATTACACACACATACACATATCTAAACACCCTGACTGGATATTAATATTATTAAGAATATTAATAAACACTTATGCTTTAAAGTGATTTGGAGAAAATAAGCCATAACACACACCGAAGTCAAATTAGCAAAGAAGATTTATTAATTTCAAAAACAATATCCTTTATATGGTCGGTAACAGGTCAGGCTACTACTGCCACACCTCAGCCTGCCTCGGTGGAATAGAGCTGTGGCTGTTTGCTGCGATAGGCGGATCAGGGAACCGGGGATATCTGTCCTGTGTTATAGGGGGCGACAGCTTCCGAGTTGACGTGTAGTACGTGCTCGTAAATATTGCTCGCATGGAATACTACGGTGGATGTTGATGGACCTTCTGCACAAAGATATGTAAAGACAGAAGTCAAGCGCAACGCCAGAACGGTGAGATACTTTCTGTCTTGGCACTGTATTTCATTTTCCGCTGAAGGATCCCGCATTCCGAAATCGGGTCATGTGACGCTGCAAATGCCCAAGGATTATACATTCAAATGGTTTTTGATGTGCTGTTTGCACGATGTCACCCCACTCCAGAGGTTAATCGTGAATTTAAATGTCAATCGGGTGGAGAGTGGCTAAATTCCTCATCCCTGGACAACATCTGTTACTTCCGAGTGGGTAACTTGAAAGAGTCCATTTAAAGAAGTAATTCCGGTTACAATGAAGCTGTGGTGTATCAATCCGCGCAAGCCACTTCTCTAATTCAATGGCAGCCTACTTCCTTTTTATAACACTTTAGTGGGGACGTTAAACGCACAAATGTACGAAAGTTTTTGAGGGGTTTGTCATATATAAAAGCTTTGTTTTTGACCACAGATTTTATGAGAGTACTGTCTGTTACTTTAAATGTGTATGCCTTCGCGAGGAGATAGAGCTAGGAAAAAAGCAAACGCGTTTGTAAAATAAAATCTGGGTGACTTCTATAAACGGCTCCGTGTGTCAGAGTTTAAATATAATTCTATATTTTGTTTGCTATAATATAATTAATTGAAGTAATGTATATTTGATGCTTTAGTGTATCATGTTGATCATTGCTGACATTACAAAACCCAAAGCTTTGTTAGTACTGATCGTTACATAAGTGTTGCGATATTGAATAATGGGTTAATTCCACTTGACATACCTTATGGAAAATTAAAGTGTGTATTTTACATTTAAAAAAACATTTTTAAAAATCTATATTGGTGAGAAAGCCGGATGGGGAAAGGAAATCCAGCGTCTCTACTTTTGAAAGCGGAAGACTACTAAGCACTGTGACGTCGGCACTCCGTCTGTGTGTACGTTTCCCAAAGTGGATGAGGATGTTAATTGTCGGAGTTCAGGTGTAATCATTCCTTAATATGGCATCTTTTCGAGACTAATTAAAACATTTACTTCAACTTCAAACAGTTTACTGCAGTTTCTACATGTCATCATTTGGATCAAGTTCCCCAGAATGACCCATTCACGACCCAACGAGTTTATTCCACCACCGGAGTGCCCTGTCTTTGAGCCCAGTTGGGAGGAATTTGCCGACCCTTTTGGGTTCATCAACAAAATACGTCCAATTGCAGAAAACACTGGCATCTGCAAGATCCGACCGCCCCTGGTAAGTTTCTTCGACATATAACAGAACTGTCAGATGCACGCCAGCTCTCGGTCGTCTTTTTTACTCGCAGATCGCAGATTCCGAAACACTTTTTCTGAAGACAGGTTTTTTTCAACATGGCGGATTGCGGCTCCAGCCATTGCGAACGTTCGTAACGACGTGTGCGCGTGTGCGCGCAGCTACTAGCTATGCGTGAATGCTTGCGTGTGGTTTACTCCAATAGTGACCACAATAACATCACTTAGCGATACTTTCTTTCCAAGAGAGTTTTATCGTACTCTTGCTTTCTTTTGAGTACCACGACTATTTTTTTTTGTAGATACTTTTAATAAATGTTTGCTTGATGAAAAATGTTGGGGGACAGAACGTAACGTTAGTGATTGTTATTGTCTTCCAAAATCAATGTTGGCTAGAATGCATCCACCCAAACGAGCAATCCTCGATAGTGAATTTCCAAGTATTATATAACTTTATTTTATATCTAGTTTAGAACATTTTGCGAATAATCTGGACTTTTTGATTAACATTTTTTTTATCCATGCAACTTCCTATTTTTACCTTTTAACGTCAAAGCATTGCTTTTAAATCTAATATTTTATTTGCTTATCTGATGTTGAAATATGGCGTTAAAGTGTCTGTTTATTATTCAAAAGTGGATCAAATGCATTTTGTATTGTTTATTCGGTGCTACGGAAAGAATGTTTTGACGAACAATGACCGCTTTTGCTAGCAAATAACGTAAAACCGCTGCATTTGTCAACACATTTCTGTCGTTTATCAAATACTTCAAGGTTTAAGTTTAATCTTGAAACAAACATGTAAAAATATTGCTGAAGTTTGAGGTGGCGTAATTGGTCTCCGCCGTTGTCCTCCATGTTGTGCGAGTTTTGTATTTGCATTTGGCCATTGAAACTGAAATATGATGTAAATAACGCAAGTGAGAAATGAAATTCAGTTTAGGTCGCGTTTTAAACGTTTACACAGATGTTGTATTAGCTATGCATATTTTTGCGTTTGTCTTGTTATTCACAATTGTTAACACCCTAAACGGCCTCAGTGGAAAGATAAATAAATGTATTGTAGTCTTCTGTACCCATCCTAGTATGCTGTACTGCGAATATGCTTTTATGGCTGATGCTTTATCACTTAAATATCCCCCCCAAAAAAAATAAAACATAAAATAAAAAAAAAATAATGGTTCCAGAATCATGCTAGTGTAAATCTGGACCATTTTTTTTTTACTTTATTTTATATGTATACTATGAAATTAATACCTACTTTATGACGTCTAACGAAAGTGATTTAGTGGAAAACAAATCAGGACCTCTTGAAATTAAGACAATCATGATATTGTTTTGAGTTCTAGTATTTAACAGTATTTTTTTATCGTCTTGATGTAGATTAATGTTATATCACTTAAATATTGTATTCATAAGCATCATTGTTCAGTAGAAAGATGGCATAATGAAATACCCACATGCAGATATAAGCACACATCATTTTCTTCCATTAGACAGGACTTTGTCTTGTGGCAAATGGTAAGCATAAAAGCTTAACATGTTTTTTTTCTTCATGTCAGGGTTGGCAGCCACCATTTGCCTGTGATGTGGACAGACTGCATTTTACGCCACGCATTCAGAGGCTCAATGAGTTAGAGGTGAGACCGTTTTTTATTTGTGTCCTGCTTGTTAGATATTTTGTATTTGCAGATATGTTCATGTGGCCTTATTAAATCTAAACCAAAACCTGCAACCAGCGTGACCTCTTTTTGGCCTGCCACACTTTAAAGCACAGGTTTTAGTGTCAACTTTGAAAAGGTCACTAACAAAAAGAAAAGTCCTCATTGATGTCACCATCTCTTTTGGTTTCTCAGGTTTTTTTTTGTTTTTTTTATATATACATTTCTGATCTCAAGTTTGGGGTCGGTAAGATTTTTAAAATGTTTTTGAAGATGTCTCGGAGGCTGTGTTTATTTGATAAAAAATGCATTAAACTGTAATATTGTGAAATATTGTCAAATTTATTATTTTAAAATGTAATTTATTTCTGTAATGGCAAAGCTGCGTTTTCAGCAGCCATTACAGGTGCATCTCAATAAATTAGAATGTCGTAAAAAGGTACAAGTTTTTTCTTGTAACTTATTTCAAAAATTGAAACTTTCATATATTTTAGATTCATTACATGTAAAGTAAAACATTTCAAAAGTTTTTTTTTTTTTTTTTTTTTTTAATTTTGATGATTAGAGCTGACCGCTCATGAAAGTGAAAAATCAGTATCTCAAAATATTAGAATATTTACATTTGAATTTCAATAAGTGACCATCCATACAGTATAAATTATGGGTATCTCTTGTTCTTTGAAACCACAATAATGGGGAAGACTGCTGACTTGGCAATGATCCAGAAGACGAACATTGACACCCTCCACAAAGAGGGTAAGTCACAGAGGGTCATTACTGAAAGATGTGGCTGTTTACAGAGTGCTGTATCAAAGGATATTAAATGCAAAGTTGACTGGAAGGAAGAATTTGGGTAGGAAAAGGTGCACAAGCAACAGGGATGACTGCAAGCTTGAGAATACTGTCAAGCAAAGCTGATTCAAACACTTGGGAGAGCTTCACAAGGAGTGGACTGAAGCTGGAGTCAGTGCATCAAGAGTCACCACGCTCAGACGTCTTCAGGAAAAGGGCTATCAAGCCACTTCTGAACCAAAGACAACGTCAGAAGCATCTTACCTGGGCTGTGGAGAAAAAGAACTGGACTGTTGCTCAGTGGTCCAAAGTCCTCTTTTCAGATGAAAGTAAATTTTGCATTTCATTTGGAAATCAAGGTCCCAGAGTCTGGAGGAAGAGTGGAGAGGCACAGAATCCATGTTGCTTGAAGTCCAGTGTGAAGTTTCCACAGTCAGTGATGATTTGGGCTGCCATGTCATCTGCTGGTGTTGGTCCACTGTGTTTTCTGAAGTCCACAGTCAATGCAGCCATCTACCAGGAAATTTTAGAGCACTTCATGCTTCCTTCTTCTGACAAGCTTTATGGAGATGCTGATTTCATTTTCCAGCAGGACTTGGCACCTGCCCACACTGCCAAAGGTACCAAAAGCTGGTTCAATGACCATGGTGTTACTGTGCTTGATTGGCCAGCAAACTCGCCTGACCTGAACCCCATAGAGAATCTATGGGGTATTGTCAAGAGGAAGATGAGAGACACCAGACCCAACAATGCAGATGACCTGAAGGCCACTGTCAAAGAAACCTGGGCTTCCATACCACCTCAGCAGTGCCACAAATTGATCACCTCCATGCCACGCCGAATTGAGGCAGTAATTAAAGCAAAAGGAGCCCCTACCAAGTATTGAGTACATATACAGTAAATGAACATACTTTCCAGAAGGCCAACAATTCACTAAAAATGTTTTTTTTATTGGTCTTATGAAGTATTCTAATTTGTTGAGATAGTGAATTGGTGGGTTTTTGTTAAATGTGAGCCTAAATCATCACAATTAAAAGAACCAAAGACTTAAACTACTTCAGTCTGTGCGCATTGAATTTATTTAATACACGAGTTTCACAATTTGAGTTGAATTACTGAAATAAATGAACTATTCCACAACATTCTAATTTATTGAGATGCACCTGTACTTTAGTCTTTAGTGTCACATGATTTTTCAGAAATCATTTTAATGTGCTGAGTGTTTTTGTTCAAGAATAATCAATGTTGAAAGCAATTGAGCTGCTTAATTTTTTGAAAACTCTGATACATTTTTTTTTAGGATTTTTTGATGAATAGAAGGGAAAACATTTTTTTAAATAGAATTCTTTTGTAACATTAGAAATGTTACTGTCACTTTTGATTAATTTAATGCATCTTTGCTGAATAAATGTTTAAAATCTAACTCACCCCAAACTTTTGAACATCAGTGTGAATTTTCATCTAAATTGAATTCTTTTGAATATGCAATGCCATGATGTTTTCTCCTTTGCAAACCAGACGCTTTTGAAAGAATGAGGACTTTGATTGATTTGTGTTGTGTTGTGTTGTGTTGTATTGTTTTATAGGCCCAGACCAGAGTGAAGCTCAACTTCCTGGACCAGATAGCAAAGTTCTGGGAACTGCAGGGTTGTACATTGAAAATTCCTCATGTTGAGCGCAAAACTCTGGACTTGTATGTGCTTTACAAGGTAGGACTTAGGTTATGTCATCTCTAGCGGCCATGTTCAAAGGTTAAAGCATATTACTTGATTTCTGCAGCTGACAGGTAATTTAGGAATACTATAGTTGAAAATGCTGTCCTATACTTTCTCAGTGGCCTTTTTGAAAATGAAATATGGATGTAAACATGTCTTTGACCCCCTGCCTCTGTCTAGCTGGTCAGAGAGGAGGGAGGCTTTGATGTGGTCTGTAAAGAGCGGAGATGGACCCAGATCGCACTGAAGATGGGCTTTGCTCCCGGCAAAGCAGTTGGCTCTCACCTTCGTGCTCACTATGAGAGGATTCTTTACCCATATTATTTGTTCCAGATGGGAGCTAATCTTATGGTGAGGTTGTAAAGCACTTGTAACTTGCCCTTTCCCCTTTTCAGCCTAATATCATTCAGTTTCCATCCCTTCTCCTGATAAATGTTCTTTGTTATGGTGCACACATGACCGCCATTGTCCCTTTTTTTGGGCAAAGAACTCAACTGTATCTGAATAGAAAGGGTGCCCCAGTTTATGAAGCATTGTTGATAAGCGGCCTAGTTTATTTTCACCATATAAATATATTCAGTACAGAGTAGGTGGTGCGCACAGTAGTTTGCATACATGTCTTCAGGACATACAACTATGAAGTGCAGTGAACAAACTTGAGGTTGTTCCCGTGTATGTTTTTATAGGGTGTCTTTTGTAGTTTGTTTTTACTCTTTAAGTAGTGTCTGGTTGGCTGTTCGTCTGTGTTTTGGTGTTCCTGTGGGTTCAGTGGTTAACAGCTTTCTCTGACGTGCATGTTTTTCAGTGCTGTACCCACGGCCCCTTCCCTCCACCCATAAAGGGGTGTGATTTCATTCAATGAGTCCTGAGCTCTAGGCCCACTCGCCTGCTGCTTTTACCCTATGGTTAATACCCTAGGGGTGATCTGCTTTGCCTCTCACTGTTACTGGCTTTAATAATGTCCACCCTGCTGTCATGTGGCTCTCCGGTTAATTAAATAAGAGTGAAGCCACATGTGCACACTTATAATGGTGTTATAAATACAGTTATGCATTTGTATTCTTTGTAAGATTATTAATTGTTAATGTATGGGCTTGTTACTTGCATGTTGTCAACATTAAATATATTTCTCCAACAGAACTCTCAGAAGCCAACTCTGACTAATGACACCAAAGACAAGGAGTACAAACCCCACGACCTGCCCCAGCGTCAGTCGGTGCAACCAGCGGAAACCTGCACTATCGCCCGCAGAGCTAAACGGACCAAGGTAAAGGACAGATACAGAAATCTGATTCATACCTGGACCAGATAGTAGTGTCTGCTAGATAGTAATGTCTTAATTACTGACATTGCCTGTTTTCATAGGGCCGCTGTTTTAAATCAGAACCGGGTGAGGTGTGCGAAAAACCCAACCTGAGGAGGAGAATGGGCTCATATGTGGCAAAACCAGAACCAGGTACAGATCCATATTTTTTTTTATTTCTACATTTCCATTTAAAGTTCTTCATGGCGTAGTATTAACATCAATCTTCAAAAAAAAATAAATAATAATAATAATAAAAATATATATGTATATGTATGTGTGTGTATGTGTTCAGAAGACTTTTACCTTGTTATAATACATTTCTATTTCAAATGAACAAAAAATCCATTAAAAATAAATTAACAAAAATTAACATTAAAAATAAATTACGTGAAATTCTTCCTGAAATCTGAAAGAGACTTTTAATCTCCTTTAAAACGAGATTTGATCAAGTATTGTTTACGAGATGTCGTATAGGTTGACCCATGCCTTTTTGCTTAAAGGCGAAGACCCAACGCTACTGCAAGACCCCCCTTTCCATGAAACATATTTTATTGGAATGTCCCGATTTAAATGCAAGTAGAAAACTTTTTTTTATGAAGTATGTTCACTCAGGTACTCATAAAAGATTTTAGATGTTTTATCATATGTTAATTAAAAAAATCTGTATATCTGTAAATTAACTGCTGTATTTTTGTTTGCTTGGTTTTTATTTTGTGTTTATGTAACTATTATCCCAGCTCAGTTTAAGTAGCCTTAGGCATGGCAATAAAAATAAATAACTACTACTACTCAGAAACATTCAAAAAAATCTTACCAACCCCAGACTTTTGGATGGTAGTGTACTTCCAAATTTTAATCTCAATGCAGTGTGGCATTTCAAACTTATTTACTTTATAAATTTCTTCCAGTAAAGAAAATTCCAGTGCAGGTGAAAGAAGAACCCATTGAGCAACAAGTTGAAGGTGAAAAATCAAAGGTGAGGGCGGAGGTCAGAGGACCATTTGATTTTCACACAACAGGAAGTATGCAGTGCATTCTTTTATGGCAATGTTTTTGTTTTTTCCCCATAGGTGGAGCAGTACATGTGCTTGGCATGTGGGGGTGGAAGTGATGAAGATAGACTCTTGCTTTGTGATGGGTGTGATGACAGTTATCACACCTTCTGTCTGATCCCACCCCTCCACGATGTCCCCAAAGGTGACTGGAGATGCCCCAAGTGCCTGGCTCAGGTGAGCCACTCCCGACTGCATGTGCAAACTGATGTCTTCTTTGTCTTTGTATTTAAGTAAAGGTTTTCATGAGGTCACTAAACAATCATGTGACAAAGTCATATTCACTATTGCATTTAGTTTGTAATCATTGGCCTCTCTATTCTCCTTTTAGGAGTGTGGTAAGCCACCGGTGGCGTTTGGGTTTGAGCAGGCCTCCAGAGACTACACCCTTCGCACCTTTGGAGATATGGCTGACTCTTTCAAGTCTGACTACTTTAACATGCCTGTTCACGTATGTCTGTTAAACAACACTTTTGTGAGACTAGTATGGTTGCATACCATATGGAATATGAAGTGATTGGCCTTATTGTTTGGCAGATGGTTCCCACAGAACTGGTGGAGAAGGAGTTTTGGAGGCTGGTTAGCACCATTGAGGAGGATGTCACTGTAGAGTATGGGGCTGATATTGCTTCAAAAGATTTCGGAAGCGGCTTCCCTATTAAGAACGGCACATTTAAGGTCTCACCAGAGGAGGAGGTACAGAAATGACCTGAAATGCTTTGCTCTTGCAATCTGTATCCTGAAAGCACAAACCTAAATCTTAAGATTACAAATGCAGGTTCATGAAATCACATTTCTTTTTGTCCAGGATTATCTGAGCAGTGGCTGGAACCTCAACAACATGCCAGTTTTGGATGCATCTGTGCTGACTCATGTCACAGCGGACATCTGTGGGATGAAGCTCCCATGGCTTTATGTGGGCATGTGCTTCTCCTCCTTCTGCTGGCACATTGAGGACCATTGGAGCTATTCCATCAACTATCTGCACTGGTAATCCACTCGCACTTTCCAGATTGAAAGTAATTTATTTTTTACGTGGTAGATTGAGCGAGTTTACCTGCTCTTCGTGTACATGGCTTATTAAATGGGTTGTGGGTTGTTTGTGCTTCACTTTAACAGTTTCCGAGACAAAAACAATTCATGCTCAGGGATTGTTGTTTTCTATTCTCTTTTGTTGTTTTGATTTGCAGGGGAGAGCCAAAGACATGGTATGGCGCTCCTGGCTACGCTGCTGAGCAGTTGGAGAATGTGATGAAGAGCCTGGCCCCTGAGCTCTTTGAGTCTCAGCCAGACCTGCTCCACCAGCTGGTCACCATCATGAACCCAAATGTGCTCATGGAGCATGGAGTACCAGTGAGTGGAGTTACGGACTAAACAAAGACCATTAATAACATAAGATGGAGTCATTTTTATTCATGTGAGGTTACCTCATCCTTTCTTCCTTTAGATTTACCGTACAAACCAGTGTGCTGGAGAGTTTGTCATTACCTTTCCGAGGGCCTATCACAGTGGTTTCAACCAGGGTTTCAATTTTGCTGAGGCAGTCAACTTCTGCACTGCAGACTGGGTAAAAGGCGTTTAACGTTGACATTAGGGCTGGGCTATAAAACAATAATGATAATTATTGCAATATAATTTTCCTTCATAAAACGATAACAAGAGTTTGATATAATATTTATGCACTAAAAGCAGAACAAAACATTTGAATCATTCATCTGCTCGGCTCAAAGTTGAAACAGTAGTGCAGCGCGAAGTTAGAGCAGATGCGTTTACTCACTGATGAGTCTCGGTCACGCAACGACTAAACGCTGCTATGAGATCCAGTGTGAGGTGCTTGAATTCAGCGAAGAACACACATAACTCGGTGATTTAAACTAATTTAAAGCTATATGAAACAGTGCTGAGAAACACTGTGCACAGCTATATAGTCAAAAGGCTTTTAAATCTACAAATCACCATAATTCACCATGGATTTACTGTAGTAACACTAACTGCACCATGGTACTGTGGCAGAAATGTGGCAAAAAAGAGTTAAAATCACATTACATTCTAACTTTGTAACATTGCAATCTAAAAAAAATATAATGCTTTTAAAGCAGAAGTTAAATTAACTAAACTAAAAATGATAATAATAATAAAGCACATACTAATTGAGTAAAAGGCGGTTTTGATTAACCCATTACACTTTACAGTTAGTGCTATAAAACTTACAAGCACTTTACAGTTACTTGTAGGTTTACAATTCTACATTTCTCACATTTATTGTCCAACTACAAATATTTCAGCAAAATGTATATTTTAGTCAGAATTATTGCGCTCTCATTTCATTGAGCTCTGTCTGTTTGGCGCGCATGTGTGCGGCGGCGCTTGTTCTAAATGAAGTCTGTGAAGTTTAGCGGAGAATCGCAAAGCAAAAGCTCATGCACTTCTGACAGCAAAATGGAAATATTTCCATGGCTTTCTAACATTTACAGATGGAGAACATACCTGTGAAATGTAAGTTATGCATTAAGGAAAACAGCACATCTCAAACACATTAAACAGTGCGAGTAGCGTCTCTATCAGCTGCACATGCAGCCTTTGTTAGAACATGCAGAAACAAGAAATTCATTTTTCTATTAAGATATTTATTTTCAGGAAAAATGACTGGAAACGTGTAAAGAATTCAAAAACGTGAAGTGATTGTCATGTTCTGACCTTAAAGATAAGTTTAAAGCCACAATTAACTGTCTGTTAATACGACTTTCACTCAGGAGAAGAAATCTGCCTTTAAACGTGAAAGCGAGAAATATTTGAAATTTATCATGATAATTATTGATATTGACTAATATTACATATTTTATCGTGATAATGATTTTGGCCATATTGCCCAGCCCTAGTTGGCACGAAATTAAAATTCACCCTGTTTATTTTGTAAATATATGTTATTAATCCTATTGTAAACTATTCATCCATGCATATTTCATTTCTAAAAAGTTTTTGATCTTTTAATGCATAATCAATATCATAATGTCTTTTCTCTGGTCATTTAGTCTGCTCAAACCCTTCCTGTTTCTAAAAATCAACTGCAAGCTTGCAATATTTTTTTTTAGTGCAACACCCACATCTTAAAATCCAATGAACCACCAGTGGATTGCTAATCTGTTAAACTCAGGTGTACGTCACAATACAGTGATCTGTCGCTACTTCAGTTTCATTGCGACTTAAATGTAGGAGAAGCATAAATATTGCAATGTAAGTTATGAAGCATAATAAACTCAAATACGGTCTTGCGTTTCAGATACCTCTTGGTCGCCAGTGTGTCGAGCATTACCGGTCCCTCAACAGATACTGTGTTTTCTCCCACAATGAGATGACCTGTAATATTGCCACCAAGGCAGACTCTCTAGAGTTAGAACTGGCCTCTGCTGTCCAGAAGGACATGTGTACCATGATTCAGAAAGAGAAGATGCTCCGTGAGAAAGTCTATAAGCTGGTGGGTGGCTATTTTAATGGCGGTTAGCCCATTTAAGATGCTGTAATTTGCACTTCATGACCAAGTTGGTTGAATAACCACAAAATATGTATCTTATCTGTCTGTCAGCCTATAATATTATAATAGTAATATTTTGTATATGCATTTTTTTATTTATTTACTTGGAAGTAATTAAGCCTGTAGCTCTGTTGTCTCTGTTCACTTTGTTTGTATTCTAGGTCTGTCTGTCTGTCTGATACTAATTGATCCCATTGTGTTTGTGCTGTTCTCTAGGGCGTGTGGCACTCCCAACAGGTTGACTATGATTTACTGCCAGATGAGGAAAGGCAGTGTGCTAAGTGCCGGACCACCTGTTACCTGTCTGCCATCACCTGTCCCTGTAGCCCCGACCAGCTGGTCTGTCTCCATCACATCGAGGACCTCTGCTCTTGCCCTGCTAGAAGCTACACTCTCAAGTGTGTGTTTGCAAAAGCATAGGACAAACCTCTGAATGATAGATCAAATGCAAATTTGATTTAATTTAGAAGGTTTTCTTAAATGAACCTTTTGGTCTTTTACTTACACAGCTATAAATATACACTTGCCGAGCTGAAGCCATTGTTCCAGGCTTTGACGGCCCGTGCTGAGTCCTATGAAGACTGGGCATCTAAAGTTAACGAGATTTTGAAAGCGGATCAAGATAATAAAAGTGGTGAGTTATTGCAATGTGTTTGTCTTTATCCCGTAGAAATCCCAAGTATTGAACCCTAAAGCCCAGTGTTGCATTTTATTACACTTTATTCATGTATGTTCAAAATTTCAAGGCATGATTCATTTATTCTAAAAGTGTTAAGAATTGTTTCAGCTGGCTGGTGCCATTTTGTAAGACTTTAGCCAGCTGAAGCAGTTAATATGCACATTCACCACCAAAACTGTTATTGTGTTTTTATAATTTATTTCACATATTTAATGAAAGTTAAGTGGTGTTTAATTGCTTTCTACAAATGTGGCAGTTCTGCAACAATGGGTCTCTTGAGTTAAAAGCACTTTTTTAACTAAAGTAAGGGATTCTGTTTTCTTATTAGAATTGGAGGAGCTTCGTTCATTGGTAGTAGAAGCAGAGAAGAAGTCATACCCTGAGACTGACTTGCTAAGTCATCTGCGTCAAGTCATTCAGAATGCAGATAGGTGTACCTCAATGGCCCAACAACTCCTCAACGGCAAGAGACAGACAAGGTACATTTATTCTTTCTGGATTGTTGAGCTATCTGAAGTTCTTACACGTTCACTAGTTTTAAATGGATGCAAATCTGTATTTGTGTTAATAGATATCGCTCTGGTGGGGGAAAGTCTCAGAACCAGCTCACTGTGGAGGAACTGAGGTCATTTGTCAATCAGCTGTATGACTTGCCCTGTACCATCCGACAGGCCCCTTTCTTAAAGGTACCCAACCATACAACATACTTGGTGCAATTCTCCCAGATGTCTTGGGTGTTGATCTGACATTTTCTGTCTCTACTTCCATCTCAGGCTCTTTTGAACCGTGTCGAACAGTTCCAGCAACAGAGCTCGGATCTCCTTGCAGAGGACATGCCTGGTTCCTCTGCTCTTCAAAGCCTCCTAGATGAAGGTGCAGGCATGGATGTGGAGTTGCCTCAGCTGTTGGTGTTGAGGCAGAGGCTGGAGCAAGCCCGCTGGGTGGAGGCCGTTCAGGAAGCCAGCGATCAGCCAGCCGACCTCAGTCTAGACTGCATGAGGAGGCTCATAGATCAAGGAGTGGGCCTGACACCGCATGCCTGTGTGGAAAGAACCATGGCCCGCCTGCAGGAACTGCTCACTGTCTGTGAACACTGGGAAGAAAAGGCCCATAACATGCTCACTGCTAGGTTTGTATTTAAGTTAAATGTTAATGTAATGTAAATGGATATTTCACTCAAAAAGGAAAATTCTATCATTATTTACTCTCCTTCATGTCATTGTAAAACAAAATTTATTTATTTTTTATTTTTTTGCTTATTTTAGGCCTCGTCATAGTATTGAAACTCTTGAGGCAGCTATAAAGGAAGTGGACTGCATCCCAGCATACCTGCCCAGCTGTCTTCAACTTAAGGACTGCGCAAGCAGGGCCAGAGAGTGGATAATGGAAGCAGATGCTCTTCAGGTATGTTTTACATGTTTGTGTAATTCTCTATTATTCATAACCCTATGATTGGACACAAAGAACGTTGTGCAAGTAGCGCTCGGTCCATTTAAACATTTATTGCTATAGGCTGGAGGCCGAATTCCTGTTCTCGCTTCCCTATCTGAACTTGAGTCAAGAGCCAGAAGTATTCCGGTAAAGTTGGAACCACTGTCTCGACTGGAAAGTTTAATATCTGAAGTACAGGCCTGGAAGGAGAGTGCAGCTAAAACATTCCTGTTGAGGAACTCATCCCATTCTCTCCTCGAGGTACATACTTATTTACAACAGTATTTTGTTAGGATGTGAATAACTATGTGACTTGAGTGAGTAAAATGAATTGTTCTGTTTGTGTCTTTAAGGTTTTGTGTCCTAGGTGTGAGACTGGACCACAGAGGTCAAAGTCTAAAAAAGCCAAGGATGTCTCAGTACCCTGCAAGAAAGTTGAAGTAAAACTAGACTCTCTTTTTGATGTGGAAAAGGTGCTTTCTACAAGCAAAGATACAGTTTCAGCAGTAAGTCACATTTTAGTTAGGTTTTAGACTAAATGCAAAACAAACAGGTTCTGGTTAGTGCTGCTGCTGCTGATATATTTTCAGGATTTCTGTCTTTTAACATTTAATTGTAAGACCATAAATGTCTTAAAGGGTTTAATGAAATGAGAAATCAAATTTTCCTTGATTTTTTTTCACATATGGTAGGTCAATGTACTATAAAAACATACTGCCAGAAATCAAAACTTCCTTGTCATTCCAAAAACAGCTTTTATTGAAACCAAGCTGCCAAAAGAGTTTAATATTTGGTCTCAGTATGATGTTATAGTCCAATGAAAGGCCACTTCTGCAGAAGAGCAACGCCTACTTCTACTTCATTGCCTCTTTAGCCCAACCCACTGATTCACATATATAGTAGTAGGTGAGTAAATATGATAGAGATGTAAACACAAGATTACTTGAGCAACAAAACAATAGAGATGGCTCTGAGGATTACAAGATGTTGTGCACTGCCAGGTTGTGGAAAAAGTCTTTGTATTGCCTTCCTTCCTTTGCATCCTAAATGTCTACACCTGGCACGACTTTTCTTGTCACATCACATCACAAATCCATTTCTCCTTAATGTCAGAAGTAGCACACGTGCTCTGAGTATGTCAGAAATAGAACAGGGCATCACTTTACTGTCAGGGATTTGTCGGGTCACATCACAACGTGCTGCAGCCAGTTTAGACAATCACTAATAATAATGGGTTCCAAGCAGCCAAAATAGTTTTTAATTTTTCATATACGTATACAAAACAAACTGTTGGGTTCCATTGCTTTTAGTCATGAGTCACTGGGCCGTTTGTGTCTTACACTGTGTAACATTGGGAAAGAGTGGATGAACTTAAGTGGCACACTTATCAAAACATTGATTTTCAAAGAGAGGGTCAAAAAAAGTATAAAAAATAGCCTGTTACTTCTAAATATCGTAGAACATTATAAAATAACACAAATGCAGTTCATGTCCCCTTTAAATGGTATTACAAAAGTCTATTATTTAAAGAGATTAAAAATCTGGGGATGGAAAAACAGGAATTGCAATACGGTCTAATGTGATTAAACTTCAAATTAAATCACATTAGCTGTTGCATAAACATGGTTCACAGTTTCAAAGCATTTCAAAATATATATAAATACTGTGCATTTATTGAATGATTTGAATGGTTTACTGTTGTTAATGAACTGATAATGATTACCTTATGTATTTATAGTGTAATATGTTGTAGATGGTGTAACAGTGGCCATTTTATCTTCCTCATCTTTTTGAATGAGCAGCTGGTAGAAGTAAAGCATTTGAAAATAAGAGTCCCAGTGTATTTCATAATTAAAACTCCCACATTATGCATAAATCTTTATTTTTTTCTCTCAGTATTATTAATATTTTGGTCACACAGTAAACTGGCACATTGTTGTGATTCTGTGTTTTTGTATGGACATAGAGTATTGATTTTTATGTATGCAGGACTTAGTGGTTTTTAAATCTTTGCAGAAACCCAGTTTTTTTCTTTCCCCTGCTGGACTCTAGAATAACCCATCCTTAATGTTGAGTCCTGATTGTTCAAGTCTGTGATGGACATTTAGGTATCTGCTCAGACTTGTATGTTCTTCTCCAAACAGATGGCCACCCTCAGTGAGGTGCATCAGAAAGAGCTGGAGAGCCTGTCTATGTTGAGGACCTCAAATGAGTCAAAGTTTCAGTCTTCGCCCAGCTGTTTGGCCCCTACAGTGTGCTTGTGTCACACTGTCCCAGCAGGCCCTATGCTACAGTGTGAACTCTGTCGAGACGCCTACCACAGCGGCTGTGTGCCAGGGTTCAAGGACATCCAGACAGAGCTACCGTGGTTATGCCCGCTCTGCAAGCGCTCCGAAAAGCCACCCCTGGATAAGGTGCTTCCCCTGCTTGCTTCCTTACAGCGGCTTCGGGTTCGGCTTCCAGAGGGCGATGCCCTGCGATATGTGATTGAGAGAACGGTGCGCTGGCAACACAAAGTGCAGCTGGTTTCTCCTATACAGCATCCGAATGGAAAAGTGAGCTTAATATGTTTGAATATAGTTAGTTTGTAGAGGAAAATCAATTAAAATGTGACTCTTTTCTATTTATATTCATGTTCTGTTCTATTTATATGATGCAGGCAAGACATATTCCTGGAACAGCATCATCTCAGACACTGGTAGGGAGCAACAGCTCTTTCTACATGCTGCAGCCATGTATTCCTCTCAATGGTGAGACAACTACACCCGTTTTAATACACACTTTCCGAGTAGATGGGAATGTCTGGGTGTAAACATTTGGGATTGTGTAATGTGTTACAGAACTCAGTACGGAGTTGGAGGAGCTGTTGGTGGAAGGTCTTCTGATGCAGGTGACTTTACCCGAGCTCCAGCAGCTTTATAGCAGCCTGCTCAACAGGTTTTTACCATCCCAGCACTCCCTGCAAAGCAGCGAACACGATCACCAGTATCACATTGCTCAAGACAGAAGCCCACCTCACAGGAGCCCCCCACACAGCAAAGGACAGGTGGGAGAACATCCCCAACGTGTTTACTAATCCTTCAATAGCATTAGTTTTGTTGCATTGCAAACTCCTCTGATTTAGACAAAGGATTTCCAAACTTTGTTAACTGAACTCCTTTGACAAAATATTTACTTAATATTTATTTAAATGAAGTTAATTTCAATAATTTAACACATTCACGTTTACGGATCTTTGATGTTAGTTGGTGGTCACATGACATGCAGGTAAACAAAATATTTAATCTTTTTAGTACGTTTTTATGGATCGATACATAGGAAAAATCATCATGCTTTGATATGATGACATAAGTTCAGAATTATAACACAAGTTATAATTGACATTATCAGAGAAAAGGTTTAAATTGTCAACTGACATTTTGTAATAATTGACACTGTCAATCTTGACTTTTTATCTTACAATTTGGACTGTCATAATTAGGACTTATGAGATGCTAAACCATAAATAAAAACCAGAATTTATGACATTTAATTCATTAAAACTTTGAAATTATGTCATAATTATGACTTGATATAATTAACTTTATTTCATCATTATGACTTTGAGTGTCATAGGCCCCATTTACACAAGTGCATTTTCGTTTTAAAACGCATAGATTTTGCTACGGTTACGCTTATCGTTTACACTACTCCGGCGTTTTCAAGGTCGAAAACGGAGACTTTTGAAAACGCTGCAGACCCTGTTTTAGTTTGAAAACTCCGGGGTTGCGTTTCAGTGTAAACGGACCAAAACGGAGACTTTTGAAAACGATGGCGTGGCTGCCCACATTCGCTCTGCGTATCCTTGACGACAGTGTAAATAATAACAACATGCTCATTGTTGTACCCAAAGATATGTATGAGTAGATTCCCCATTCGATCGCTCAAAGCACGTAGACGCGTCCGCCATCTAAATAATAGGGAATCTACCTATACAAATCTATGGTTGTACCTGCATGAATAGTCATGTGAGATGCGTTTTCGGTTGTGTAGTGTAGACGGAGATCGTTTCTGAAAAGCAGCGGAAACACCAGTGTAGACGAGGATAGTTTTCATTCTAAAATGCCGTTTTAAAACGAAAACGGACTGGTGTAAACGGGGCCATAGTTTAAACTTTTCATGTCATAATTTGCCAAAGCATTTTTTTAAGTGCCAGAAATTGGCTTCCATATGTTTTAGTTTAGTTTATTTTTTTTAAACTATTTACCTATTTTAATTTTACATTTTTTAATTATTATTGGCTTTTATCAGCTCTACATGCTGCAGCCATGTATTCCTCTCAATGGTGAGACAACTACACCTGTTTTAATACACACTTTCCGAGTAGATGGGAATGTCTGGGTGTAAACATTTGGGATTGTCATGTTACATTTTATTTTAAGTGCCAGAAATTGGCTTCCATATGCTTTAGTTTAGTTTTATTTTATTTTTTTACTGTTTACCGATTTTAATTTTACAGTTTTTATTTTTTTAATTATTTGCTTTTATCAACTCTACATGCTGCAGCCATGTGCAGCATACGTCTTACAATGAGTGCTGTTCATGTGAACTTCTGCCTATGTAGAAAGTCCACACCAACCACAACATGCTGACATAGAAGGCAGCTGCTTATGCAGGCGAGACTGCTCACTAGGTTTCAGAACGGAGCTTTTGACTTATTTTGATTTGAATTTATTCTATCTAGGATGGGGTTCCAGAGAGCAAGAAGGAACCCGAGAGGCTTGAGAAGAACAGCAAGCGACGTCTAGAGAAAGAGAACATGGAAGGGCAGCACAGAGACGAGATAAAGAAGCCCAAGAAAAAGAAGCCTAAAATGAACAAGGAAAGGAGAAGAGAGGAGAAACGAACCACCTCCCCCTCCAACTCTCTTTCTGACCTATCGTATTCAGACGACTCAGAGGAGGATTGGTCTGTGTGCTCAGCAAAGCAATGTCAACAGCCAGAAGGAAACGAGGTTAGTTTTAGCATAATTGAAATGCTTGAGGTTTTTGTTTTCTAATCTACTGCATCGTTCTTGCTTATATAATTGGGTTATTGTGTGTCTCTTTGCCTTCATGAATAATTAATGCTCTTTCTCGTCCTCACAGGTAAACTGGGTCCAGTGCGATGGCAGCTGTAACCAGTGGTTCCACCAGATTTGTGTGGGAGTGTCTGCTGAGCAGGCTGAGAATGAGGACTACATCTGCGTCAGCTGCGCAATAAACGATTTGACAGAATGAGGACCAAAATCATGTTTTTCGAAGGATAGTCAAAAGGCTCCCCGTTTTGCACATAAGTTACAGCACCAAGAACGCACCAGATATCATCCTCTTATTGAATCCCGCCCCCTCTGTTCCCTTGGTGCTACTGCCTTCTTGATAGGACTGTTAACAAAAATCTGTATGATTATTCTGCTTTTTGTTTTGTATTTTTGGAGATTTCCTTCTATAACATTTTATTTCTTCTCTAGAGAACGTGATGCATAGACGTACCTCAGGGGTTTCCATCCCATGAATGCAAAACAATGGGGAACTTCAGCTTCCCTAAATGTATTTTTGTTCATTTTTTTTTTTTTTTTAGTCACCTTTATAATTTCTAACATGAATTTATCAATCTGGGCTATTTACACCAAATAATATTAATTGGACTAAACAAAATGGTCTAAAATTATTTTTGGAACCCGCTGTTTTGGTACATGTGTCTAATAATATAAAATATTATTTATTTATCCCGGCAATAACTCTGCTGGTTACCCTGATTTTTCAGTAGCTTGAGATCTGCTATGATCTGTTGCTTGATGCATTAGAAGCGTTTGTACAGAATCCTAATGTAGGTTGTCAGACAAATGAGATGTAGCAGGCAGAAGAAAAAGCTGTGTGAAATATACTTCGTGATGTATACTGTGGCTTTCTTTAAAACTCAAAACAGATCTTTCCGATGTTAATTCAGTTGTGGAATAAAATGGTTTGTTCTCACCTATAAATAATGATCTACTTCTGTTATCATGAGTCTTTCTGGTCTTTATTTGTGTGCAACTTGTGTGTTTATTTGCATAAAGCAAACGCATAGGTCTGAGCAGCAGGTGGCGACAAAGTAAAAAAGGCAGTTCGGTGTAGCTGTTCAACCTCCATTCCTGTGGATGGAGCCATTATGCTCAAGAAAGCCCCAATGATTCACGAATGGCAACATTTCATCGTTTTATAGTCCCTCCCTAAACGTGCATTGGCGCGCTGTGCATCCTTCCGTCGGGTCCCCGGTCATCTCTCCGTAAGCCTCAGCAAGACTGGCGAAAATATGGCGGGTATAAACGCGTCGGGTCCCGGCCCGGTTTCGACTCTTGACCAGGTGGATAAAGGACTGAAGGAGACTCTTATAGACGCGCTGAACGCCATTCTGTCGCCGGTGCAAGAAGTGCGTGCCGCGGCGGAGGAGCGCATTAAAGTATTGGAAGTGACGGAGGGTAAGAACTGACGTGAGATGCTGCCACAACATGCATGACACCATGTGAAGAGCAGATTTTTAAACGCGGGCCTTCCTGGACACACTTTCATTTCGGATGAACTGTGGCTGGTTTTATGACGCTTGTCGACCGTGTTTATCATTTATGTAGTCTGAATTGGGGAGGCAAAAGCATGTGCAGCCGAATCCAACATGTTCCCGCATTTTCATTTGATAGTTGTGAAGTCATGTGAAAAGATTCTAAGTGAGAAGTTCGGTTCTGTAACTTTAGATCTGATTTCAGTTTCACTTTTAAGTTCACTAACGTGATGGTAATTTAGTGTTGATAAATACGCTTAATCTTTGTGAGAATATGTTATATGGTTTAGCGATTTCAGGAATAGTTCACCCCCCAAGAAATAAAACATTGTGATTTACTCAGCTCATGTGGTTCCAAATCTTATTAATTTTCAATGCATCCTTTTTCAATTAAAGCGAATTCACAGTAAATGATGACACTTTTTGGATGAGCTACCCCTTTAAGAGACTGTTTCCAAAAGTTCAGTTTTTTACATAATTCTTTGTTTGTTTGTTTGTTTGTTTGTTTCTCAGTCTTCTTTATTTATGTCCTGTGAATGAAATAATAACACAACTCCTCATCCTATTTTGCCTTCAAACTACAATGCCAAAGCAGAGATTGTGACTTGGGGTTTGGTTTCTTGGAGTGTCCATAATACTAAGTCTGAGAACCCACTATCAAGGTTACATCACCCAGTGTTTTTTAAACTTAAGATATTGCTTAGAGTTTTGTGGCTGTTTTGTCATCTTTTGGGAGGAAAAAGAGCAGAATCTTGTTTATGTGGCTAGATGTGAGTCAGTAGCTTTGGCCAAAGATAATATGTAAGTTTAAGAATCATTGCAAAAGCCATATGATTTAACTACACAAAAATGAAAGCAGATGATTTTTGTACACATTGTGTGATATATATTTTATTATATTCTCTTCATATTGAATTATGATCTTTTATTAATTTTATGAGAGTGAATGGTGCATCCATTGTAGCAGAGCTATTGTTGTATTTTGTTAAAGTTATGATATTTTATGCATTATTTATAGTTCCTTGATGTAATTGTGAAGTGTTATTACTATTTAAAATAACTTTTCTATTTTCCTATATTTTAAAACGCAATTCCTGTGATGGCAAAGCTTATCAATGGCTTTGATCCTTCAGAAGTCATTCTAACATGCTGATTTGGTGCTCAAGTTGCATTTCTTATTATTGTCAATGTTGAAAAAAGTTTTGCTGCTTAATATTTTTGTGGAAACCAACCAGGATACTTTTTTTCAAGATTCTTTGATGAATAGAAAGTTCAAAAGAACAGCATTTATTTGGAATAGAAATCTTTTGTAACATTATAAATGTCTTTACTGTCACGTTTGATCAATTTAATGCATCCTTGCTGAATAAAAATATAAATTTCTTTAAAAAAAATCTTAATGACCACAAACCACACTATATGTTTTTATGTTTAGACAAGAAAACATGTCCACTTAAAGGTAGAAATGCCCTTGAAAATCAGTTGGTCAGTGTAACCCAGTGGGTTGCTGGCTGTGGCCTCTCTTTCAGTGTATCAGGGTGTTTGGTGTCAGCAGTAACATTGTCTTTTGGCCACCAGCCTCTCATTGAGCTAAATCCATTGTTGATGAAAGATATGGCAGTGCTGTGTTGCTGTGAATCAAGCATACATTAGAAAAGATTTTTTGAATGTACTCATCAGACTTGGCTTCTAATACATTTGTGGTTATCTATCTGCTTGTTAACTTATTGTTAGTCAAGTTGATTGTTGGTTGTGCTTGTAAACTAAACTTATATACATATGGAAACAGTTTTGATTTGCTAGTGGTTGCTTTTGGCCTGACTATGTAATATTATTTCACCTGTTTTGTAGAGTTTGGAGTTCACCTCGCAGAGCTCACTGTCGACCCACACGGAGCACTTGCTATACGCCAAGTAAGACTTGAAATCAAAACATAAATTAACAGAAAAACAAGTATTTGATTTTTACGGTAATATTTAATTAATTTGTCTGCTATATGTCTCTTGTAGTTGGCCTCTGTCATTCTGAAGCAGTATGTTGAGACACACTGGTGTGCCCAGTCAGAGAAATACAGGCCCCCAGAGACGACTGAATGGGTAAGAAATTAGTATTTATGTCTGGATGTGACATTATCTGAGATGTGACGTTTAATGAGTAATTTGTTATCCATATCCCTTTATGTTCAGGCTAAAGCTGCGATTCGTGAGCTCCTGCCAAGTGGCTTGCGGGAGGCCATCAGTAAGGTGCGCTCCAGCGTGGCCTACGCCCTGTCAGCTATTGCACACTGGGACTGGCCTGAAGCTTGGCCTGGGCTCTTCAAGCTCCTCATGGACATGCTGGCCAGTGGGGATGTTAATGCTGTACATGGCGCCATGAGGGTCCTCACAGGTAATCACTCTGAACATCTAGACCTCTTCCTCACAGTTGCAACAAGTGACACTGTTTTTCGCCATTACTAAGCAACATATTATTATGTGTTTCATAGAATTTACCCGAGAGGTGACGGATGTACAAATGCCAGATGTTGCACCTGTCATTTTGCCTCAAATGTACAAGATTTTTACCATGGCAGAGGTATTATACTCAGCTTAATAAAAACACAGTACAGTCATTGCTTTTCAGAAAATCATGTGGAATGTATGTTATTGACAAAAACACAGTTGTGTTACTGTTGCAGATTTACAGTATTCGCACTCGATCCAGAGCAGTTGAGATCTTTACCACGTGTGCCAATCTCATCTGTGCAATTGATGAAGTAGCAAAGGTAAAGTTTCAGTGAAGTACTTTTGTTTATAGGTGAGCAGGTTACACTTTGGACAGTACACACATTTAAAATGTTACTTATAAAAGAATCCCGACAAAAATGTATCAGGATTTGCACAAAAATATTAAGACGCACAACTGTTTTCAGCATTAATAATAAGTAATCTTTCCTGAGCACCAAATCAGCATATTGGAATCATTTCTGAAGGATCATGTGACACAGAAAATTCAGCTTTGTCATCACAGAAATGTTACATTTATTGACATAGAAAAGTTATTTTAAATTGCATTAATATTTCTCAGTATTACTGTATTTTATCATCAAATAAATGCAGCATTGGTTAGTAAAAAGACTTCTTTCAAAAACATGAAAGAAAAAATGTATCAACCCAAAGGTTTTTAACTGTAGTGTATCTGTAGTGTATACATTTTTAATGCCATATTGTATAAATTAACCTAAATTAATAAATGCAGTGGAATTTGTGACTTCATAATACCTAACACTTTAAAATAAATATAAAATGGGCTACTGACATTTTAAAACATTTGTGTTGGATTTTAGGGTGCTGCCAACACTCTGATCTTCCCGGTGGTGCAGCAGTTCACCGAGGCCTTCATACAGGCGCTGCAGATTCCAGATGGACCCACTTCAGATAGTGGCCTGAAGATGGAAGTACTAAAGGTGACTAGCTGTTGCATTGTGCAGAAAAATACTTTTTTCCCTAGTGATGTGAATGTAATTATCATTTGTTTTCCCTTCATAGGCAGTGACGGCTCTTGTGAAGAACTTCCCCAAACCCATGGTGTCCTCCATGCAACAGATTCTACCTATTGTATGGAACACCTTGACAGAAAGCGCCTCTTTATATCCATTTATTCATTGACAGCTTTTACCACTTGTTTAAAGGGGTGGTTGACTGTTTTTTTTCTAGGCTTGATTGTGTTTATGGGGTGCAATCTAACATGTGTTAATGCTTCATTTGTTAAAAAAACTCATTATTTTTCACGTAATTTACCTTTATTTCACAGCGCTATGTCCCTTCTCTGATAAACGCGCTGATCATTTCCTGCTTTTATGAAGCCCCTCCCTCAGAAATACACGATGGGCTCTGATTGATTAGCGGGCTAGTTTGTTGGCTAAACGGCCTCTAGTCTAGCCCTCACCTCAGCGGCATGTGCTCTGGTTGTATTGTAAACAATGGTGGCGTCTATATTGCTTATCAATTTGAGCCCGATTGAGACGCAGAGGATATTAGTGAAGAGGATCGCGCCGTGCCTGTGCAAGCACGGCTTTTAATGGTAGGCCTATGTTTTTTGTTGTCTCATACTTTTAGATACGCTGTTGCTACTGCTTATGTTAGCTTTTAATATACGGTTTTATCATGATTAAAGCTTTTAATACAGTACGGCAACCGCATGTGCATCCATGTTTAACGCTTGTCATAGCTATGTGAAAATAAGTGAATTCACTGAGCTGATGATCTGAATGAGAGAGAGAGAGAGGGATGCAGAGCAGAGCGTGTGCAGAGCAGGGCGACGCGAGGAACAGGATTGAGAACCGCTGCTTTAGAACATTGATCTTGAAACTTGTGAATCCATTAGAATTGTTAGAAGACAGAATCGTGATTCATAGAGTATATGAATAGATTTTTACATGCACCCCTAGTTTTCTTCCTCTTCTCTAAAGCAGCGCAGCATGGCCTCACCCCCTTCGTTGCATGTTCCCGGGGGCAGGGTTTATCTGGGTTTATGATGTCACTAACCCGGAATTATGATGTTGTAGTCCCTTACCAGCCATTCGCTGTAGGCGATGCTATGCTAATTCTGTAAAAGACAATTTCTCCCTTTGCATTGAACATTGAGCTTCGTAATTTTGCAGATGTTGTTTATGCTCACACAGCTTTATTAACGGAAAAATTCACCCAAAAATGAAAATTTACTTATGCTCAAGCCATCGAAGATGTAGATGAGTTTTTATATTTATCATAACAGATTTGGAGCATTGCATCACTTGCACACCAATGAATCCACTCCACTGAATGAGTGCTGTCAGAATGAGAGTCCAAACATCTGATAATATCATCACAATGATCCACTCAAATACAGTCCATCCATTAAGACGTTTTTAACTTAAAGGTGCTGTATGTAAGTTTTTGACTCTACTAAAGCATAAAAGTACCATAATATGTTTGCAGATATTTAAGAAACATGCTAAGTTAACATACTTGTTTATCTGAAAAACAATGCTACAGTCAGTTATTCTTCTTTGAAAATGTGCGTTCCGGCCCGGAATGTCGGTCTCTGTTTTGGTTTGTGAAACCTGCCCACTGCCAGTTTACCCAATTGTATTTCGGCACCCCGGGTTGCCAGTTGGCGGAAAACACAGCGTATTTAATTTCATTCATGGTCATGTGCGCTCGTTTCTGTTGGTGTTGTTAATCTGGCAACCTGCGTGTGCGTCAAGTCTGAGGAAGAGGGGCCGGGTGAAAAAAAACCCTCTCCAATATTTTGAATTTGGACTGCAATACCTAGTTCAACCGCTATGGGTGTCAATCCTACATACAGCACCTTTAAAACTGTTCAGTTAAAAAACGAGTTCTTAATTCAATGTCAGTAATTTCAGTAAACATTGAAGTATTTTTTTTAACTAATCATGTACTTATGTGAGAACCGAGGTCAACTATACAGAAGAAGTAGATGATCCTGTTGACTCTGATGGTATGTGGCACTAGATTTTTGCTAGAATTGATCAAAGTTATTCAGATTGGTTTAGTAAGCATTGAGCTTTGTTAATTCATTTTCATTGTTGCAGGTGAGGTCCTTGGCTTTGAGAACCTCGTCTTCAGCATCTTCGAGTTCGTCCACACACTGCTGGAGAACAAGAAGTTCAAGAGCACTGTGAAGAAAGCTCTTCCAGAACTCATATATTACATCATCCTCTACATGCAGATTACAGAGGATCAGGTTTGTGGGTGGGGATGAGTGTGTGTCATGTCTTTTTTATATAGCTTTTATCATAACATTCTCATCCATCTCAAAGATCAAGGTATGGACAGCCAATCCGCAGCAGTTTGTTGAGGATGAGGATGATGATACATTCTCTTATTCGGTCCGGATATCGGCACAGGATCTGTTGCTGGTGAGAGCACAGAGAGTTTGTTTGTAGATGTTGAAATATTTTCCCTCTTTTATGTTTAATGCATCCTTTTATCCATCAGGCTGTTGCTGCTGAGTTTCAGAACGAGAGCGCTGCTGCTTTAGCGGCGGCAGCAACACGGCACCTTCAAGAGGCAGAGCAAGCCAAGAACACAGGCAGTGAACACTGGTAAGGACAGAAAACATCCTTTATCTCAATTTAATTTTCTTTTTCAGTGTGATGCTTTACATCAGGGTTTCCCAAATGGGGATTGGTGAGGGAACTGCAGAGGCTTTGTGAGTTGATGAAAAGCTAATAATTGAAATAAACAAATGGGGTTCCGCAATTAATTGAAATAAAACTGAAATCGACGTATAGTTTTTTTTGCACAATTTCCAACATTTATGTGGATAGAAGTTTACAGCATTTCACCAAAATTGCAGCTTGATGGTTTGAATTTTTGAAAGTAAAGAAATGTATACTTAAATATTAGTAGCGTATCTTGCAGTCTACAATAATTAATAGGCCTATAATCATCAAATTAGGGCTGCCACTAACGACTATTTTTATTTCGATTAATCTATCGACTAATTTATCGATTAATCTAAACGATTTATTTCCCACAAAAAAAAACAACAACAATTTTACTTAAGAATATTTTATTAAACCAAATTAAATCCAAATTTCTATGAAATCCTTTTTTAAAGCAAAAGTAAAGTGCAACAAAGAGTGCAAGAAGCAAGTGTCCATCTCATAGTCCACATCACTGAAATCAGTTCAGTATTATAGTATAAGAATGACAACATATCCACGTGTTCTAGTCTAATAATACAATTATAATCAGTATTTTAAATAAAGGAGTATTTAACAGAAATATTATTTACCAGAATTTATTTAGGAGAAAAATGTAAATGTGCAGTATTTCTGAAAAAGAAAAAAAGAAAATTTAATGGAACCATTAAAATGGAATCCAGAAAATAATGGAAAACAGAATTTGGTACAGATAAAACTGTAAAACTCAATTAATTAGACAGGCTTTTTGATTAATAAAATTTAATTTAACCATTAAAACAGAGTATAGAAAAATGAAAATGAAAAAACTGAATTTGGAAATAAAACGGATTTCATAGGGCCCTATAATTATAATATTTTTTTTGTGGTAATAAAAATAGATGTAAATGAACAATAGCTTTTAAAATAACTTAAAATGCATATATAATAGCAATGATACAATAATAATTAGTTCAAATAAAGTATCAAAAGCAAGAAATCATATGGTTTTATTGAACAAAACTGTTAAAATACATAATGTATTATAAACAATAGAGCTATGCACTATGCTCAAAATAGAGTTATGTAGATTACGCATTACAACAAAGGCCTGCAGGGGGCGCAGGTGGCCTGATGATTATTTTTAAACATTACTGCGCGATCTAATCCTTGTTTAATATTGACCAAGCACCATTTAATTCAAATGTCCACTTAATCTTTAACATTTGGCCATTTCTTTAGGACAGAAATGCTATAGCCACTGTAATTAAATGAATATGTGGACATCAAAACGTGTAAACTCCGAGTGAGGATTTGAGCTTTTATTTTGAAATCGCGATGTATTCTCCTGTGTTTGTGTAGATTTATAAATTATTTACCTTACAAATCTGATGAAATGGCGCACGTTGCGTTCCCAGATGAACGTTATAATAAACCCAAACTCACAACAACATGCAGAGATGGAGTTTGAGACGCTCCACACATGTAAATGATAAGTTTCTGTGGAACTACTGTGAAAGGAGCCGCTGTGTGACGCACGTACTTAACCTACACGCATGTAAATAATTAAAGCGCATATACTGTGTTAGAACTGCATCGCATATAATTATTTAATTAAATCATAGCGTTTGTGAATTCACAATTATGCTTAATTATGATTTTTAAATGGGTTTAATGTCATGCAGCCTTGGAAAATAGTCTAATAATGTGTTTTATGGATTCTCCTCCGTGAAATGCGGCACTTCCGGTATTTTGCCGGCTAGTCGACGCTAGCAAAATGAAGTCGATGATTTTTCAAAATTGACTAGTCGACTAAAATCGACGAATCGCGACAGCTCTACATCAAATTGATTTTTTTTTTTTACCAGACAATTTTACAACAGCAATATGTTTATATCTTAATTTTTAAAGTCAGAGTGAAAGTATTATAATAATGAGCCCCATATATGTGCAGTCCTATGTATAAATAAGTTTATATAATAAGTAGGGCTGTCAAAGTTAACACGTTAACGCAAATTCATTTTAATGGCACAAATTTTATTAACGCAGCTGCATTTTCTGTTTGACCCGTGGAAAAATGGAGATGCACAGTGTTGCCAACTTGGCGACTTTGCAGACCCCTATATTGCAGACCCCTTTTCAAAAAAGCGCCTAGTGACAAATCTTTAGGGTTTGCCCAAACCTTATTGCCGCACGAGCGCGAGGTCTTGCTGTTCCAGCGCGCGTGCACACCTTTCTCTCTCTGTGCATCTGCATTGTTCAGCAAACGGCGGAGAGGAGCAGCTCTTTCAGTTAAACACAGATATTGTCGCTTCTCTAATTTTACATGCAAGTATAGCCGAAATCACAGCACAGCTGTTGTCATTATCTTATGTGTATTTGATTTCATCAGACGACGGCTCGATTATCAGGATTTTTGTGCAGATAAACATCTTGGAAGGGAGAGCTGGTTATGTAATCTTAATGGGTCGCGTTTTAGTCACTATTTCATATTCATTCCGTTGTCTGACAACAGAAACAGTAAAATATATACAGTTTTATTGAGAATTTAGCTGCATCAAAATACAGTATGTGGGCACAGAGGCAAACAAATCTAATAATAAATAATAAATGTACATTTTGCATGTTCAGAAGTGAGCTGCCCTGTCGTGCAAAAATGTAAACAGGTTTGTGTAAGTAAATTGCTCTGTGCAAAGAAAGAGAAGTAATGGGAACCTGGTATTTCTTTTTTCATGTGTCTAATAGAAATGAACAAGTTTTTTGAAAAACATCTATGACCTTTGAAACATGTCTAGTCTTCATGCTCTGTTGACTATGGTTTCAATAATAATAAACATACATTTGCATAAAGCAACCATATTTGTCCATGCCCATGTTGATTAGAGTATTAAAAACTTGAAAAGTATTAATTTAAGGTACATTTAGAACAAATAAAAAAGTGCGATTAAGTTGCGATTAATCATGAGTTAACTCATGACAATCATGCGATTAATCGCGATTGAAATATTTTAATCGATTGACAGCCCTAATAATAAGTATACATTTTATCCAATTGCATGTCGCGTGACCATTAGCCAATATCAGAGAACCATAAACATGCAAATGTGTCGTTAAATTGTTTTAAGTATTAAGTTTATCTCTGGTGGTATTTCAAGTAAATATGTTATGTCTAAGGGGTTCGGCTGACAAAAAAGTTTGGTAACCCCTGACTTACGTTAGTATCTCTCCATGGGTATGCAGGTGGAAAGTGCATGAAGCTTGCATGCTGTCCCTGGGCTCAGTCAAGACCATCATCACTGAAAATGTAAAGAACGGTCGTGTGCAGTTCGATATGCATGGATTCCTTGCCAGTGTCATCCTTGCCGACCTCAATTTACCAGGTAACCTTATTCTGGCTTTTGATTTTGATCCTACATCTGTATATGGCCTGAGTGTAGACCCGAGGATCTGATCCCCATGTTATTCAATTCCCAGCAGCCTCTCCATTCCTCTTGGGTCGGGCCTTATGGGCAGCCAGTCGCTTTACTGCAGCGATGTCCCCAGAACTCATACAGCAGTTCCTTCAGGCCACTGTGAGTGGTCTTCATGAGAGCCAGCCACCCTCGGTCCGCATCTCTGCTGTGAGAGCCATCTGGGGGTAGGACTTTTATTTCCAGTTTCTAATGTGCAGGGTCTAATAATTTGTGCAAAACTGTATGATTTTCATTTGCAGTTATTTTTTTTAATTATTATTATTATTGTTATTTTTATTTAGGCTGGAAATATTATTATTATTATTATTATTATTATATATATTTTTAGTTAGACAGGCTTAATGGGGCAGATCTCCAGCTAAATAATGGGTAACACATTATTTTAAGGTGTCCTTGTTACACGTTACATGTACTTACTATTGTAATAACAATAAATTATACATAATTGCAGGAAGTAACCCTAACCCTAACTATATAGGAAGTACATGTAGATAAATAATATTACTCAGTACTTAAATGTATAATTACACTGTAACAAGGACACCTTGAAATAAAGTGTAACCAAATAATGTATAATGTAATATTACTATTTGTAAAAAATGTATTCGCCATGATTATACACTTTCAAATGAGATACAGTGGCTTGGGCTACTTCTAAGCAGGAATCTTATTTGGTTCTACACCTTTTAGGGACGAAAACCTGAAAAAATGTCATGAGAAATAAATACATATGTGGACTATTTTGAATTCTTTGGTTATCGAAGAATCCTGAGAAAAATATCATGATTTCCACAAAAATAGTGATCTCTCTTTATATCTGTTTCACAGGTACTGTGAGCAACTCAAGCTGTCAGAGAGCACTCACGTCCTGCAGCCGTTCCTGCCCAGTGTCTTGGAAGGGCTGGTGCAGCTCGCAGCTCAGTTCAGTTCTGAAGTTCTCACTTTAGTCATGGAGACCCTCTGTATTGTTTGCACCGTGGATCTGGCTTTCACCACAAGTGCTGAGAACAAGATCTGCCCACTCACTATTGCCATCTTCCTTAAGTATAGTAATGGTAAGATCATTTTAAAATCAACAGCTAATATCTTCTGTAATTTAGATTACCTGTGGCTTATGTTCTCTTTTCCATTTTTTGTTAGATCCTGTTGTAGCGTCTTTAGCGCAGGACATCTTCAAGGAGCTTGCCCAGATTGAAGCCTGCCAAGGACCCATGCAAATGCGCCTCATTCCTACCCTTGTTAGCATTATGCACGCACCGCCTGATAAAATCCCATCTGGCCTTTGTTCTGTAAGTTTCACTTCTCAATTTGTTCTATTTCTTACTGTATTCTGTAAGTAATATGTATTTTTTGTTCTTACAGACATCCATAGATATCCTAACTACGGTTGTTCGTAACACTAAACCCCCGATGTCTGACATGCTTGTGTGCCAAGCTTTTCCTGCAGTGGCCCAATGCACCCTCCGCACAGATGACAACACCACAATGCAGGTGACATTCTCCCAGAAATATATGCGATATGTCTTTTCAGAGTCCTCATGTCAGTTGATATCTAACTGTCATCACCATTGATTTTTGAATTTTTTTTTTTTAGAATGGTGGCGAATGCTTGAGGGCCTATGTATCTGTGGCGCTGGAGCAGATTGCCCAGTGGCAAGATGAGCAAGGCCACAGTGGCCTGTGGTATGTCATGCAGGTTGTCAGTCAGCTCCTGGACCCCCGCACGTCTGAGTTCACCGCTGCTTTTGTAGGTCGCCTGGTGTCCACTCTCATTGCCCGAGCTGGCACTCAGTTGGCTGACCAGCTGGACCAAATACTGCGTGCTATTCTCAGCAAGATGCAGCAGGCCGAGACCCTCAGTGTGATGCAGGTGGGGTTGAATTGATACCAGAATTTTGGCCTAAGTACAGTACCACAGGGTCGATACTGAACTGATACCTTGGGGTTTTTTAAACTAAGGACTGGGGGCCACAAAGGGGTGCTGGGTGTCTGTGGAAAATTTGGGAGAACCAAAATATTTTTTACAAAATGCATTTTTAGGGCTATCACTGTTAATGTTAACTTTAAATGTCAATTAAATATGCTTAATGCAGTCATTTTAACACATTAACTTAAATAATTTTATTTCATATGTGAAATAAGTCCTCTATCATATTTGGGGGTCATTGTTATCAAGTTTGAAAACCTCTGCATTTGTCATAAAGTAAACAGGGTTTCCATGGTCATGGAAAATTTGGAAATATCAGGGAATTTTAAAATTGTGTTTTCCAGGACCAGAAACATCATGGAAATCATGGCAAAGACTATTTGTTAAAAATATTTTATCAGCTATTCGTTAAGCCAGGGTTTCCCAATCCCAGTCCTCGTGCCCCCCCGCTCTGCATATTTCGTATGCATCTCATATCACGCACGACGTTTGCTCTGTTCGAACGTAAGTGCCCTATGAAGTGGATATCGCAGGATATTCCGCCATGATTCCAGTTCGAAATGAGTGTATATGTTCCATTCAAAGTGCATTAAAGTGTGCGAGACATGAATTTAAATTGTATTTATTCACAGAGGTATATGATGTCCACTCGTCTGTGTGTGAAGACGCTGCAGGCAGCGGCGCAGCACAAATCCATGAATGAATGTTTCGAAGTGAAGTAAACTTGAACGGATTTCCCATGCTCAGGGAGTAGGGAGCAATGAACACGGTGTAGAGATCATATCAATCGGAACACAGTTCATGCACGTAACTCTCTTCTAACGAGCTGGTTATCTGAATCAGGTGTGTTAACTAAGAGAGACATGTAAAATATGCAGAGCAGGGGGGCGCGAGGACTGGGATTGGGAAACGCTGTGTTAAGCCATGCATGTTTAATTTATTGAACTAATTTTAATGAGTCATTTCTTTTCAGTAAATCGTTCAAAACAGTTCACAAAATGGTCTGAATGATTCATAAATCAGCGTGAATAAGTTTCAAAATATACCCATAACCTCCAGTCTTCAAAAAAAAGTGTAAACTAACTAACCACCTTGGCCAAATTATGAAATCAAACTAGGACTGTAAGTAGATAATAACAATAATCAGTATCAATAATTAGTGATTGATTTGTAGTTGACATGTTAGAACATTCTGTTTCATGCAAGCTATGAAAACAAAATGTGGGAAATGTTAGGTACCACAATGCTGAGATATTACTGCAGATGTGTGATGTAGCACAGGTAAAGAAATAGCACTTAATAAGCTAATAATAATAACTTAAACTAATTGTTTGCTTCTTTTTGCATATTGAACATGAATTTTCTTGTACGACAGATAAGTCTGAATTGTACTGTAGCTACTGGCTCAAATGAGGTGTTAAATACATTCTTGCTCTTCATTTTACAGTCCCTGATCATGGTTTTCGCCCACCTGGTCCATTCCCAGTTGGAGCCCCTGCTGGAATTCCTATGCAGTCTTCCAGGTCCCACAGGGAAACCTGCCCTAGAGTTTGTCATGGCTGAGTGGATGAGTCGCCAACATCTGTTTTACGGCCAGTATGAAGGCAAAGTCAGGTGAGGGTTTCCAATCTCGTCTGCATTGTGCTTGAAGAACTTGCACGGCTTCCATTTGAAATAACACTGTAATCGCTCTGTCCACAGTGCTGTTGCCTTGTGTAAACTTCTCCAGCATGGTCTGAACACAAATGACAAACGCCTCCAAGATATAGTCATCAAAGGAGATGAAATTTTTAATCCGGATGAGGGAATCTGTACACGTTCCAAATCAGCCAAGAGTAAGTTAATAATCTCTAAACTGCCAAATGAATGATTAATTATTGTTATTATCTCTAATATCTGACTGATCTGTTTCTCTCAGACCCACAGCGGTGGACCAACATTCCTTTGCTGGTAAAGATTTTTAAACTCATTGTCAATGAACTGTCTTCTGTGGTGGAGGCTAATGCAAATAGAGCAAATCCTGCAGATTGGAGCCAAGGTACTTGTTTGGTTTAACTGTTTACCCCTAGTATTAGTATTGATTTATGACATTGAAGTGTGGAGCATTCTTATGTTTAGAACGTTTGTTTTGCAGACTCTGGTGGAATGTGGGATGATCTGGCAGATGAAGAGGATGATGATGATGATGAGGAAGATGAAGGATTAGCAGGACAGCTACTGTCTGATCTCATAGCCTCCAACAAATACGGTGAAGACCCATAATACTAAAACAGGGTTAAATTTGCATTTGTCCATTCTAATGTTACATATGCATTCGGCATCTAGAGTGACATTAAAGTACACATTTTATTAGTTCACACATTCCCTGGGAATCAAACCTTTGTTCTAAGCGTTGTTTAAAAGGGTCCTTGTACTTTTGCATCCATTCATTTTTCGTTTTTTAACCCAGAAATTAAATATGGAAAATGCGGTTTCTTGTTTTGTGGTTCAAACACTGATAAATAGAATAAGCAGACACAAACTAATTTTCATTATTCAAAATTCCAATGATATAAAGCATTTTTTTTTTTTTTATGTATTTAAATGCTAAATTTAATTTCTAGCTTTTTTTGTGCCCTCTCGCATTGCTGTCATGGCTACCGGTACCCTTATGAAAATCTTTGGCTTCATTATTTTTATGTTCTTGATAATTTTTTACTCCTAAAATCATGTATGAAATACTCGTTACATATTTTTTTGTAATTAACTGTATCCAGGGCCGGTTCTATGGGAGTGCTAGAGGGAACCAAATGAAAGCAAGAGGATACTGGCGAAACATATTTTCCAAACGCTCCAGTGTGTATTTGTGTTTGAACTCTGTTTTTAATTTTCAACGTGTTTTTGTAGCACTGAGCAATGCAACCAATCACTGACATTTCTTGAACGCATTGGATAAGCGTTTTAAGTTTTAATCCACTCCACACCACAGTTTTGTTCAGTGCTGGACATTTGGGAGTCTCGTTATAACAAACTTAAGAGTAACATGACATAAATAAGAGATTAATTGAGCAGTGTAGAGCTTCATCGATAACAGAACTTTGTGAGATTACGATAAACTGAAATGGGTGACAGATTGTCAATTATTCTAAGGGGAGTGCTCTTTGCGCTTTTTCTTGGCTATAGGCGAATTCAATTCAATTCAAGTGTATTTGTATAGCGCTTTTTACGATACAATCGTTGCAAAGCGCTTTACAGGAAATTAAGTTTCTACAATATATTTATACATGGTAGAAACTTAATACATTAACTTTTATGGCAAAATTTGTTAATTCTGCATGTTGTTGAGGGATCAGAGGTTGGCATCCTTTGAGGTCCTCTGAGGGGTTGGCATCATCTCTTCTCAGGTTTTTGGTCATCTCCGATCATCTAAGCTAATCCATTCAGAATTTGAATAAGTTTTGTTTTTCCATGATGCTAAGAGGACGTGACCGCTTACATGCTGCAAAGTTTCGGGAGTGACTTCTGGATATAAATGCGCCATTTAAAGCGGATGTCACTGGACAGGGCAAAATAGATGTACATTAAGGCTAGAGCACCCTCAGTGATTTGATTCTGGCCTATCTGTATTTGGAGAAGTAGGAGAAATTATTTTATATATTTCTGTATTATATTTATATATTTACCCCATATATTAAAGCCTTGTGTGTAGCACTCTAACAATGTACTCTATCTACATGCTTTGAGCGACCATACATGGTGCGGGAGAAGCATTACTTCTAATTTGGCCAAAGACAACTTGTAAAATCAAAAAAATTCTGTAGTAATTTGTGCATTTTTCAAATGTTTTATTAAAGGTGCAAAAAGTCATAAACCAAAATCTGAAAAGAAGTCAATATTTTACTTTTTCAGGCAGCTTTTTGTGTGTACAGTTCTAATTTAAATTTTGGTTTTCAGCATAGCATTTAAAAATACAACAACTGTTCTTTTTTCATTTTTTTCGTCAAGGGAAAAAAAGAAAAATGAATGGACGCAAAAGTACACGGACCAAAAAGTTTGTCAACAGTGTTATTTTTGTATTATTTGTTTACTATTGCAGTTTTTATTAATATTTAGAATTCGAATTATTTTTTATATTTCAGTTTTCTTTTTAATTTACTTTGTGTTAGTACGTTAGCTTTATTTCAATTAACAAAAATGTTTTAACAGTTTAATGTTTTTGTGGTGGACAGACGTTCTTAAAATGTTAGGATTTATTAGTAAAGCAAAATGACAAAAACACGAGTAATAAACAGTGAAGTGCACAATGCTTTCCACATATTCACCACCTTGTCTTTACTACAAATAATGTATAACAATTATTGTAATTTCACCATAGACGATGATTATTATGAGGATGATGATGAGGAGGATCCAGATGCTCTGAAGGACCCCATTTATCAAATTGACCTTCAGGTAAGTTATTTGGCATTGTCTCTGAAGTATTGCTGTAACCATACTTTGTTTTCACTGCTCCTGTCTCCATGTTTTTTTTCCATAGGCGTACCTGACAGATTTCCTTACCCAGTTTGCTCAGCAGCCTTGCTATAGCATGTTTTCAAGCCACTTGAATGAAGTAGAGAGAAGAGTCTTGCAGTCCATCGGTATATGACCTATATCCCCCACCCAACATTAGCTCCTTGTCCTTTGTTTCCATCTTTACCACTCAGTCATCTTTTCTTCAAACTTGAACATTCGAGTGGACTCGTAATGCCTTTCAGATGACGCTCTTAATCCACAACCCAAAAGAGGACTTAAAGGTTTACGTGCCTCTCCCTGTGTTTTATTAAGGGAAGGAATGGACAGTGATTCCCGGGGATGTTATAAGAGCAGGGCATGAGGGGCAGCTTCTTAGCATCCCAGACAGGACTGTGTGGGTGCATTTGAATCGGATGTCAAAACACTACTGTGCTTTGATAGACCTGTCTAGTATGATGAAAAAATGTTTTTGCAAAGGGACTGGTTACAGTAAAGAAATGATTTAAAAGTATCATCTATCCATTTGTACCTTCTCACTTGACTAAATCACAATGGTTACAAAATCTTTCTGTGGAGAAAGGAAAAAGACTTCTGACAGATGATGAATCTACACTTTGAAAAGAAGTTGGAACTGTTGGTGGCCTTATTAAAGTTATCCATGTTGTTTGTCATTACGTGGTCTCATGAGCATGATCTTTATGGCTACACTGTTGGGTGAGCATGAAGAATAATATAGTGTTACCATAGTGATCCTACAATCTTATTAGCAGCATTGTCTCCATTGAGGTATGAGAAGAATTTCATAATAAAAGGCCTGTTAAGGTCTAAATTTTAAGTGTCTACATTCAAAAGTAGGTTTTTGGAGATTTAGACATCTGTTTGAATGTGTATATATATATTTTTTTAGTAACTGTACATTGACATTTAACTGATTTGATTATGCGCATGCAAATAGCTATTTTAATTTAATATATTACATATAGGATATATATTATGCAACTAAGCATTGTTTTGCTAACAAATGGTGGCCTCAGTTTTGTTTTAAAAAATACATTTAAGAACTAAATTAAGATTTAGGAAAATACGGACTTCATTACTGTTATTTACAGATTTATTTTTAAATTGTTTCAATTATAAAGTTTTAAATAACATGTTATTTACACATTTTAAATACACATTTACTCATTTAAGTTGTGTATTTTAAAACTACTTAGATTTGTAGTGGATGAATATGGGAATATTTTAACTTTTGTGTTACAGGTGATGAAACAAAATATACTACAATACTTCCAGAGCTCTCCTGTCTATGTATCACAACACTATGTATGTACACCCCCTTCTAATGAACAGGTTTGACTACTTTAGTAATTTCTATGAGTACAAATCTTAATGTTAAAGCATATAATGATATTCTAGGGAATTGTGTGCTTCTAATATAGCAACAGTTTGGACAGGACCCTTTTCTATTCTAACATGACAATGTCTCTGTGTATAAGACAAGGTTCAAAAAGAAAATGATTGATTCAGTCAGTGTGGAAGAACTTGACTGGTCTGCATAAAACCAAGTCCTAATCCCAGTTTAACACCTCTGGTGTGACTAATGCAGACCTTGAGCCAAAAACTCATCACCAAACACCAATGACATGTACATATGTGTTTTAGACACTTCCAAAACTGTTGCAACAGAGATGTAAATGCAATTTATGTCATTTATACAATTTAAATGTTTGGTGATGAGTTTGTGTGCGTGTGAATTTGCAAACTTGAATACATTTCGTTAACTGTAATATAACCCTCATCCTTTCTGAAAAGATACAGTGTATTTTATTCATATAATGTTAATGAGTGTATTTATTATCTCCAGAAATGTGAGCTATTCAGAGGGGCCGAGGCGAGCCCACGGGTTCCATTATTCCTCGTGGAATATCACGCGTCTGCGGTCAAATCAACTGAATAATTCCATCATTTTCCCTCTCAATTTACACGCTTTCTATGCGTTGTCCTGGCGAAATGAACGTCGTTTGATTTGATTTGATCAATGAGGAGACTGGTACTGGAGATTTGGCGTGCGGTCGTGTAGCGTCACGGGCGGGGTGTCATTCCACACAGATCGTATGTTGATCACGAAGCCGCTTGATCCGGAGCTCCGCTATCTGCGAGACGTGGCAGATTATATCATTTTAAGGCCTTTTTTCAAAGGATGCAGATGTAACCGTTTTTGTCTGGTGTAACGAAAAGTGTACTGGAAGCAGGATGTCCTTCTACGCCGTCATTATACCGGTCCTCTTTACTATTTTCTCTGCTTTGCAGGGTAAGACGATATTGTAGTTTCTTCATAGGCCTCATTGCTGCAAACATGTACTTCTGTTTATAATGTGTTATCGTCATCAGCGAGAAAAGCATTATGTTACGCAGATGCCATGTAACAGCTCTTATCTAATGCAATTTACATAGCTGCCATAATTAACATGGCTATAAACCAGAATATGTAATTTCTATAGCAACAGCTCTGAAACCCCTCAGATTTGTAAATTCACATGAGGCTGCGGTTGTTGTTTTTCTGCTGTATAGGTAGGTCATTCACTGCAGAACCAGTAACTGAATCCAAGAGTTGAGAACTTGAAGCAGGTGGTTAACGTTAACTGACCTAACGTTACATTTAAGATACAGCAACTGAAGATGAAAACAAAGATGCAATTTCTGCTAAAGACTGTTTTTAGATGTTTTAAGAGGTTTTACTCAAAATAAATGTAAGAAATTACTTTCTCAGCGGCGCTTCAGTCATTATTATTTTGGGTTAATTAAGTGAGCGCCTACGGAGGTAAGTAATCATGAATTAATGATTAATGTACTTATGAATTAATGTGCTCATAGTGCATTAATTGTCCCTCTATCTATTTAGGTTATTGTTAATGTTCAGTATTAGCATTTAGTGTGTGTGTATATACATTCAATTTACTATGTAATAACAAATTACAATGTGTTATATTTATAAATGCATGCATATTATATTACTAAATGTTTCAGCTCCTCAAATATTATATTAAAATGTATATTGAAACCTTTTTTTTGCCATATTTTTTTATATTAATGCTGTTAATTTGTAGGCCAACCTACAATTATTATATTATTTTGTTGTATTGTATTGTATTTTATAACTGTAATTTATGAGTTTTATAGGATTTGGCATCACCTTCAGAATCTGATATACAATATTGGTTAGTATTTTGATATTTATAACCCCCAGTTTTGTTTTACTTCTTTTAGTGAGTGCAAATGAGGACTGCTTGTGGTATGTGGACAAAAATGGCACCTGGCACAATGGCTTTGACTGCCCGCTTATAACCTTCTGCTGTGGGAACTGTCACCGCCGTTACTGCTGCCTGGATGGCTTCAAGATGATCACCGAGGCGGGACAGAAGCGCTGCATGCTGTTCCATCTCAGGTACACTTTTCAAGATTCTAGATTATTGACCACTTAGTGGCCTAGAGAGGCTCATTAACCTCACATTAAGACTGCTATATAAATGAAACTAATTTGTTTGTAAAGATAGCTGAGCAAAAGTGTGACTGTTATAAAATAAGTGCTAATCTTAATGTTAAAGGTGCTAACTGCTAGACCTAACAGCAAGTGTTTTATTTTACATTTATTCATTTAGCAGGTGCTTTTGTCCAAAGTGATTTTTTGAGTTGCTCCCAGAGAAGTGAGATCATTCAGAATTGGTGTTGGATAAGATCAGTGAAGTTTTCTGTCCTGCCTCTCTCAGCCCTTCCACTATAGCAGGCATTGCTTCATCGATCCTGCTCTTTGTGGCTGCTATAGCAACCATGGTCTGTTGCTTCATGTGTTCCTGTTGTTACCTGTACCAGCGCCGCCAGCAACGTGGCAGAACTCCTTATGAAGGTAAATGCAATTACTTTATTCTCTTCACAGTCCACCCTGAATTACTACAAATACATATGAATGAATTCAAAATAAACAAAGAAATGTGTAATTGTGTAGCAGGCACAATGATATGACACAGCACCTGAAAGTAGTTCCCAGCTATATCATAACTAGTTACCTAACTGGGGACTACTTTCAGGTGCTGCGTAATATCACTGCGCCTGCTGCACCCATGGTACGGCAGCAAAGTTCATTGATTATTACGCCGGAATGAGAGTATAGTTCCTAGCCATATCGGACTTGAAAATCGCAACTTTTCATTTTCCGTCGGTCTTAGTACACGATGTAACTACAGAAGAGTCAAGCTCTAAATAGGAAAATTATCAAAACTCTTTGGTCATTTTTGAGCGAGATGCTAATGGTCTAATCCGATTCAATGATCTATGCTAAGCTAAAAGTGCTACCGCCAGACCCGGAGATCGGCTGAATGGATTCAAAAACGGTAAAACTCAACTGTTTAACTTTAGGGGAGTTGTAAAATGAGCCTATTTCCAAAAAAAGTGGAGTGTTCCTTTAAGCGTTGCATTTTTCCCCATTCAAAACTATACAAGTGACATGTCTTGGGTATTCTGTTGTCTTTGATATCATGTAAGTATATTATCGCCACAGTTCTAATCTGCTAAATGTGGCTATAAGGCATGAAGTTATTAAGAATTGTCATGTTTTTGAAGCTGCTTCAAAACAATGTGTATTGTTAAAAGCGTTATATAAATAAATTTGACTTGATTTCTTATTTCTCTTTCTAGTATTACAGTTGCATTGCTCTACTTATTTAACCACTGGCTTTCTATTGCAATACCCTGGCTAATGTTCAAAATGCTTGTTTGCATGAACTTATTCTTACGAAGAATAAAAATCATCACCTACTAACGCGAGTCTCAATTTTTTAGCCCAGCATATTCCAATGGCCAGCTATCCTGTGGAGCACATGTACGATGCTTCTGGTAAACCCATTGGACATCCTGATTATCCTGGATATCCAATGGTGCCGCAATATCCAGGTGTCCCCCACCATTATCCAATGATGCCCCAGGGTCCTTATCCTCCCAATCCTCCTGACGCAGGATACAGTCAAGCAGGTATTCGAATGGCCTCTGTCAGAGATCACAAACTACACTCTTAAAAACAAAGGTAGCAAAAGGGGGTTTCACAGTAATTCAATAGAAGAGCTTTTTTTGGTTTCCCAAAGAAGCTTTCAGCGAACCATTTTTTCTTAGTGTGAGGAACATTTAAATAAACATTAAAGGATTAGTTAAAAGGATTAGTTAACTTCCAGAATAAAAATTTCCTGGTAATTTACTCACCCCCATGTCATACAAGATGTTCATTCTTTCTTTCTTCAGTTGAAAAGAAATTAAGGTTTTTGAGGAAAACATTCCAGGATTGTTCATATAGTGGACTTCAGTGGGACCCAGTGGGTTGAAGGTCCAAATTGCAGTGTCAATGCAGCTTCAAAAGGGCTCTACACAATCCCAGCCAAAGAGTAACGTTCTTATCTAGTGAAAATTTATATTTATATACTTTTTAACCACAAATGCTCATCTTGCACTAGCTCGACTTCATGCATTACGTAGCTATGTTGGAAAGGTCTCGCGTGACATTTACATTTATTAATTTAGCAGACGCATTTTCACCAGCTAAAAAAATGGTTTTAAGTCAGTTATTTCTATCTTTTGCTTTAGTGTTTCAGTAGGAAATACCAGTTTACATTTGAAGAGTTTATTTGCAAAAACAGATAACTCCGTTTTTTATTAAATTTTTCACAAATCATGTTTTTTAATTATGTTATCGTGTTTTTATTGTGTTAGCTGTTTTTTTGTTTGTTTGTTTTTTACCTAGTCAAAATAACCCAACTGCAGTTTGATTGAGATTAATTGGAATGCACAATGAAAAAACATGATTTCTGAGAATTGTTAAAAACAGAGTTATCTGTTTTTGCAAATGAACTCTTCATTTCCTAACATTCATTTTGCCATTAATTTTAATAATCCAGTGAGATTTTTGTTTGCACAAGGAGTCTGACAACAGCCAGTGCTCCACACAGAGATCTGGGGTCCGTTCTTCGTACCTCGCTTAATACATCTGAGATGATTTGAAAGATTCCAGATCTTCTAATCCTGATAACTGATCTCTGGCTAATTTGGTTCTTCCAACGAATTTGCGTATTAGATTAAAATATCTGGATTAAGTTGTCTAAAATTACTGCGCGTTCTCGTGTTCCCTGAAAAGGGCAGATGTATCGATACTCGAAATCACGATCAGCAATGCAGTGATTGGCTGACGACACGACAGCAACGTAATGACATCATATCATTAAAAAAGACACCTGACGAAAAACTTAACAAATCTCTGGACCTAAATGAAACGTGCACTGTTTTTAAGTTATTTATTTTTTTACATGATTCACAATTATTTATATTTATGACTTCTAGTATTTGTACAGGCTTTACATTTTTATTTCAATGTTGTAATTAGCAATTCATTTAATTTTATCTTTGAAGCAGATTTGTTACGTGACAGCATTAATTAAAGTTTCTTAGAGTTATCTGCATCTCCTGCGCTCCATCAAGCCCCTCCCATAATAGCTGTCGCCACTCAAATTAATGCATGGCTCAGATTAACTGTATAGCATGTGTGTAAGACTCCAATACAGTTATAAAGTAATTATTTCATCACTAATAAATCTTTCAATGAGTAAAACTGGCTGTGTCTATAGTATTATAGACTACACAACATTGTCATATTATTTTCAAATTAATTTTTTAATTATTATTATTTTAAATTATTGTCCCTGGACCAGTAGGGTACACATGTAATAAAGTAGCGGTGGCTGGGGCAGATATTAAGTATCAATTCTGCTTAAAAAGAAGCAATCTAATCCTGTTTACATGAAATAAGCCTGCTCCTGAGCAGGTTTAAGCTTATGGACCTGTTGCTATGACAGCAAGTCCAGGATGAGCTTCAAAGAACCAAATGATCCAAGATCAAGCGAAATCGGCAACAATCAAATCCAGCTAACTGAGTTAGCGACGTACGAAGAACGGACCCCTGATCTCATCATCATCCAGTCTGTCTGGAATAACATAAATGAAACAGAACAAACTGAGACAGACTAAATCCAGAAGAACTGTGGCAATGTCTCCAAGATGCTTCAATAGACCTACCTGCAAAGCTACCTGAAAACTATACGCAAGTGCACCTAAGGCAAAAGCTGCTTTAAACGCAAAGGATGGTCACACCAAATGTTGATTTAATTTAGTTAATAGAAGTTAATTGATAAAGGAAATCAATTTGACATTATTTTTGACAGCATCCTCATTTTACAGCATTTTTACACAAGTGCCTAAAACTTTTAACAGTACTGTAACTTTGCAGGTAAGTTCCTTGAAGCATCTTGGAGACATTGCCACAGTTCTTCTGGATTTAGTCTGTCTCAGTTTGTTCTGTTAAGACCCTTATTCCTCGGCTGGGATCATGTAGAGCCCTTTGAAGCTGCATTGGAACCCGTTGGGTCCCATTGAAGTCCACTTTATGGAGAAAAATCCTGGAATGTTTTCCTCAAAAACCTTCATTTCTTTTATACTGAAGAAAGAAAGACATGAACATCTTGGATGACATGGGGGTGAGTACATTATAAGGAAATTTTTATTCTGGAAGTGAACTAATCCTTTAAAGAACCTTTTGTGCAATGGAGCGGTTTCATGGATGTTGTAAGTTCTTCGTGGGACCATCAATGCCAATAAGAACCTTAATTTTTAAGAGTGTGAACATTTACATTATTTTTTTTTTTTTTAGGATTAAGTCAAGTAGTGTCGAAAGAGATGAGTTTTCAGTTGTTGCTTGAAGGTTGACAGGGATCCAGCATTCCGGATAGGGGTAGGAAGATCATTCCACCAGCCAGGAATAGTGAACGTGAATGTTCTGGAGAGTGATTTTGAGCCTCCCTGTGATGGTACCACGAGGCGTCACTCACTAGCGGATCTCAGACTTCTGGAGGGGATGTAGATTCGTAATAGTGAGTGGAAGTAGGCGGGTGCTGAGCCTGTGGCTGTTCTATATGCAAGCATCAATGTTTTGAACTTGATGCGAGCTGCAACCGGTAGCCAGTGCAAGGAGATAAAGAGAGGTGTAACATGGGCTTGTTGAAAACAGTCATGCCACTGCATTCTGAATCATTTGTAGAGGTTTGATTGTGCTTGATGGAAGTCCAGCCAGAAGAGCATTGCAGTAGTCCAGCCTAGAAATGACAAGGGCCTGGACAAGAAGTTGTGCAGCATGCTCTGTTAGAAAGGGCCTGATCTTTCTGATGTTGTGTAATGCAAACCTGCAAGATCGCGCAGTCTTTGCAATGTGGTCTTTGAAGGTCAGCTGGTCATCAAAGATTACTCCAAGATTTCTGACCGAAGTTGATGGGGTAATTGTAGAAGAACCTAGCTGGATGGTGAAATCATGCTGTAGAGCTGGAGTGGCAGGGAAGACAAGAAGCTCAGTCTTTGCCAGGTTGAGCTGTAGGTGATGTTCTTTCATCCATGCCGAGATGTCCGACAGGCAGCCTGAGATGCGTGCAGCTACCGTTGGATCATCTGGTTGAAAAGAGAGATAGAGCTGTGTGTCATCAGCGTAGCAATGGGAGGAGAAGCCATGTGCTTGTATGATGGGACCCAGTGATGTAGTGTATGTGGAGAAGAGGAGGGGTCCAAGAACTGACCCCTGAGGAACCCCAGTGACCAGTTGATGTGCTGTGGATTAGGGTTGTGACGGTGAGGGAATTTTCCCACCGGTTAATCGACATGTGACAGCACCGGTAATACCGGTATCACCGTGGTGGGGGGTCTTTTGAGTTTTCCCTCTTTTCCTCACTTTCCTTCGGTTTTAAATAGCTTGTAAAAGCTCCGTGCGCGTTTTACTTTCACATTCAAATTAGCGGCAATTCGGCGTCTAGCAGTTTGTTTTTAGTTCGCTTGAGTTTTCCCTCTTTCCCTCACTTTCCTCCGCTTTTAAATAGCATGTAAAAGCACCTTGCACCTTTTACTTTCAGTTTTAAATTCGCAGCAATTCGGCATCAAACAGTTGTTTGTTTATAGTTCGTTTGAGTTGTCCCTCTTTCCCTCACTTTCCTCCACTTTTAAATAGCTTATAAAAGCTCCGTGCGCATTTTACTTTCAGTTTTAAATTAGCGGCAATTCGGCATCAATTGAATTGAATTCAAGCAACAACAAAATACAACGTAGAACATATAACTTTTATTAACAAAACAAATAAAAATACACAATGCTATAGGCCTATGCCTAATATAAAATAACAAATAACTTGCAAATTTTAAATAGGTATACAAAACTGAAAATCAGTAAAAGAAAGTTTGGAGGCTCGGACTGCATACACCTTTATGTAAAATAATGGGAAAAAATTACACAGTTTAAATAAAATACAAATCAGCAAATACTGTGGAACCAAATAAATGAGAAACGAATGTTAAAAAAACTTCCAATATCACCTTAGATAAATGGCAGGTCAACAGGCTTTTCAAAATCCAGAATATTTTTAAAGGTGCCATAGAATGGAAAACTGTCTTTACCTTGGCATAGTTGAATAATAAGAGTTCTGTACATGGAAATTATATACCGTGAGCCTCAAACACCATTGTTTCCTCCTTCTTATGTAAATCTCGTGAATAAAAAAGCCCACTGAAAAATAGGCGAATCCCAACATAACACCGACTGTGACGTAACAGTCAGGAACACTAATAGTTATGCCCCCAACATTTGCATAATGTATACCAGCCCATGTTCTATGCCAGACGCCAGCTGAACCATCAGAAGTTCTGCAGGTATTGTGAAGAAACAAGCGAGGACAACAGAGAAAATGGCAGATCATGGAAATAAATGTTATGTTCCAGGTTGTGCAGGGGATGTGAAGTGCAGGGATGGGTTGGAGTCTGTATTCAGAAAGGCAAGGAAAGCAAATAACGCGTTCTAATAAAATAACACGAGCCACTAAAGGGACATGGTTAGCTCCTTGCTAGCTGTAGCCTGTTACAGTACATAAGATTTCACTTACCAAGGTTCTTTATTATTTGTCACATACACAATCATACAGGGTATAATCAGTAGTGAAATGTAGGTCAGGACAGGTCCGCTCAATGGACAGTGCAAAAAAAATAAAATAAAAGATGAAACATAACACAGGAGAGTATATATAAATATAGGTAAGAATAAGATAAAAAATAAGTAAAAAATAAAATAAAATAAGGAGTAAAATGTGCAATGAAATAAAATGTGCAATACAGTCTACTGTGGATTTAATAAATATTAATATAAACAGGGATGTGCAAGAGGAATGTGCAAACAGGTTGTACCGGGTATGTACACATAGCAGCAATGCGGATGATGGAGAATAATGGGTGTTTTTTACAGTTTATTAAATTGAGTCCTGTAGATGTTATGAGACTGAGTTTAGGAGCCTGATGGCCTGAGGGTAGAAGCTCCTCCTCAGTCTCTCAGTTTTTGCCATCATGCTCCTGAAGCGCTTGCCAGATGGCAGCAGAGTGAAAAGACGGTTACCGGGGTGATTTGAGTCCTTGATTATGTTTGCAGCTCTGCTTTTGCAGCGTTTGAAGTAGATGTCCTGCAGAGAGGGGAGGGCAGACCCAGAGATGCGCTCAGCTAAGCGCACGACTCTCTGCAGAGCTTTGCAGTCCTGATTTGTGGCGTTACTATACCACACTGAGATGCACTGAGTCAATACACTTTCTATGGCCCCTGAATAGAAAGTTTTCAGGATTGCTGGAGAGACCCTGAATTTCCTCAGCTGTCGCAGATGGTACAGTCTTTGCCTGGCTTTCTTGACCTGTGTTTGAATGTGTGCAGTCCAAGTCAGGTCCTCGGAGATGTTTACACCGAGGTACTTGAAGCTGCTCACCCTCTCCACAGGGGTCCCGCTGATCATAAGAGGAGTGTAGGGCCGCTGCTGTCTCTTCCTGAAGTCTACAATCAGCTCTTTAGTTTTGCTCACGTTCAGAGAGAGACAGTTGTCCTGGCACCATGATGTAAGTCTCTCTACCTCGCCCAAGTATGCGGTCTCATCATTGTTGGAAATGAGGCCCAGAACCACAGTATCATCAGCAAATTTAACAATAGAAGTGGAGCTGTGAGAGGACACACAGTCGTGTGTGTAGAGAGAGTAGAGCAGGGGACTCAGAACGCAGCCCTGCGGGGCTCCTACGTTCAGGGTGATGGAGTTGGAGGTGAACTGGCCCATTTTCACCACTTGTGGTCTGCCGGTGAGGAAGTCTTGAATCCAGTCACAGAGTGAAGTGTTTAGGCCAAGGTCTGAGAGTTTGACAGCTAGCTTGGTGGGGACTATAGTATTGAAAGCTGAGCTATAGTCAATGAATAGCAGTCTGACATAGTTGCCATTTTTGCTGTCAATATGTGTGAGGGAGGAGTGCTGTACCTGAGAGATGGCATCATCAGTAGACCTATTTGGGCGATAGGCAAACTGAAGAGGGTCCAAGGTAGCAGGGATGGAGGAGCATATGTGTTTCTTTAAAAGTCTCTCAAAAACCTTCATGACTGTTGATGTGAGGGCAACTGGACGATAGTCATTCAGGCAAGAGGGTTTACTGTTCTTAGGCACAGGGATGATGACAGATTTCTTAAATGAGGTGGGAATCACAGAGGTAGCAAGGGACTCATTAAAGATGGAAGTAAACAAACCAGCAAGCTGATCCGGCGGCTTTCCTGACGTTCACTCTCCTTAGTTCTCTCCGAACCTCGTCCTCCGACACGGTGATAACATGATCATCATCGCTGCTCTGTCTGCTGCTTCTTGACGCGCTGATCGGCAGAGTCGCGCCGCCATTGCATTCGAAGCGGCCGAAGAAGGTGTTTAACTCTTCGGCCAGCAATGGATCTGCTCTCACCTCGGCGGAGGGGTTATTTCCAGAGGAACAGATGGTCTTCAGTCCCTGCCACATGCGTCGAGAGTCATTGAGCTGAAAATGTGACTCAATTCTCTCTCTGTATCGGAGTTTAGCAGCTCTAACTGCCCGTCGGAGAGCATAACATGATGCTTTGTACTCACTCATGTTTCCTGACAAAAGACCGGCGTTGTATGCGGCAGTGCGTTGGTTAACCACAGCACGGATTGTTCTGTCCACCCACGGTTTCTGATTAGAGAATGTCCTTATTGTTACCGTTTCAGTGGCTTGGTCGGTTAGCATGTAAACAAAGCTTAATGCTACATCCGTGAACACATAAACCACATAAACAGAGTAAGGAGAGGTGCCTGAGGATGATGGACGAATGATTACAGATCCTGAAATGTGTGGTAAGTACTGCTTCTCCATAGTATAAACAGTTTGTGCGATCGCGAAAGTGAAAGTAAAAGTCGATCGTGTTTTTGAAAGTAGTTTCAGTGACCCGCATATTAATAGCGGCTCCCTGATGCCCACATTTTATATACAGTATAATTACCCAACGATATAACAGTGCGAGAAAGTATTGAAATATATATTTTTCTCCCCATGTTTCCTTCATGTGAGCTAGTGAAATGAGCCGCACAGTGAAACAGCGTATCAGAGCAGAGCTCAACATTGAGCCGGGCTGTGAAACAGCCAATCAGAGCAGAGCTCAACATTATTATTCATGACCCTTCCAAATAAGCCAATAACAGACCATTTCATTCTAAGGAGAAATCATAGGGTTGTAAATGCACTTGTAAAACCGTTTCTGGATTTTTTTTTATTTTTTTTTTTAACCAAAGCCACATACCTTCTATGTAGATATCAGAGAACAATTTAAAATATTGTATCAATGCATTCTATGGCACCTTTAAAACAGGTGCTTTTACATTTGGTTTTGAAACTCTTCTGCCATCGTCGTGTCTGTCTCACCTCACTCTTCTTGTCTGTCTCACCTCACTCTTCTTGTCTCTCACCTCACTCTTCTTGTCTGTCTCACCTCACTCTTCTTGTCAGTCAGCTCGACTCACTCTCCTCACGTGATAAATGAAATCTGATCTGTGATGCACGACTGTCGTTCGTTCGGTGTGCTGCATTGAGCTGCCGCGTTCAGTTTTAATTGTAGCGTCTGTTCTCTAACTGAATTAAATTATTTTTATTACTATAAAAAAAATTACGGTGAGGGACGGTGCCACGGTGGGCAAGTGGCAACCGGTGTTGTGGCTTAACACCGGTATCACCGCCAACACCGTCTATCGCAGCAAGCAAACAGTGTTTGTCTGTGCTATTATATGCAAGTGTAGTGGAAATAAAAACACTACACTTGAATATAATAGCACAGATAAACATAACTTTCTCTAAGTTGTGTTATTTTTCTTTTCAGCTCCTCCGCCATATTCCCCTCCCCAGTACCCAGGGCACTGAAAGAGCTGAAGTCCCTCAGCGAGGAGAAGATAACCCATAGAATGGGTGATGAAGAGGGCCCATGCTTGTGTGGAATCCCTTGTATGAGAAACTGTTTAAAAAATGATTTATGTTATTTATTTCTTGATTAATTTGTGGAGTGAAGCATGAACTGACCTCAGAATCGCCTCACGCGTCGGAGTGTTTTCTTGTTTGATGTACTGCTTTTATGTGTCACTAATCAGCGAGACTCCTCCCACTTTAATCCAGCAACTCACAGACTCAAAAGACTGCTTTAAATGTGCCATTATGTTTTGTCAGACTCTCCGAAATGGATTGTTAAATATGACTTTCCTGCAGAAGAGACTGACTGCCAGTTCTGACTCATCCAGGATGTCATTCTCTGTTCAACCAAATAAGAAGAAGCTTGTGTCATTTGCACTTTAGTCTGCAATCGACATGCTGGGCTGTCTCTCCTGGTTTTTTTGTTCAAAATGTATTTATTTGACCGCTAATTCAATCATGTCACTTGCATCATTAATATCAATTCATGCTGTACGCTTTTCATGTCTAATAGACAGCTAACATGTGGACATGAAACGTAGATGTTATATAGACAGTTAACATGCAGTATGTAAATAAGAGAGAAACCTTCCAACCAAACTTCATTCTGTGCATTTAAAGGTTGTCAACTCTCGTTAGATCTGGCTTGAGGTTGAGCTGTAATGTTAACGCCCCTTAGATTTGCATGTCTTTAATTGTATCTCATGCTACCTTGGCCAGTTGTCAAGGGAATCACAAAAATGTGTGCATTCGGTTAGCTGTCCGTCTGTGAATTTTTATTTGTTTCAAAAAGCTTTCACAGTCATTTATGTTGTTTTGTTACATACAGTAAGACAAGTTTAAACAAAGTCCATTTAGTTTTCCCTCCAAATTCTGAAGAGGAAAAAAAAGTCTGACTAGTGAGATGTAAACTCAGAATTCAGGGAAAAATTCATAATTGCAATGTCATAATGGTGTAGTCCTATTTACCATTGTTTAGCAAATTTTTGCAGGCAAAATTTTCAGTATGAATCCACGCATTCAGGAATTTCTCATGCAGGCATAAGATTTTCTAATGGCGATTTCCCATTGGGTTCATTGATCATGCAAATTTTGATCGTTTTGCAAAACGTTGAAAAGCTTCTTGGTTTGAAAGCGAATTCTGTGTGAGCTGTGCTTCATACAATACTATTGACAACAGACAATAAACCGTTTTTGCCTGCAAATTTTTGGCCAAAATTTCACTAATGTGACTGCACATTAAAGCGGGACTTCCATTGCTGCCATATTGAATGTTCCAATTTTTCTCATTCATATAACCACGAGTGGAATTAATTTCATCATAAATGGCACTTTTCAATGATAAATTAGAATGTAAATTAAAAGAATTAGATTCTCATTAAATTGTGTATCAGCTTAAAATAAGGTACCAGGTACCAGGTGAGTCACCAGGTACATTTGAGGTGTGATATTTCTGCTATCTCCTCATCTCACATCTGTAAGATTAGTTGTGATGCTTTTTGTCCACAGTTTAAATAACTTGTTAGTTATTTAAATTAATTAATAGTTAACAGTGTTGTTTTTGCTATATACAGCATATGCTACTGTATTTGCCACTTTGGAATGTGAAGTACAATTAAGAATTTTTACAATGTGGAATATTAACAGGTATTTTCAACTTGGGGGGAAAAAAGGCAATTAATAGGCTACTAGTGTTTGAACTTGCACTGATCATCCTATAAGAGAGGTCTAATTGAAGGAGTATTGCATAATTCTCTTTTTACAATAAAAACAGAATTGACTTTGCATGCCGTCTCCATTAATGCTGTACCTGAAATCAACATTGGCCTACTGTCATTATTTAATGCCGCCTTATTTTTGCCCAGTGTGAATTTGTAATATATCATATTTTTTATATACCACAAAATGACTGTAGTGTTTTCTGAACAGTTAATGATGGCTAGGCTATTAAAAAATAGGCTGAATAAGACAAAAAAAATTAAGTGAATTATCCAAATATTTGCGCTACGACACTGTCATATATTGTGGTGTGGCTTGCGTCCATTAATTTATTAGAATTAAATATTATCTCTCCAAATTTATGAATAGACTAGGCTATTCTATTGAACCACATCTTGTAATAGCACATCAGCCTACTATAGTATCCAACCTATTTCTATAACTTTCTATAACATCACTGGAAAAATATCCAGGAATCCTGATTTCCTTAGTGACCAGGAAGTAACAGTTTGTTTCTGGGATGTTTTTGAGTTTTAGTAAACCATAGTCTTCCCAATTGCCTTTAAAGGACTATGTACCCCCATCTAAATATGGGCATGAGCTCGCGATGGATTTCAAGGAATGTCCGAGCACCACAAACTTGAGCTGATACTCCATCGCGTCTGGCGCTGCTCCTCGTGTTTCCAGAAAGGCTTCAGTTTGACTACTTTCTTCCTCCTTCATTTTAAACTTTAACTGTTTATGAATAATTTATTCAAAAGGGAAAAATAAGTGAAAATCGCCAGAATATCTTCGGCAAATTCTACATCAGTCTGTGTCACCGTTGAACGCAACTATGTCCCGGAGGAAAGTGAGGGGACTCACGAAAACCGGGCGACAGGTGAGCGAGGACCCAGACCTCGACAATTTACTGTCAAACCTGTCGCCCGAAGAAATGGAGGAGCTGCAGAAAGAGGTTTCCGTCGTTCCCGATCCAGATCCGAGTGAAATAATCGTTGTGGACCAAACGGATTTAAAACCAACCTCGCCAGTTATAAAGGAATCACAACTGAGCAGCCAGACCGATGACTTCAGATCCCGCGTCCAGAGAAACCTGTCAACAGAGGTAAAATATTCACTACCTAACAAGTTCATCTATAAATGTGAATGCTTGAGTTTAAACCAACATGCTTAATACAGCAGGAGTTGGAAAGACATGGCAAAATAAATAAATACAATAAAATAACCTGGCTTCCGATTTTTATGGTGTTGAAATGTTTTATATATATGTAGCCTATTTGTATCATTTTATGACCCTTGTATGTCTTCAGTGAAAATAAGCTTATTTTTATATCTTGCGCATTTTACAACTTTCACAAATTACTGTGACTGTGAAGTGGTGATGGGTAGCCTATGTAAATGTTTACTTTTTGAGGCATAATACAAACAGGAGAAATAACCCTAAGATACATCTAATGGAGACATATCTATCTTTGGATGTTAAAAGTCTCTTGAAATGTTGGCCCGGTTGAGGTCCCTTGGTTGATTGCTTCTTTGCTCACTGCCTTTTAAGGATAAGTCTGCCAAGGCTGGAGCTTTCCAGTGCAAAACAGTGTGGCTCACAAATCAAACACTCAGCCACTGTGCAAGTTAACATCTTCACTGTAAAACAACTGACTGTGCATAGTGTAAACATCCAGTGTTCATGCACTACAGATTGTGTTTAACCATCTGTTTCGAAGCACTGGCTTCATTTGAACATTTTAATATTGATATGTAGGCTTAAGCCACTGGCATTTCCTCCAGTTGGCTCCTCTAAAACAAAAAAATATATATAACATTTGTTGCATATGTCACCTTGTTTGTCCATAATTCATTCATGTTTGATCCTCAGGGAGAGCCGAAGAAGGAGAGCCGGAAGCAAGAGTACCTGCGTAAGATGGGCCTGAGCCAAGAGAAGAATACCTCCGCATCTGATAGCAAAGATGGAGGACTTCAGAGGACCCCCTCCACCTCTTCGTTCTCTAATCGTGATGGTAGAATGGAGGACAGGACCCACAGAGTCACAGAGGGCAGCAACGATGACAAATTTGGCCCATCTGCCCTTTCTAGGAAGGATGAGGAGAGTGAGAAGAAAGTAGAGGTGAAGGATCAAAATGGTGGGAGTAAATTCAAAGATAGAAGAGAGATGAGAGAAAGTAGTAGCAGCAAAACCAGAGAATTAATATCCAAGCTTCAGGAGAAGGAGGACAGTAAAGAGAAAAATAAAAAGGAAGACAGTTGGAAAAGGGAATCTGGGGAAAGTAGAGCAAAGGAGATGATCTCTAGGATAAAGGAGAAAGAGGAGAAGGAAAGGGAGAGAAACAAAACTAGAGGCTATTCTTCCAGGTTAGAGGAAAAACAAAATCAGGTTTTAGAAGATAAAGTGAAAGAAGAGAAGAAGGACAATGAAGAAAACAAAATAAGAAGGTTAAGTGAAAAGGTGAAAGAGAGCCCCTTGTTGGAAGTAAAGGGACTTCCTGAAAATAAAGAGAAAGAACCAGAAAAGGCAGTGAGAAAGACACAAGAATTTAATGAAAAATCAATAATAGATAAGGGAAAAGGGGATGTTCAAAAACAAAATGAAATCGTAAACGAAGTTCATGAACCCATTAAGGAAGAGAAAATTGGAAACTGTGTCTCAGACTCTATTTCAAAAAGTAAGACAAAAGAGGAGGAAGAGGAGGATGAGTCGGCCAGCATGTTTGATGAAGATCTGGAGAGAGTTCGTCGCAATGATCCAAGCATGACTGACCTCAACGTGAACAATTCTGAGGTCATAAAAAACAAAACGCTTATTCAGTTCGCAGAGGCCCTAAAAAACAACACACACATTAAAGTGTTTTCATTGGCTAACTGCCGAGCCAATGACCATGTGGCTTATGCTATTGCAGAGACTTTGCGCAATAACAAAAGCATCACTAGCATCAATTTGGACTCCAATCTTCTTACTAGCAAAGGCGTTATGGCCTTGATCCATGGCCTCCAACACAACTCCACACTCACTGAGTTACGCTTCCACAACCAGCGACACATCATCGGAGGAAAGTCCGAGATGGAGATGACCAAAATCTTGAAAGAAAACACAACTCTTCTGAAATTGGGCTACCACTTTGAGTTAGCTGGCCCTCGTATGACCATGACCAATATTCTGAGTCGCAATATGGACCGTCAGCGACAAAAGCGGCTGCAGGAACAGAAGCAGGCTCAAGCCCAAGGCACTGGAGACAAGAAAGACTCATTAGACGTTCCAAAACCTGGCTTTGGTAAAGGCTCCCCGAGAGCTTCGCCCAGGCCGTCTCCTATACCTTCTCCCATACCGTCACCCGCCCCGTCGCCCAAGTTGACTCATAAGAAAAGGGTCAGTGGGCTTGGTGGTGGACCACCTCCTCCACCACCACCACCTGGAGGACCACCACCGCCTCCGCCTCCAATGCTAGATGGAGATTTCCTGAAGAACTCCCTGACACCCGTGTCACAAAGGAAGCTAGACGATAGGAGTGGTGCAAGAGGAGGAGCTCAAAACTCAAGGGACCAACTTCTGGCTTCCATTAGAGGCAGCCATATCAAACAGCTCAAAAAGGTAGGAAATAATTTATATTTATATATATAAATCTACAATAATGCAAGTTACATTTTTTTGGAATTATCCTAAAACATTCCTATTAACTCATTGGGTCTCATATTCAGAGATTTTTCCTTGAGAAAATGTTGAACATTTTAACTCACCATTAATCATTTTTTTGCAGGTTGCATTACCAGAGCTCTTGCAATAATCCAGCAATGCAGAAATATAGTTATGGGTGAAGAAAAAGACAGGAATGAAAGGACAGACATCTCACAGACCTTGAGAAGATCATTACTCAGAATCTTCCATACAGAGTCTTACTGCTGCCCTATAGTATGAAAGACATGCAAGGACTCGTCTATAATAGAATGCACAGCTTCTACCCAGGAGTCTTTGTACAAAATACACTGGACGATAGAAAGAAATGAAAGTGTTGGGCAGTCATGGGTGCTCAGAGGCTTCAGTGGCCTATGGAACTGCAGAGTTAAATCCTTGCTTGTCGTTTGCACTAAATTAATCATTTCATATGATTTACTAGTGTTTGTTTGGAACAGTATGTGTGGATGTTGAGAAGATGTTTGTTTCTGCAGTAGAATTGGATCCTCTTACAGCTGACTGAATTGAACTATGTAAAAGAAACAATAATTGTCTGGATTTTATCCTAGTTATTTTGGGTTTGGGAATCTCTATAGTAAAAGCTCTTGCTGATCAGGGAATAAAGGTGGGATTCTAAACAATCACAAATAAAGGTATAGTTTCCATGGTACTACAGATTTTTTAATACCTTGTTTTGAATGATTGAGTGTGAAAGAGAACAGGATTACAGCATTCAAGAGAAAGCGATGGATAATCAGATCTATGTGAATATGACTGCCTAAACATACAATATTTATTTTGATCTGAGTTTTCCTTTAACATTGTATGTAATCCATTGAGTATATAAATGTTGATCACTGTCAAGTGTAATTTTTTTACCATCCATTTGTAATTTATCAAAAAACCTTAAAAATGTAGCAGGTTTTTACTTTGGGAATGGAAGCAATCTCTGCACAAAAAAAAAGGTTAATGTACCTTACATGCTTTGAAGACAATATATTTTCATGCTTGTATGAAAGTCTCTTCAAGAGCACATCTAGTGAAGGCTACATGTATGCTTAATGAAAATAAGCATCAAACATAAATTCACAAATCTTATTTCAGGTTTCAATGTGGGAAATCAAGATGAGTAATTCAATGTGTGTTATTTAGAAAATACATTTTGTTTTGGATGAATCTGACATATAAAGATATGACTGGTCCAACAAACACACCTGGTCATGTGATTTTACTTTATTATTTTCAGGTCATTGTCAGGAAAATATCAGAACTCTTCATGTGTGTTTCATCATTTTATTTTATTTCAGTTTTATTTCATACCTGAAACTAGTTGTAGTTATCACTGGTGTGTTTACATCAAGACAAACTTATACAAGACAATACTGCACTCAAAAACGACAATTCTGTCATATCTTATATGCTCCACTGATGAAAGAACTAGTTTTGTAATGAGTAAATGATGGAGTGAGTATATGATGACTATTCCATAGTCATCCAGAGTCATACAACCTAAAACAATACTAAGTAACTGAATTGATCTTTTTTGTTTCCTAGTCATTTTATGAGGACATAAAAACGCAGTAAAAGTTTTAGTCTAGATCAGAACCATAGATAGAACGAATGATTCTAGTTATATAGCTCTTCAAATGATCACACAGATCCTAATAAAGGGTCTGCTTAGCTCATTTGTTCACTATAATAAAGAACCATACATGGATGCTGTGTAGGACACAGGAACACACTTTTTTATCATTAAGGCCACTTGTGAAGTAACACTGCAAATTACATCCAACTGGGTCACAGGTTACATATTTTAAAACTTTTCTTGTAGAATTATACTCTTAGCAGATCTGCTATCTCTCTTATAGCAGATGCTTATTGCAATGTATAGATTACTTCATAGATTAACTTCGTAACTGCTGGATTGCAAAGGTCTGATCATTATTTTCAGAGCCTTTTAGAAGTGAACTTCTCCAGAGTTTGAAAGTTGATTGGAATCGAAGCAAGTTGGTTTATATTTTGATTGCCCCAAACGAACTCTCAGCACTCTCAGCTCTGCTGAAATGTCTATATTTGGTCATTTCTCAATGCAGGCTCAGTCTGCGTCTCATTCCTTTCCCCTTCCTAATAATGGAAACATCCAACAGCCTGTCGGGCTCAGAGCAATGATTTAAAGGCAACATGAGGGAGAGAGAGAGATTCTTGAGTTATGTTTTAATGCAGAGCCATCTACTAATTTATAGTGTTGCTCCATCTCCTCCGGGCCCATCAAAAAAGCTCTACTATAAAGGACAAGCTCAATTTTATTAGCCACTTGACAACTTCCATTTCAAAATAAAACATGCTAATTGCGAGATGCTAAAGTTTTTCAGGAGTAATTGTAATATATAATCTCAATAACAAGACAAAATTAGCAATTGCCAAATTTAAAAGCACAACAGCATAGGCCTACTACATTTGTTTAATCCCTGGTGAAAACAATGTGTGGGGGCCATCATAGCCTCTGGACCAGATGAAGTTCACACATTTTGGGGAGCTCTGCTTAATATTTTAATATCTCACTGTCAATGGTAACGGTTGGTAGAAATGCTGCCACTAGAGGGGCTCTATACAACGATCACAAAGAAAGAGACAGCAAAAGAGCACGCGAATAACCCTGACGTCACCCGCAGCAACAGCACGTGGTTGATTAACGTTACATCAGCGCGAACAGGAAGAGAACAAAATGGAGGAGTACGCAAGGGAGCCATGGTGAGCCGACAGTCTCAAACAACTTATTATTTTATACATTTTAACTATTTATATTTTTGTTGGTATAACTGTTAAAATACTCTTTATTATTTATACGGTCTTAGTAATTGTCAGGCCGTTTGATGCTCGTGATATGGTCGGTTTGCTGAACGCGATGTCCTTCAGTAAAGGCTTCATGCTGTCAGTCAAGCTCATGACCTTGTTCTACCGGCATCCGTGATCAGTTGATTTTGTATTTATATTTTGTTTACTGACAATATCTATTGTTTAAATGTTTAAACTACCAAAACACAATATGTATATAGATATATAAAATATCTATTAACATATGTGTCAGTGGGATCTGAAGATCAACCTGCTAGGAATAAGAAGTGAAAGCATAAGCACTAAAGAAGTCAAGTGGCATACATACATACATATATATATAATACTCGTTTTCTGTCACGTTTATTGCGATAGTTCCTCGAGTAGGATTTCATTTAACAAAAATAAGTCATTTTAGAGGTGTGGTAATACCATGTTGTTGTTTTTAAACCGTGTTTACCAGAGTACTTTTTTGCATGTGTTGTTAGTAGGAGAGATGATCTTTATGTACTGTTATCGTTCTCATCATCATGACCTCTGGTTTCTTAGCCCCTGGAGGATAGTGGACGACTGTGGGGGCGCCTTCACCATGGGGGCCATAGGTGGTGGGATCTTTCAGGCCGTCAAAGGCTTTAGAAACTCTCCTTCTGTGAGTGATTCTTCAAGCTGCTGATACAGTGACACTGTTTTAACTGCATGTAGTACTTCTTGGCTCCAATATAATGTCATTGTTTTTTGTTTTTCTTCTCTTCAGGGAATGAATCACAGAATGAGGGGTAGCTTGACAGCCATAAGGACCAGAGCTCCACAACTAGGAGGTAACGTAAAGTTCAAAGGCTATCTATCACATGATTGCCACATGGATGCAGAGTGATACACTCTGGAAAAACTGAAAAGTTTGGTGTCAGTAAGATTTTTTTAATGTTTTTGAAAGCCAAATGTTATTTATTTGTACAAAAATACAGTAAAAAAAATAGTAATACTGTGAAATATTATTACAATTTTAAAATGTTTTATTTGGATATTTTCAGCAGCCATTAGTTTAGTCTTTTAGTGTCACATGATCCTTCAGAAATCATTCTGATATGCTGATATGGTGCTCAAAAACATTTCTACTTATGATCAATGTTGGAAACAGTTGTGCTGTTTAATATTTTTGTAGAAACTGATAATTTTTTTCCAGAATTGTTTGATGAATGGAGATGCATTTATTTATTTGAAACATTTATTTGTAATCTTTGTAACATAACATTTTAAATGTATTTACTAAAATGTTTTAAGTTCATGCATCCTTACTGTATAAAAATTAATTTCTTTAAAAAATCTGACCCCAAACTTTTGAAAAAAATGTTTATTATTATTTTATTTTTTTCATGACATACGGCCAAGTATGGTGACCCATACTCGGAATTTGTGCTCTGCATTTAACCCATCCTAAGTGCACACACACACACACACCGTGAACACACACCCGGAGCAGTGGGCAGCCATTTATGCTGCGGCGCCCCGGGAGCAGTTGGGGGTTCGGTGCCTTGCTCAAGGGCACCTCAGTCGTCGTGGTATTGAAGGTGGAAGAGAGCGCTGTACATTCACTCCCCCACCTACAATTCCTGCCGGCCCGAGACTCGAACTCGCAACCTTTGGGTTACGAGTCCAACTCTCTAACCATTAGGCCACGACTTCCAACTTTTTACATTCTGTCTGCATCACACATCTTGGCTTTACTTTAAAAGATATTACAAAATATAAATGTTCATGATTATTAGGAAGCTTTGCTGTGTGGGGTGGCCTCTTCTCCATGATTGATTGTGGGCTGGTCAAGGTGAGGGGCAAAGAAGACCCCTGGAACTCAATCACAAGTGGAGCCATGACAGGAGCCATTTTAGCAGCAAGAAGTAAGTCAAATCCCAAAGAAATGTGGATAATGACGTGGTCTTGTGAGTTAGGTGCTAAATCTTGCCAGTTTATAAATATTAACAGTTCATTCATCTTTTTTACTCTCTTAAAAAAAGGATAACCTGTGTTTGTGTGTGGTATGAATCTTTTGTCTCATCACAGATGGGGCAGTGGCCATGGTTGGCTCTGCTGCAATGGGAGGTATACTGCTTGCATTAATAGAAGGTGCGGGAATTCTGCTCACGAGGTTCGCCTCAGCACAATTCCCAACTGGTAAGTGCAAAGTCATCCTCTGAATCTGAATAAACTTTTACAAATGCAAATAGTCATAAGTAATATTTAAATCAAAACAGAGAAACCAACATCATCTTTTTTCTACAGGCCCACAGTTTGCAGAAGAACCCGCTCCCATGCCTGCTTCATCATTCGGAGACTATAGACAGTACCAATGAGAAGCCCTTTAAAACTCAAGGCCTTTTCTTATTCCATGAACTCATCTAAGACACTGAAGTCACAGTGTGGACCTCATTCATCAACCGAGCATAACACCAACCACGAATGACTGTGACAAAGGGAGTATGAAGGGCAAACACTATTGTTCCTGTCCTTGCTTTTGTCTTTAGTATGCCTTTTTTGCTATTCTCAGCTCTGTCATTGTCACCCTATTTAAGTCAAAACTCAGTTCTATGTTTTCATCCACATGTTCCCTGTTTTTGTCTTCTACGAACTCATTTTTTGCTGACGCATCTGGAAATGTTTGCTGAAGCAATAGGTATACTATTTAAGTCATGCTCGGTTGCTCGAGTTGAGCCCCAATCAATTGGCTGTATAAAGTGTTTGTTGCGTGTGTGTGTGTGTGTGTGTGTATGTGTATGTGTGCGTGCCTCTCGCATAAGAGTTTAATACATGCCCGTGCACTGATTGTTTGCCTTAATGTAAACTTTCTCATGGGCCTCAACAAGATCATATATACTTACTGGAGATTTTTATTGATTGTTCCATGCCAAACCTTCTCTTGCAGAATATATTCCTTCAGTTTGCTTTTTGAAGTAGTTATTTATTTTATAGAAGTAAAACTTCCTTGTTTCAAGATGTTATGCTGTATTGTAATTTAAGTATTTCTCTACAGTGAATGTTAGGATCACAAAGGATGCATCAGGAAAAAAAGGTTTATGAATGGACAGAATTAATAGTCTCTTCTGGTGGATATATGAGCCAAATTAGGCTGAGAAACATAATAAATAAACTATAGTTATTACTACTATGGACGTCTCTGTTTGAAAATCATATTATTTCCCATTGAAAATGGTAAGTGCTTGTCTGTAGTAGTTGTGTTATACAGACAGGATTAGCATAATCTCCATTAAAATAAAAAGGTAGTAACATTGTCCACTAGAGGGAGGTATAGACTTTGGAGACGGAAAGAAAAATGTGTAACATCAATGAAATTCATTAGTTATGAGAAATGTAATTTTCATTGAATTTTTGAGAATAAAAAGAAAAATTAACACATCGCAAATAGACGAAACTGCAAAAATACCCACATTTCCAAGTAGGTTTAACCCAGAGCCATAGAGAGAGGTCAACGGCTCTGGTTTAACCATAGATGTATAAAATACCTAGACGCCTCTGGCCGCTTTGAGCCGCGTCCGCCATATTTCTCCGGGCAAGACTGCTTTAAAAACAAATGGAGGTAAACGGGGGAGCTGCGGTTTTTCTGGATAAAAACACGATAACGTTTACATTTATCAGCCGATTTCAGTGGTTTGTGATCTACATGGACTTAAAAATAACCCTGCCTCCAGTTATTTAGTTAGGCTTGGAAAATGATTAATTTTCGTAAGAAATTGTGAAAGGTCACTCTTTTGTTGATTTGGTTGATTTTTTTCTGTTAACAATTCTAATATTAATGTAGTATAATGCTGCGTTCCAGGCAGGTTTTTGAGCCCGAACGCCAAAGTCACGCCAAACTGCCTGAGCGCAAGGAATTGTGATAGCTAGATTACTAATTTGATTGCAACGTTATATTGTCCTAAAGTCTATTTCTTTATAGTTCCAGTGCACTTTCACGGGTAGAAGGTTGGAAAAACACGGGTTGCGGGTTGCCTGGAACGCAGCATTACTGTGACATATACATGTAATGTAATTTTAATGTACATGAAATGAAATTAATTTTTTAAGAATTTAATCTTCAACACCAACATTTTAGCTTTTCTTGTGCTTCAGGTCAGAACACTCATTCCCTTTGAAACACTAGGGGAAAAAATCTAAATAATACATCTTTAAGTATTAATAATTTACCATAATAGAGAAAATGGAATAAAATCAGCGAATACAAATCAAAAAGTGACAGACTGGTTGTATGCTTCCTATTTTCATAGCAGTCTATACAGATAAAAACTCCACAACAAACATTAGCAAATGTAACTGATAATCCTTTATGGATCCAGTAAAACTTACAGTTACAGGGTAAAATATTATGCACTGATACAGTGCACAGTAAAAATATAGTAAATGTGATATGTAATATTAAAAAGTATATGTAGTACAAGTTGTAGTAAAGTGAATTAATAAAATAGCGAGTACAACAGCACAATAACATAAGTGATATAGTAGATTTATAATTGCAACAATTATATGTATAATACCATAATAAATGAATAACAATAGATGCATAATAGCAAGTAGAATAATAATATCAAAGGTGGAATAATACAGAATAGACAATAATGAAGAATAAATTAATAGTAAATTATAAAGTAAATTAAATAATAGTGAAAACTACAGTTTTATAATAGTATTTGTGTAATAATTATTAAACAAAGTAAGACACAACTGAAGACAAGCAAAAATGTATGGTTTTCAAATCCAAATTGTTTTTAATTAATGTGTTCCTTGAGTAAAACATAAAATATATGAGCTGAGATTGATTCAGAGGATTATATATATATATATATATATATAGATAGATAGATAGATATAGATATAAAATGGTTTAGTTGTGATGTCCTCTAATAAAAACTAATTCTCCACTGCTTCCCTCAATCAATATTTTATAATGTTATGGTTTTCTGCAGCTCAAGGACATTTTATTTCAGTTTTCAGTTCTATCTTTCCCTGGGAATAGAGTGGTTTAGTTGTGATGTCAAAACCTGACTAATAAAAACTAATTCTCCACTGCTTCCCTCAAGATTTACCTATACAGTATTTTATAATGTTTTTTATTATTATTAATGAGTAAAATAATGTTTGTGGTAAACAACTTGACAAAGCTTGACATTTTGCTATACAGTGCAAATTACACTCACCCATGCAGTTTATTTTTCAATATATGTTACTACATAGGAATGTTTGGGGTGTGAGTGTGTGCAGTTTACATTGTACAACAAAATGTCAAAGTATAGTTATGTTTAACACAGACCAGAATATGAGATGCCCCCCCCCCAAAAAAACTTTATATTCATCGAAATTAATCATCATTATTACAACATCAAGAGCAATAATCAACAATGATTTTGTCATGATATTGCAGCTTCACTCACTAATGAGCTCCTGTGTTTTTCCTTTCTAGGCTATTTACATCATGCAGTTTTGTGTAAATACACATACAGTACACGATCAGGGCTGTTCTGGGCTTTAACTAGTACAGGTGGTTTAGTACAGGCTTTCTTCAGATTTCTTTGAGGCTTGTGTTGTCCTGTCTGCAATTGGCTGAAAAGGAAATATAATCAGTCCACAGTTTTATGATAAGCTATCAAATCCTTATAATCTAGTGATGATAAACTTACTCTTTGTAAATGAATAGTGAAATTAAAGACAGATGCTTTAGCTCCATCCCTAATCCTGACAGTCTGACACTGTCTTGTCAAAGTGCTCACTGTATTGTGCTCATAGCACAATTTACTTTTAGTGACACTGGGCAACTAAAAAGGTACCATTGTCCGGTGAGGTCCGGTTGGGGAGTTACGGAACGGAACGGCCCGGCTCGGCGATCTCATATCGCATAATCTTATTAACTGCTTATCTCCTGAAATGCAACTTTCTTTTCAGCGTCAATTTCACAGGTTAAGGTTAGGGTCAGGTGCGGGTTTTTAAGGGTTAGCATTTTTTGTAGCATAGTGTAGGAAATTAAATTAACACTGTGATTGACACAACCAATAAAATCTTTAGAATCAGCTGTGGGGCGGAGTTTGCACTGAAGTTGATTGGGAAAAACAATTGCGCATGCGTGTCATGTGCCTGTCTGTCAATGGGAGGAAGCCACGCCCTATTTTGGAGCTCCCACCCCGTTTTGGAGTTCCCGCTCCCATTGTAGATCTCCAGTCTGCAGGCTGATCCCTTCTCTAAATTTCTGCAACGTCCTGATGTCAGAAAAACATTTACACGTCAAGGACAGCTTGTATATTTTCTTTTTAAACATATATTTAAAACAGGATGGATTTAGCTATGAACTGTAAATTGCGCGATTATATGGTTCTCTAGAGAACATTTGATTGGATGAGTCATCAATATTTGGGATTTAAATTTTAATGTTTAAACCACTGAAAGTTACTTTGTAAATGTTTACAAGTAGCTACACCAGCAGATTGTTTCACCACATTGACCAAAAGCCACAAAACAACACTATCCCGTTTTAATATACACTATTGACAAACGTATTGGGTCACCCCCTTCTAATGAACAGGGTTGACCACTTTAGCAATTTCCATGAGTACAAATCTTAATGTTAAAGCATATAGCCTAATGATATTCCACACAGACTGAATCAATCTTTTTTTTTTTTTACCTTGCCTTATACACAGAGTCATGTTAGAATAGAAAAGGTTCCTGTCCAAACTGTTGCTATAAAATTAAACGGTCTGACCTAAAAATATCAAAATTGGATCTACTGAAGAAAAAAAGACACCTACATCTTGGATGCCCTTGGGGTAAGCTGATAGATACCAAATTTTAATTTCAAAGTGAACTATCCCTTTAAGTGAATGGCTGTTGTGGCTTGTAAAAGGCTTTTTAATTTGATTAGTGGACTAGTTTGTATGGAAAAAAATGTTTAGAGTTCTGGAATAACCACAGTTTTTTTGCTGTTCGTCAATGCTAATGACAGGCGTTGCTCTTTAATAGGTGAAAAATATTTATTTGGAGTGGTGGGTGCTACATCTATGAATTAAAATAGGCTACTTATTAACATGAATAAGGAAACTATGTTGTTAAATGAAGAAACATTCACAAATGTGTTGGAACTGTTATTGATGAGAGAAAGTCAGTCTGTTCAATCATTTTCATTCTCTTCGCATGTTGCTTGACAAAAACATAGCAGACAAATGTGTTCCTTTGAAAATTGGACTGAAAATCTGCTGTTTTCATTGGTTTTGTTGTGTTTCATGTCATTCAGCTTTTTGCTACTGTGTCTTTTTAGCCTTGCTGTTTTATGAGAAAGTAATTTTCTTTGACCTTTTGCCTCAGCCTTCACAGGTCCAAGTGGTTTGGCTTGACTTCTGATTTTCGCTCCAATCCTTCTCATTCAGTAAAAGCATGTCTCATATAAAAAGCCTCGGCGCTTTACCTCACACTGCCTCATCCTGCTTGCATGCAAGTTTGTTTGGAGACAGCAGCCTCAGAACGAAGGTCAGCTTGTGGTGCAAACAACTCATTAATAATTTAAGGCAGCAAACATGACTGGTTGCTAATTTACACAGCTCCTAAAAAGTGCTGCGATTATTAATTTGGTGCTTTTGAAGGCACTGTGGGAGCGTAGCATTCTTGATTGTATACAAGAGCAATGAACAAGCTCTGGCCAGGCACTCAAGATGTTTGGTGAAAGACTCCAAATCTTTCTGTGTTGCTGGAGATGTGGTTTGTCTGAATGAGGAAGAGAGAGTGCATGTGGCATTTTAAGTTAGGTGAAATGCTAATGCAACAATCTCAGACGTATCTGTCCATCTATGAGTACAAGCGATCAAAGAGACTTGTAATTAGATGCTTTTTTCACTTGAGGCCCTATGCTTTACCACCAGAGGCACACTAACTATCTGCTGTTATTTACTGAGCTGCATGGTGTCAATGTTTGAAACTGACTGAAGCTGGATATATAAGCAATTTATAAATGAGGAGACCTCTTCTTTTAAATTATTTAAAATGGTGTACAGATGCATATGTACAGTGTCCTCCATAATATTGGCACCCTTGGTAAATTAGCAAAGGCGGCTTGAAAATAATCTGCATTGTTTATTTTTTATCTTTCATTCAAAAAATTCACAAAATTCCAACCTATCGTTGAGTAAAACAATTGAAAGTGGGGAGAAAATCTCATTGTAAATAAATCTTTCTCTAGTTCATGTTGGCCAAATTATTGGCACCCAATATTGCAGCATTTTCCCAGCACAACAGCTCTGAGCTTTCTCCTAAATGCCTGAAGAGTTTGGAGAACACCTGAAAGAGATCAAGACCATTTTCTTCATACAGAATTCTCCAGATTTCATTCAATCCATTTTTCTTCTCTTCAGTTCACCTCATTTTTCTACAGGGTTCAGGTCAGGGAACTAAATGGCAGGGCTTGGTTTTGTGCCCAGTGACATTTTTGTGTTGTTTTTGATCGGTTGGAGCCAAACATGGCCCATTATAAGTTACAGTTTATTATTTTTTTATCTGTTGGTAAGAAAAGTGTGTCTAAAAAGAGAATATCCCACAACATTTATTATTTGTCTTTACCAAAGCATTATTTCATCTGATAGAAGCCAGTTGATCGTTTGTATATTGAGAATTTTTGGATTGAGGAGAATTTTTCTTGAAACCCTATTTTAGGTGCTGTTTGATTAAAAAAAACAGCTGTGTTCCTTGGAATATTTCCTCCTCATTTTATAAATTCAAAGTTAATTAATTTTAACATAATTTTTCTTACAACCACTTTCTATTTTGAAGAAGTTTTTTTTGTTTTTTCTCATTGTGATTTTGTTTGACCTTTGTGTTCCTCAAATAATCCTGTGGAACAGAAAGTCATGGCTAAACATGCTCCTATCTGAAGAATATGAATGGGAATATACAGAGATATTTTACATAAGAATTTCTTATATTACTTCATTGGAGAAAAACATTATTTCATATGAGATTTTCTCCCCACTTTCAATTGTTTTACCAATAAGGTTAGAATTTTGATATTGATGAAAGATCAAAATAAAACAATAATTTATTTTCACAGACACCTCATATAAGGGTGCATATTAGTGGAGGGCACAGTATTATTTAATAATTTCGTGTATTCCAAAAATTCTATAGAAAGAAAATGTTGCAATTGAATTTTATAATTTTTTCTTAAATTGAAGTAACAGGGCAACATCAGCTGGGTCAGTTTATTAATAAGAAAAGAAAAAGAGAATATCTTTATTATTTGTCTTTAAAAGCATTATATATTTGATCGTTTGTAAGAGAATATTCTTTTTATAAAAAAAAACAAATTTTATTTTATAAATTCAAAGTAAAATTTTAACATAATTTGAAGAAGTTTAATTTTGTCAAATGTGCCCTAAACAATGGTCACACTTATATTACTTGAAATTGCATTAATCATAAATAATGACATATAACTCACAGGTGACCATTGTTTTATGGTTCTTCAGTGGATGAATCAAGCTTTTTATTTTCATAAAAGACTGTTAATGGTGAAACATTGACATCTCTGAGCAGCTCCGTGAGGCATTTGTGTTCAGTTCAGTAAATCTGCCCTTTTAAATTTTCTCCTTGTTTTCATCACTCTCCTGCTCTGTCCTTCACTACTGGGAGAATTACAGATCATTTTTAGATGTGAGGCTTGCAGGCAATTGCATGGAATAAATGGCAGTTCATAAATGTCATATTAACTATTTATGTGAATAATCAGAGTCTGCCGTGTGAACAGTGGCAAGTGGAAAAAAATAAATAAGACGGAATACATTAGACATGACAGCATGATGTACAATAGACATTATCACTGTTGGTGATAATGACCCTCAGATGTTTGGTGGAATGCTGTGCATTTAATGAGGTCTTGGTATGCAGAGGCTTCTGTAACGCAACTTTTGGAAGTGTTGCATTCACTTGTGTCATGCTGACACACAAGAGTTTTGCTTATAAATTAATCAAATAAATATTTCAGGTCAGCTCGACCGACAACTTTTGTGGCATAATGTTGGTTACCAGAACAAATCATTTTGACTCGTCCTTTATTTCTTTAAAAAAGCAAACATCAAGGTTGCAGTGCACTTACAATGGAAGTTAATAGGGCTGATTTTTAGAGGCTTTACAAGTAGAAATGTGCAGAAATTAGTAGATTCATGTAATTTTATTACATGATTTTTTCAACTGTATTATTTGAGCTGTTAAACTGTTTTAAAAAACACTTTCACATTCAATTTAAAGTTTATACTGCTAAGTTGAAAAACGGGTATTTCATTTAAGTAACCATACTTCATCTTTTTCCTTGTGATTTCTAAATTGCCTAAATTGTTTTGGTTTTCATACTTGCTGATGGTAATGACTGAAAATTTGTTTGACCAATAGCATGCAGGCATTGTACATAATCGATCAATCATGGCTTGAGAGATGGGGTTTACAGAGAACGATAAAAGCAAATACACAAAAAACAAAGGAACATAGGAAAACAAAGGCAAAAAGAAAATATTTTTTTGTGGTAATTAACATTGTTATTATGTCTTCTACTGAACCCGGGAGTATTCCTTTAGATATAAATTGGATTAACTATCAGAATGAGTTTACTGCTATTCCATAACTCGCAATACATCAAGCCATAGGAGGAACGCGTGGGTAAATCCGCATGCCACTCAAACCTCTGTGTTGTCGCTCAATATTTAAGACACCACCATTCAAATCCATTGTAATGGGCTCCTTCCCTAAGGTAGCCATGGTGATCACAAGGGCATCAACCGATGGATAGAGACGCTCTTTGAGCCGTCAGGAATAAAAGAGGAGCAGTTTTGAAGAGGCAATGTGGGGTGATGGAGGAGGGATTCAGGCCCGAACAAAATAAAATGCCCATAGAGAATGGACTGCTTTCAGAGGTAGAGAGGGGTTGGTCTAATTTGCACAAAGTCTTCTCCTTCTCAAACCAGAGCTGACAGCAGACGTTTTTATCAGTGAGGAACACACTGCATGGAGAGAAACACATTAATTCCAATGTGGAGTCCTTGCCAAGGACAATGGCCCAGCAGGATGGAACATTGCCGTCCTTTTTGGAAAATCAGAGTAAACATTATTCTGCCTTATTTATTTGCCGAGCAAACAACCGTGCCCACGGGAACTAAACGTGGCTTTTAGAAGAAGGCCAGTGTTGTTCAAAATGCAGGTGGAACTGTTTTTATTCATGGCTACAAGCTTTTCTTAGTTCAGGAAGTTCACTGTCAGACAAAAGGTTGAACACATCTTTATTATTATTACTACTGTATGTTTTTTCATGCATCTTCATAGTACTCAAATGGAATGCTTTTTGAGCAGTATTGAAGGACTTCTGGGCCCGCATTTTATTCATTTGGTCTATAAAATATAATAAAACCTCTTATAAGAGCAAATCAGTTGTTTTATTTTAGAATATTCTATTTTACATGTTTTACTTTTTATTTTACAATATGTATTTTATAATAAAATGAAATGAGATTTAAAGGTCTCTTATGTCTTTATGTAAAATATTAGTTTTTTTTATAAGCCTTTAGATCAAAAGGTTCATGAGATCATGGGAAACAGGTGTGTCCAAACTTTTGACTGGTAGTGAGTTTTCAACTAATAAACCTAAAACATCGTTTCCAACCCTACTTGGTGGAGGCCTCATATTTGTGTGAAATCTGGTTATTGAATACCGCTATGGAGAAAAGTACAACAAACCATGTCCTCAGGAGGAATGACATCAGTGACAACCTGTTTCACCTCTGCATCTCCGAAAACTGCTGAGACGGGCCAAAATCTCACAGGATCTTAAATAAAATACTACGAATCCAGTTTATCACATCTCCGATAGACAGATGTCCATACTGAAAATAAGTAAATATTGTTAGCTGATGCTAACGTGCTTGCTGGTGCTAAATTGAATAGAATCAAATATATTTATTCAGGCAACCTTTCCAAAGGATGTGATGTTCAGAACATGGTAACTACAGTAATTAGTTAAGACTAATAGTTAATACTGTACAGTAAATACAGTAATTATCAAAGTGGGAAGTGATGCCCTGGGGGCATTTGTGTTTTTACACCACAGACAAGGTTTGAGAAGAAAAAAATCATTATGAGATTATATTTTCCTTAAAATGTTCTTCCTAACTTCAGGCCTAATTCTCATGTCATATATAACTGACGTTCTGCAAAACGAGTTTTAAAATACTTTTTTCTTACTGGTGAAAATTAGATTATCAAATCTGTTTTCTCTCAGGTACATCGCAGTGTAAGCTTCACAGTGAACATTACTACATCACTCTCATCAACATAGTCCATATCAACAACAAAATATATATCTTGACTCCATATAGTGGTTATTTTGGGAAAATCCCAGGTATTTTGAGTGGATTATAAAAATATGTGCTAATATAGAAGTAGTCTATATAAAATTGCAAAATAAATCTATGTATCAGTACTTTTTTACTTAAGTGGCCACATAAAAACTCGAGTGCTTTTGTACTTTCACTCGAGTAAAATTGAAAAAGCAGTACTTTTACTGTACTGGGGGGGGGGGTCGTAGGGGTCTGTAAACTCAGTCAGTACTTGATCTGTGTGACCACCATTTGTCCTCACCACTGTACAACAAACCATGTCCTCGCATAGAGGAATGACATCAGTGTTGATTGTGGCCTGGGAACCTGTTGGTTCACCTCTGCATGGCTGTGCGAAGTTGCTGAGATATTGGGCCAGGAAATCTGGAACACAGCTGTCGTAATCCATCCAGACATCTCATTACTCCTGGGAGAACGTGCATTAATAAATCATGGCTTTCCATTCAGTGGTGTGCGTGTTTTGCTTCCATGAATTGTGAGGACCAGATGTCCTTGCACATGGGGCCGTGCATTATCAAGCTGCAACATGAGGTGACTGGTCGTGGATGAATGGCACAACAATTGGCCTCAGGATCCTCACAAGTGAAATAAATCTCTGTGCATTATCAAAATGCCATAAAAATGCACCTGTGTTTCAATAGAATATACGGTCTGCCCATACAGTACATAACCCCACCATTATGCCACCATGGAAGTCCCCACAAACGTTGACATCAGCAAACCGCTCACAAACACGCCATACATGTGTGTGCCATCTGCCCTGTACAGTGAAAACCGGGATGTCATCCGTGAAGAGAACACCTCTCCAAAGTGCCAGACGCCATGTGTGTGTGTGTGTGCCCACTCAAGTCAGTTGCGACAACGAACTGTCATCAGGTCGAACAACATGAGGACGACGAGCTGTTCCAGCTGAGCTCATCTCACTGACTATTGTGTCGCTTTCTTCATTGGTTAAAACCGATTGTTGCAGCAGCTGTGGGTGGCTGGTCTCAGAAGGAGGTGACAATTAGTGACTGATGTGTGATTTTAATCACCTGCAAGGCAGTTCAGCTGCAGCTTGGACACTAAATCCACAGGCATTTGGGCAGATTCAATTTCCAGTCCAAATCTTTTTTATACTGTATATATTATTATTAGAAAAATATTGAAGAGTTAGCTGTATCGTTGGCACTTGATCACAATGCAGACCTAGCAAACACAAGTAAACTCTTTATTTGTTATAAATTAAATTTTTAATTTTCCCACAAAACAGAGAGAAAACTTTAGTTGTTTGATGGCAATAGTTTCATTTTCATTATAGATGCTGCCTGTAGCCCCTGAAATATACTGTATGCATGGAAGGGGGTGGATGAGTGATTAGATGCCCTCTTCCTCCGATCGTTTGTGCCTCCGTGCAAATAAATAACCTGCGAACGCAAATAAACAGAGGCATCCATCATGAAAGCGTCCCAAAGACAGTGACTGATTTCTGTGCGAGGCTCCTGAGGGAACAGGATACGTGACACTGGCACTTTTATTGTGAGAAATGGCAGCTGCCAGTGCACCAGTATGCACGTGGGTGACATTATCACTGAGATGCTCGAGACGCCTGCACTGGATGGGTGAGCAGGCAAGTGTGTGGTTTCTGCTGGTGTTTTGTTTATCGTTTCACGTAACGTGACTCTGTGTTGATGAACAACATGATTAGATGGTGATATTAGATAGATTGTGTCCTTGGGAATTGATATGGACTTAAATATTGAGATTGTCACAAAGAGAGATGTTTTCCTAGTGTGTATGTGCTAAAGTCACAATTGCTAAGGTGTTCTGAGTGTTCTTTAGCACATGGGCTATTATGCATTTGGAAGAGTGTTCTGGGACGTTGCTAGTGTGTTCTGGGTGTTGGTATAGAGTGCAACAGTCGGATCCAGAAGTAAAAATCCCATTCATTTTCACAGGGAATTAGATTTTTAATGATAACTTGTTAACTGTTAAACAGCAGCATTCCAGGTGAAAACGACATTACACATGATTCTGCAAAAAAAAAAAAAAAGTTGAGAGAGAAAGAGTTGTGTTGCACCTGCTCACTCCCATGAAGCACTGCGGATGACAGTTTGCCTGCTTGTATATTTGTATGCATAATATGCAAGTAATAAACGTAGTATATATACTTAATATATATATATATATATATATATAATCAACATCTTTAAATCAGAAGTTTTGTTTATCCATTATTATTTTTACTTTATATCATTCACAGTTCTTTATGGGATTGTAGTTCTTCCCTTCATTAAACTGTTGAAAGGATAGTTTTCCCAAATATGACAATTCTGTCGTCATTTATTCCCCTAAGTTGTTTCGAACCTGTATGAACTTCTTTTTTTGTTTGTTTTTTGTTTAACACAGAAGAAGATATTTTGAAGAATGTTGGAAATCAAACAGTTGCCAGTAGCCATTAACTTCCATAGTATTTTTTTTCCATGCTGTAGATGGCAGTGGGGAACAGCAACTTGAAGGCAGTTTTATGTAAATATACCTTTGTCTTTTATCCAATTTTCAAATACTTATTTGCTTCATATCAAAGTTTGTAATGTGACTCTTCTCGTAGCTGGTTTGTTCATGGCTTCTAACTCTAAAATACCTTTTTTTTTAAATCCCTATGGGACAAATCAATGAAAAAAAAAAACTTTGTGAACCAAGGTCACTGAAAAGTGGACAGGCACTGTTTCACTCTACTGCTAAGTTTTTGCTTACCAGTCCAAGTCGAAAGAGCCTGCACTAAGTCTCACACATTATGGCCTCTTTAATTCATACTTACTTAATGAAGCCAGACCCCTTTCACTGAAGCCACACCTCTTTTGTGAGCACTTAACAAAACCATAACCCAAAACACTTTCTATAAATGTAGCGTCTAGTCTATTTTACTTGATTTCAACTCGGCATCAATGCAAATTGTTGATTCCTGTATGAAAAAAATGTCACTTTGGTTGAAAGATTTAATTGAATATTAATTTAAATATTTATTCATTTAAATACATTTAAATATTTGAATTCATTTTTCAAACATTTGAATAATTATATTGACTTATTTATTTACTCTTCTAAGTTAATCTGTATGCATCTAATTGTGTCCCACAGTTTTTTTTCACAGTTGTTTCTTTTGAGCACTCAACTTTGCAGTTTGTTCGTGCCCCTGTTAACAGCCCTCTGCTCTCCAGTGCTTCTGATAGTTGCCAGCCCAATAAATACTGTCTCTGTACCCGGCGATCCAGTCCCCTGCCCTCCTGCTCTAAGATTGATCCCTTATTCCCACCCCTTCTTTTCTCTCATCGCTGCCAGACCTGCAGCTTTAGAACCCATGTGAATAGGTGAAACTCTGAGGCTCCAACAGATGGCCAGAGCTGCCCTGATTCAGTCACACTGCTGCCGGATGAATACCAGCTCAGAGAGCCCAGAAAGAGTTTAAAAAACGGAGTTCGAGGAGAGCAAAAGAGAGATAGAGAGAGTGATAGAGTTTCCCCAATGTGTGTGGGAGAATAAGGGGAAACAGGGACGTGTTAATATGCATGAGGGGAAGAGTAACTGTGAGAGAGAGGGAAAGAGAGACAACAAGAGAGGGGAGTGGACAATATTGAATTGTAGATTGAGGGACTTCTTTCCCTCCCGCCCTCTTTTATTTATCTGCTATGGAACCACGCCTCCTTCCTTTCACCTCTCCGTGTGTCTATATCAGGGGACCGGCTATGAGAGAGCCCACTTGTACGGCTGGCAGAGGGGGAGTCGAGTCAGAGGTGGTCTGGCAAAAACCGAACAGGTGACGGATCATCATATTCCTGACTTTAACGCCTCCTGTAGTTGCTCTGTTCTTCAGGAAGGATTCAGAGGTGGGCATTAGTGAGGTATGTGCCTTTGTCCCTAATTATTGCTTTGTAGCACTACCTCTGTCAGACTGACACCAGTAATGGATGCACAGGTATATTACTCCATTGTTAAAGCAGATTATATTTTTTCACGCTCTCCTGATTGTAATATGCAAATAATCTGCAATTCTGAAATTACTTAACTGATATTTTGTATTCAGTTTTCTTGAATGCTTATAAAATGTCTAAATTGATTATCTTTTAAAGCCCAAATCATTGGCATTGGGAGATTCAGATAGTTGTCTGTTGTGATTCTTGGATTTCTTTCCATTTTTTTTTTTTTAGGTTTGTTTCTTCTAGTCTTCTCAGACTCTTCGTGTTGGTGGCTTATAGTTCTTGATTTTCATATCTCAGATATTTGTCCCTCATACACTTATAATGCTTGAGTCGGGTTTGTGCATGATTTTGGCCCTTTTAAGGACTTTAACAAGAGTCTGTCGTCACCCTTTTAAAATGCTACATGACTCACGTTGCATTTTTGATGGTGAAGGACTGCTCTCTGGGTCAAGTTGGTCTCTGGAAGCAAGCGATGTTTGGAGGGATTCGCTGGCTAAAATATGCATCAGTGAGTGTGCGCTTGTGTTTGCTGTGTGAGGCTATGAGGTAATGGACAAAGGTGATGGGGGCTGAGAGATCTGTGCCTTAGTCATTCATTATTTAATGTTCACTCTGTCTCCGCTCAGCCCCATAACAACTGGCCTCCTTTTTCATCTTCTGCTGTCTGAACCAGAACTGTGGACCAGGTCCTATAACGTTTAGTGCATCAGACCTGTACAAATAAGTTCACATGGTCAATGTCACATATTTGCTTCTTTGATTAGTGACCTAGAAATTGTGCTGAATTTAAAATATTTTTTGAATCTCAGATTTAGTGGTCTCGGGTTTTTGGACCCTCTACACATTTACATTTACATTTACATGCATTTAGCAGACGCTTTTATCCAAAGCGACTTACATTGCATTCAAGTAACAGTTTTACATTTTATCAGCTCTTGCTTTCCCTGGGAATCGAACCCATGATCTTGGCGTTGCTAGCGCCATGCTCTACCATTTGAGCTACAGGAAAGCTGTAGCTCTACACAATGCATCTAATGCATATTCTTTCTTTTTTCAAAGATTTCATAAAAGTAGATCAGCAGTAACTTTAGAGCTGAGTGAAACTGCTCATTTGGGACCTCTGTCTGACAGCACAAAAAAAAAAAGAAAAGGAATTTGATCTCAATTTTCTAATTCCTGAGTGGGAGCTATTTAGGGTTCATTTGCATATGTCCGTCCTGGCCTCAATAGGGTTCTTGTATGTTGTGATGATTTTATCCAATTTTACAAGTTAGAAACCACCTATTTTTGCATTCCTTTTTCTACATGTAACAATATAAGTTTCCATATTGTTGGTTTTAGCATGAAAGACCACATAATGGACTTATGTCTTACAGTAGCTTCATTGATTTTATGCGAGGTACAACCCAGTGTCATGAGAAGTCACAATAATAACCAAAATGGTAAATGGATATACAGTACATTTCAAACTTAAACTATGAAACCCCACTCCTAACCGAACCTTATATCTAACCATTATTGTAAAATCACTCTGATTATTTTTTTCTTGATTGTTCATAATTTTTTCGTAAACTTATAGTGCCCAACGAATTGCTGTTGTGATAATCAGGAGGTTATTTGTTGTGATTCTTGAATTTCTTTCCATTTTTTAAACCTTTTTAGGTTTATTTCTCCTAGTCTTCTCAAACTCTCATGTTGGTGTCGGGTTAAGTCATCATAATTGTACATCCCAACTTACAGTACAATATTTCACCATTTGTGTCCATTTCAAACTTAAACCTAACCATAACTTCTCACTCCTAACCAAATCTGTAATTTAACCATGATTGCAATTGGAAAACCCTATTAAAGTTATGTTTTTGTATGATCCGGGTCACACAATATCAAATGATTTTGTCATCAGTTGTAATGAGTGTGTTAGCAGCTTTTGAGCTTGTAATTGACAGACTAGAAAAGAACAGATTTGACACATCAGTAAGGAATCATTGACTTTTCTCAAGGTTAAACCGTCAAATCGCTGAGAAGTTGAGTTGTATTGGTACTTTTTAATCTGTAGAGTAAGTTCAGGTTTGAAATTTAACCATAAATATTTTTTGATATTTTGAGAACTGAGTCAGATGTTGTGGTCAAATGAGCTCTGGAGATCAATAAATGCAAGACTTAAATAAAATAATGATAAACAGTGAACGAGGTTGTGCACATATTATTTATCTACTTATATATTATCACAAAAATGAGCAAGATTAAATGGGATGTGGAAAATGTTTTCTTTTTGTCGTCCTCATTTCTCTCAACATCTCTTATGAAAACCATCCACCACACCCCAGAACATCCGAGTGATTTTTTTTTATCAAAGAGTCTGGACACTAGACAAATCCGAACCAGCCTAGAGCACGTCTATGTGAGACACAAGATCTCATTTTCATGAGCAGCTGAGAGCAAAACAAGGCCTGATATGAATCTAAAGTATAATTTGAGCCTGTTGCCCACCGTCTTACATGTTAATGCTGACTGGAAGTCTTTGATGAGTGATTTGGAGTACAGCACCTCTGGCAGTGCCCTCTGAGGCAGTGAATGCATTACAGAGCTGTGCCAAGATACGGCAAGTGTCCAGCCGAGATCTGTAATTACATTCTGCCAAGGATATGGAGAACATCAATCTTAGATCAGAATCAGAATTTGTAATCAAAAGTGTTTTTTTTTTCATTTTTTTTTCAGTCAAGATCAAATGTGCATTTACTTCACTAATCAGATAACTGGTAAATGTTTTCAATTGCTTTTTGAATGATAATATGCCATTGCTATAATATCACGTTTCATGCTATAATATCAATAGTATGTTTCATTACTCATCACTCAGACTCCTCCCACTCTAGACCACACCTCTCTCCCAGAAGCCATGAACATTCAGTACTAGAATCCATCTCTAGTCTCATGTAACATAAACATCTGTCACAACAGCAGTAAGTGGCTCATTGGTGCTTATATGAAATGAGTATGTTGGATAATGGATGTGGGAGTTTAGGTTTCAGGCGTCCTTGTAGATTTACATTGAAAGAGAGAGTTTAACCTCAAAATGAGAAGTTGCTCCAAACCTGTATGACTTTCTTTATTTTGCAGATACAAAAGATGTTGTGAAGAATGTTCCAGTTGTTTTTGTCCATGCAATGGAAGCCATTGGGCTTCAAAACATCATTGGACCCCACTAAATGGATAGTTTACACAAAAATGAAAATTCTGTCATTAATTACTCACCCGTGTTGTTCCAAACCCGTAAGACCTTTGTTCATCTTCGGAATGCAAATTAAGGTATTTTTGATGAAATCCGAGAGCTTTCTGACCCTCCATAGACAGCAACACAACTGACATGTTCAAGGCCCAGAAAGGTAGTAAGGATATTGTTAAAATAGTCCAACGTTAATTTTATAAAGCTGCGAGAATACTTTTTTTGCATAAAGAAAACAAAATCAACGACTTAATTCAATGATTTCTTCTCTTCTGTGTCAGTCTCCGCTGCGTGTTCACGAGAGTACCGCAAAGAAATGTCAAGTAACACATTGAATTAAACATGAAATTTTAAAGTAGAAAAACTGAAATAGTATTTTATTGTGAAACCAATAACCTTTTTTTTTTACAACTTCATTTGAAAAATCACTTTTTATAGTGAATGCTAATAAAGATACAAGGCAGCCTAATTTCTTTTACGAGGATGTAGGAACGTGCTTGGCCATTGGCTATCTTTAGGTGTTTTGAATTGATTTTAGCAGGAATAGGGAAGCGGTGAAGCAGCGAGATGATGTGGAAGTACTTGGGAAAGTTTAATAGAGGTGCTGCAGCATTCAGGATGCACTGCAGAGGTTTGATTACGTACCCTGGGAAACAATTGTGACAGTCATTGGGACTAATGGTGAACTGCACACCAAAGGAAATTACAGTGATCTTAAAGTGATCAGAAGCACTTATGGGCAAACAGAGAGTCTGTATATGAGAATATATAGATTTTTCCGAGTGATGTTATCGATATTCATTGAGTACTGTTTTTAAAACATTGTACATATACTCGACATATAAAGCTGTGTCTTTTTGCTCGTCTTTAAAATAGCATTTCTTTTCCCCATTTTTGCCATTCTCCTCAGTCACGTACCCTCAGGGTTCTCCCAACTGAGTTTTATAGGGTCTCACTCAGACTTCAGCTCACATCTACCCATTACTCTCTCTGGCTTTCTCTCGCATGCCGTATCTATCTCTCACTCCCTCAGGAGCTCAGCAGGCTTTGTGGCTGCTTATTAACTTTTATGGAATTATAGATTTCTGAAATTGGATTTTCCCAACTCACTAAAGAAAGCAGATTAGCTGGCTACTCTTACATGCACCAGAGTTTTTCTGGCCTGAAACTTAACTTGAATGTTTGAATGGGGACAATTAGTTTAGATGGCAGGTTTATCTGTCTCTTTCTAGTAGTTTTTTCCCCGCTTCTCTAGTAGAATCAAATCACAACAGCCTGTGGTAGCTGTAAGTTTAGATGAGCACTTTGTCTTTATTTGTGAATGTGGATAAAACTCAGTGTTTGTTGTTCTCAAAACAAAACTTTACATGGACTAAGGGGCATTTTACATTACAGTTATCGTGCATTGAAAAAAATATTGTGAATTTATTGTATATTTCTGGATTATACTTGCTTTACTTTCACAGTTATCATACAATAATTTAATACAAAATGTAATTGTATTACATTTAATTATAATACAAAAATGTATTAGAATTTAAATAATACCACCCCCAGTACTGTTTATGAATGATCATATTATTTCTGTTCTATAACATATAACAACGCTGATGTAGACTGCAAATTATAATCAGACATTAGAGTCAATAATTACTGTTTAATCTATTAAGAACCTGTCAAATGTTCAGTGTGGTGATTAGAAAGATACAAAATAGCTGTATAGAGACCCCCCAAAATCAGGCGGGCACTGCACTAACTCAAGGGAGCTTCTTCGTAGGCACACATCAAGATTTTAATGGGCTAAATGAGAGGCTTCTGGAATAGACTGAGAGAGATCTGGACCAGACGGAATCAAGCAAACATGGCCTGAGGAGGGCCAGTCTGCACCAGAACTGATCTGTAACCACTGATAAAGCTCCCACTGCATAGGCTACATATTTCTCATAAATTAGAACTAATGAGTTGGGGGATGTGCACATTTTTGGCATTAATACTTTAAACTTACTATTGGCCTTTTCCCAAGTTTTTATATCTGATACTGATATTTTACTGCTAAGCAAATGTGCACAATATTTTTTAAGGCATGGGTTATATTAAAGTATTATTATATTTAAGTATTTAGATAATTTAAAACAAACATTTATTCAAAACTATTATAGTTCTTTTATTGATTTTATTGTCATTAAATATTTCTATTCAGATGTTGGAGGAATGGATTTATTATGATGTCATCATAGCAGATGTGTGAAGGTGGAGTGATGACTCCGATTGTCAGCTTTTAAGTGTGAATCATGGTAACTGGCATCTGTGAAAAGACAGAGATTCATATCTGAGGGAAGTAGGGGTGCGCCGATCCGATATTCAGGATCGGTATCGCTTTGGTTCTGGCATTTTCTGCCGAATCGGGGTCAGACGAGACCGATCCAAATCCGATATTGTGCGTATAATATTATGTTATTGTTAAGCCCCACAAAAGCCACAAATACATTATAAAACACCATAAAGTTTTCGTAAACTATATTTCAAGTGTTCTGAAGCCATTACATAGTTTAATGTGAGGTACAGATGAATTAAATTCAAGTTCACTTAAACTCTTCTCTCCGCTGCGGCTGTCTGTCATCCTCCATTCAGCGTTCAAACTGCGTGTCGCGTTCGGTTACGAGTCAAGACGATGAAACTCTCTGCAAGATTATTAAATGTTCCTAATATTATACTTGATCTATAAATAAAGATAAATGGTTTTGCATAAAATGACTTTAACTTGCAGGATTTATCTTCATGCTGTTTTCAAAATCGTGTTGCTGTCTGTTAGATCACAACACTGGACTAGAGAGCTCTATGTTCTTAACGAGTACAGTAACTGAAATTTAAAACTGTTAAAAGAAAAGCCTCAAACTATCGCACAGATTTAATACACTACGCATTAATATATCTTCACTTTGTGCTTTGAACCTAATTTTAGATTTTAGATTTTATAAAATGGTGCTTGTTTATAATTTTTTCTTAGAGTAACTTTTGCTACTGAATTATCCACTAACCTAGTTTATAAAAGTATTTTTGTCATAGATTATAATTATATATGCATTCATTTGTTGTTTTTCTTTACAATAAAGCTGTCTATATTTAGTAGATTGTGTGTAACACAAAAAAAAAGTCATGATCAGGTCAACACACATTGAGGTATAAAAATTCAACACTGATTTAAAAAAACTGCCCTGGTATCGGATCGATATCGGTATCGGCAGATACTCCGAATTTTTGGTATCGGATCAGTATCGGTTCTGAAAAAGTGGTATCGAGCCACGCCTAGAGGGAAGCGTTTACTTGAATGAGCCATATTGGATAACACTTGATATGGGAGTTTTTATCAAACTAATAGTCTGTCCCAGACACAGATGTTAAAACACTCAAGTTTCTCAAAGTTCAATCGTCGGTCCAATGATATCAGAACATAAATTTGATACAAGGCCCAAGTTAAATGGTTTGTGTTATTAATTGCATTGCGTTGAGTTATTAATCTAACTAGGCCTACTCTGAAATATTGTAGAAAATATTCTAGTTTCGCTCAGCAAATAGTGTCCTATATGTGTTTGTGTGAGAAAGTGCTTAATATTTAGATGTACATCCTCCTGTGTGCTTGTCTCCTTAGTGTTACTTTCACTATAATTGGTTGTGGGTGGCAGCGCGGTTAATCCTGATTTGGGACTGGATTGTTGACTAGTTTCTGCACAGCCCCAGAACAGAAATAGAACTGGGCCTATTAGTTTTTATCTTGCCATGTATCCTGCAGTGAGTCAAACAAACAGCCCATTACACAGTTAGCTGTGCACTGAGTAATGATGCACAGCCCTCATAAGAACCCACGTTCAGGAGCATCTCTGCCCGTCATGTCATTTTGAGACCTCATTTATATTAAATAGCTGCCAGAGTCACTAATATCCACCAAGACAGTGGGAGACAGAGAAGATCAGTAGCTCAGGATCCTGTGATCTCATGTCTTCATGATTGTATGAAGTAATGCAGTTTTCATGAGCTTTCATGAAAGACCTGGCCTCTGGACATAATCAAGACCAAACCAAAGACTAATGCGTTTTCTGTTCTGTACATAATTACATCCATGTCTGGGATGTTGATCTTGAGGTGGAGCATTAACAAATCACACCCTAGAGGTTTAGCGTAATGTTAATGAATTGTAAGAATCGACGTAGCTGTCCATCAGCAGATATGGATTTGAGGCTTTGATTACTTTGTGTACTAAAAGGGGCTTTTGCTTGGTGATATTACAGGAAGCAGATATATATTCAGTTATTCTGTTTGAGGTATGATCATATACTTCAAAAGAAAGTGTGTATACTTCACCTCTCGTCCTCTTTCAGGCTCTTTTATGAATTTGCCTTCGGAGCAGCAAGATAAAACAGTCTCTGCCACCTGGAAGAAAGTGAGAAACTCTTCAAAGACATAGTGGAAATGTTGATATATATATATATATATATATATATATATTATGATTTTTTTAGATGTCCAACAAGCTCTTGAAGTTTCTTATTCTTGCACATTATTGCATAAAATCCTTTGGTCTTGCTAAGTCTCTCCCCATAAAACCTTTCTGTTTACATAATGGGCACAAGTAGTGGCTGACTAAAAGTTTCAAAGGGGATTTCTTTTGGCTCATGGGAGTGTATTTATTCTTAATGGAGTCAATTTTTAAAAATCTGTAAAAATAATACTAATGTATAATATTGTGTGATATTATAATACATACTAAATAATTGTATGTAAATTATAAATAAAAATTGTAATAATGTAAACTTGAAAAGCGATGAGCTTGCATCTCATTGGATCTTTTTAATTTTTTTTTATTGGGGTCAGTTTAAATATATATATATATATATATATATATATAAGTAAAATAAAAAAAATTGAGGTCGGTAAGATTTTTAATGTTTTTGTAAGAAATCCCTTACCCAAGTCTGCATCTATTTGGGCAAAAATAGAGTAAAAACAGTTATTTTGTTAAATATTGTAAAATTCTTATATATTTTAAAACTTATTTTAGATTTTTTAGCAGCCAGAACTCCATTCATCATTGTCAAATGATCCTTCAGAATTCATTATGATATGCTGATTTAAGAAAAAATTGTATGCTTTCATAATGTTAAAAACAGTTGTGCTGCTTATTATTTTTGTGGAAACCTTTTTTCAGGATTCTTTAATTAATAGGAAGTTCAAAAGTACAGCATTTATTTGAATTATATAAATATTTTCTTTTTTAACCTTGTAAATGTCTTTACTGTCACTTTTGATCAATTTAATGCATCCTTGCTGAATAAAAGTATTAATTTCTTCAAAAATCTTACTGAACTCAAACTTTTGAATGGTAGTGTACATATTAAAAACCCTGATCTACACACTAGGGAGATCCCCCTGCAATCTAATTAGGAGTCAGATATTAAAACAGTGAGCTGTGTGCTGGGATAATTGATTCTTTCCACTCGATGCACACGAAACAAGCAGACAGCAGGAGATACCCAGCTTTGTCAACACTGGGCGATGTGCCTGCTTTTTAAAAAAGGCGCCCCAATGAAGCTATGTAGATTGTGCCAACAGACATCCCGCACACAAAGGTACACCACATGCATCCCAGTGTGTATGGGAATGAATGAATAACCTCCTATTTGTATGAGTGGGTTAGCCTGGCAGGTCAGTGGGAAATCATATGCGCTTTTTCTTACCGCACTTTTTGGCTGCATCAGAGGAACAGTCTAACTGTCTCTCTCTCCTCCGGCAAAAACGCTCAAACCCTGATAATTACCCTCTTCCTTTGAGAGTTATCAAAATGGACAACTCTCCTGCTGCTTTGCTAATTACTTTAATAGGTTTAGATAGAGATTAGCAACAGACTAGAAGCTTAGATGATGTGTGATGTTGATAGTAAGTGAATAATTCCTCTTACCTTTCTTTGATTTTAAAATTCAATCTTGTTTATTATATTTATATATTCTATCTTAAGTCTGCTGTATTTATGGCATCATCCATGTTGGGAATGGGACAACAGAACATCAGCTCATGAGCATTCCGGGTCATAAACTGACCCCTATTGCTGTCCACTGACCCAAATGTCGAAGCCATGACTCCGTGTCGGTAGAGTCATTCACTATCACAATTTACGGCCTGTTTTATAGAGGTTGGGTCAGACTCAGTCTCTCATCAAGTACCTTTAGCTTTGTGTAGCCCTTTCCACCCTGAAGCAGATTCCACCCGAACCTCTCAATTAGTAGTGGTAACCACCTGCGCTGGTCTATTTGTGAATGTAACGACCATTATGATCAACAGAGAAGTAAATGGAGGGGAAAAGCAGAGGAAATTGTGGGAATGGTAATAGTCTTTTTTATGGATTACAGATTACGATCATCAAAGGGGCAGCTGAGAGGGTCCAGTCTCACCACAGGGTAAAAGACTCATACACTGGCCCCAATGACAGTGTCATTAACGAAATGGGCTTTAGTGACGCCACATTAATGGCCAGTTATCAAATGGAGGGAAAAAGTGGCTATTGTAACCAGATACCACCATGTAATGATTAGGTACTGTATTAGCTAAATGTATATACAGTATGTGGGAACTGTGTAATCTTGGGAAACTGCATATTTTCCCAACCTGGTTCTACTTTCATTCATTGGCAGATGTTTGTTTTTTTGTTGTTTTTTTTTTAATCTAAAACAATTTACATAGCATTTAAACGGATAGTTCACCCAAAAATTTTAAATCTGTCATTAGTTACTCACCCTCATGTCGTTCCAAACCCGTAAGACCTTTGTTAAACTTTGTAAATCAGTAATCTAATAAATAGTAAACAGATGACAGGATCTGTAACATAGCATTACACACAGAAGACGTCTCACATTCAACAGTCGGTTACACGACTCATACCACGGCTACCTTTCTGTGCCTTGAACGTGTCAGTTGCTGTCTATGTAGGGTCAGAAAGCTCTCGGATTTCATCAAAAATATCTTAATTTGTGTTGAGCGAAGATGAACGAAGGTCTTAGGGTTTGGAACGACATGAGGGTGAGTAATTAATGATAGAAATTTCATTTTTGGGTGAACTATCCCTTTAAGGTATACTATACAGTTTATCCCTTCAGTGAAAATGGCCATTGAACTTGATCTACTGTTTGAGCAACTACTATGTTTGGAATGCTATGTTTATTAAGTTTTGGCCTGCATGTCTTGTCATTGATTCTTGTGAATTAGCATTAGAGGGGGTTTTAGGATAAAAGGCATGGTAACATCAAAAAGATAATTTAAACAGCTGTAACAGCAGGTGACCTGAGACTTAACTGTCACCTTGACATTCTTTTACCTGTATATTGTTCACAAGTTGTTAATTCTCATCTCTGATGTGTGGCTTACCAGTGAGATCTGTTGGAATTACTGGAATTAAAGGAGCCGTTGGCATTTATTCTTTAGTCATTGTGACATTTATTTATGTTTGTTTTTTGTGCTGATTCTGAGGGGAAATCTGTGGATTTAAATATGGTAAAATGTGTTAAATGGAGCTGAGAATAGTCTTATTGGTAGCTGAAATCATTATCAAATTATTTTTTTTTTTAAGAAACCTACACAAAGCAGGCAGGGCGTTTATAGAATTCTATGATTGACAGGAGGGTTTGATTCTGAGTAAATCTGTGAGTGCTAGTCATGGGTCGTTCGTTGGTGATATGATTAAATATATTCATGCACAATTAAAACACAATGTGATGG